>CAJQUN010000003.1:3219607-3649607 GCA_907163345.1 Haberlea rhodopensis | reverse complement strand
AGTGGAAGTTTGAGCGTCAATAAGATTTCTTTCAGAAACAATGTCCTGAAATCGATCGCTCCCACTGATCAAGTCATTCTCAAGAAACTTCGCATTTCTTGATTCCACAATCCTAGTGCTATGAGGTGGACAATAGAATCTATAACCCTTTGACCTTTCGGCATATCCAATGAAATATCCACTAATGGTCCTTGGGTCTAGTTTCTTCTCTTGTGGGTTATAAACTCTTACTTCAGACGGGCATCCCCAAACACGTATATGTTGCAAACTTGGTTTCCAACCTTTGAATAATTCAAATGGTGTCTTTGGGACAGCCTTAGTTGGAACTCGGTTTAATATATACACTGCCGTTTTAAGAGCATCAGTCCACAAGGATTCAGGAAGCTTGGAGTTACTTCGCATACTCCTCACCATGTCCATTAAAGTTCGGTTTCTTCTTTCTGCTACACCATTTTGGTCCGGAGAACCAGGCATAGTGTATTGAGCAACTATCCCATGCTCTTGAAGAAACTTCGCAAATGGACCAGGTGCTTGTCCATCCTCAGTGTATCTACCATAATATTCGCCACCTCTATCTGTTCTCACGATCTTAATTGGCTTTTCACATTGTTTCTCTACTTCGGCCTTAAAAACTTTAAAGGCGTCTAGTGCTTCGTTCTTGTTATGAAGCAAGTAGATATACATATATCGTGAATAATCATCAATGAAAGAGATGAAATATCTTGGACCATGCGAGTCCGTTACTGGACTACAAATATCTGAATGTATGATCTCTAATATATCTGTACTCCTCTTAGCACCTTTCTTGGACTTGTTGGTCTGCTTTCCTTTAATGCAGTCCACACAAGTACTGAAATCAGTAAAATCCAAAGTACTAAGTACTCCATCATTCACTAATCTCTTAATCCTATCTATGGAGATATGACCCAATCTCCGGTGCCACAAAATAGAGGAATCCGCATTCATAACACATCGTTTTATACCAGTGTAAACATGCATAGTATCATAAGTAGCATTATTTTGTAAATCAATAGAGAAAATCCCATCAGACAATGTACCATTCCCAACAAGATCAGATTTATAATATAAACTGAAAGATGTTTTTGAAAACTTAAAGGAATAACCAAACGGTACAAGTCTTGAAACTGAAATTAAATTCCTAGAAACTAGGAATATAAAATGTATTTTCTAAATTCAAAACAAAACCACTGTTTAAAACTAGACTACATGTTCCAACAGCTTCCACGTGTGAGCGCATTTTGTTTCCTGAATAAATGCATTGCTCACTTTCCACTGGTTTCCTTAGGTTTCGCATACCCTGCAAGGTATTCGAAATATGGATTGTAGAACCAGAATCAATCCACCATGTGTTATAAATAACATCAACCATATTAGATTCATAACAGACAAATGAGATTGGTTTACCTTTTGTCTCAAGCCATTTCTTGAATTTGGTGCAATCTTTCTTCATGTGTCCCTTCTTTTTACAGAAGAAACACTTCGATTCCTTTTTTATTCCACCTTGGGGCGGTATTTTACCTTTCCCTTTCCATTTGGCTTGGTTTATGTCCTTTCTTTCCGTTGCCATAAACACACTTTCACTCTTTTCCATGGCCAATCTTCCCTCCTCTTGAACACACATGGCCATAAGTTCATTAATTGACCATTTATCCTTATGTGTGTTGTAGATATCTTAAAGGGTCCATATTGACTTGGAAGAGTGTTCAAAATATAATGCACAAGGAAAGATTCAGACATCTCAACCTCAAGAGTCTTTAGTTGAGCCGCAATGTCCCTCATTTGCATGATATGCTCACGCACATCTTTCACATTAGTGATCCTCATGGATGAAAATTTCATAATTAGGGTGCTGGCTAGTGCTTTATCTGAAGTCTCAAACTGCTCATCTATAGCCTTCAGTAGAGCCTTGACATTTTTATATTCTTCGACGGAACCTCGAATACCAGCAGAGATTTTAGTCTTTATGAACATTACGCAGAGATGATTAGATCGCTCCCATTTTTCATAAAGATCAACCTCATCAGGAATGTTGATTTCATTAATCGGAGGTGGTTCGTCTTTCCTTATGGCATAATCAATGTCCATCCACACTAAATGAAGAAGAATTCGCTCCTTCCAAACTTTATAGTTATCACCCTTTAGTTCGGGAATATCACACTTAACATCAGAGAAATTCACAGATTGCATAACTGCATAAAAATCATCTTACATGCTTAGAATCCAAAATTTTAGACTAATTAACATAATTCATATTTTACCAATGTAAAATCATGCTTAAAAATATATGAATCTAGTGACGTAAAACTTACCTGTGGGCTAAGGTCTTACTCAATTAGATTCATAATAACTATATGATAAAACTATCAAATTATGTTCATTTTCCTAATTCCTGTGGGTAAATAGAAAATATAATTTGATATTATATCCTAATTAATCATACAAATATAATAAAAATTCCTGTGGGAAAATCTATTATATTAAATATGACAAATTACAAGTAATGTTATAATGTGATCCCAAAACACTTAATATATAATTTTGCATAATTAAAGATGCTGTGGCTAATCCTTAATTAATTAAAATTATATAGATCACACAACATTTAATTCACAAAAAAAAATGTGTTCATATAAATTGCACAAAACCATAAGCAATATGAACATCAAATTTAATGTACTAAATTATTTAACTCAATATTGCATGTATAATTAAACAATAAAAATTATACATACAAAAATAATAATAATTTAGTAATTAAAATTAAACCACAGTATATATATATATACGTAAACATATATACACATACTATATAAAGGAAACCAAATTATAACATGCTAATTAATGTTATAAAATTCTAACTACATGTTTCATGATAATTAACACACTTAATGTCATAAAACGTATTAAAGAAGCCAATTGTAAGACATGAAACACATTTCAGAAAACAATTGTTTTTTTTTTTTAAATATGTAACTTGTCGTGTATGTTTGTAAGCATTTCTCAATATTTATCATTAAAAATGATAATTAAAGCTAAAAGTACAAAACTCGATGGTGTATGGATGAAGAGTTTCATTTCTGGACATAGAGTTGTTGATTCGATCTCTAGGCCTTTGAAAATGTATTGTGATAATTCGGCTGCAGTTTTTATGGCTAAGAATAATAAAAGTGGTAGTCGAAGCAAGCACATCGACATCAAGTATCTTGCCATAAGAGAACGTGTTAAAGATAAAACAGTGGTTATTGAACACGTTAGTACCGAATTAATGATTGCTGATCCTTTGACAAAAGGCATGCCACCACTAAAATTTAAGGATCATGTAGAAAGAATGGGACTTGGTTCCGCTTCATAACCGATGAAAGAAAGCTCTATGATGGTTGAGCCTATAAATACATATGGTTGGGTCCCTAAATCTAACAATCTCATTTAGTATCATATACACCATCTAAGGGAGATTGTGAAGGTTTAGAAGACCTAATAAACCAAAGCAAGAAGAACAATGGCTGGAGGTATACTACTAATCCATTTTATTCCGCATTTAATCTAACAAAGTGGTTAGATCATAAAGAAATTTGCTAACAGTGATTGGCTACTCTGATTCGGACTTCGCTGGCTGTGTTGATTCACGAAAATCAACATCAGGATACATTTTTATGTTTGCTGGTGGAGCTGTATCTTGGAGAAGCGCAAAGCAGACATTGACTGCTACTTCCACTATGGAAGCTGAGTTCGTATCTTGTTGTGAGGCTACATCACATGGTGTATGGATGAAGAGTTTCATTTCTGGACTTAGAGTCGTTGCTTTGATCTCTAGGCCTTTGAAAATGTATTGTGATAATTCGGCTGCAGTTTTTATGGCTAAGAATAATAAAAGTGGTAGTCGAAGCAAGCACATCGACATCAAGTATCTTGCCATAAGAGAACGTGTTAAAGATAAAACAGTGGTTATTGAACACGTTAGTACCGAATTAACGATTGCTGATCCTTTGACAAAAGGCATGCCACCACTAAAATTTAAGGATCATGTAGAAAGAATGGGACTTGATTCCTCTATGTAAATTTCGTTATAAGAACGAATGTTTGAGAAACTCTGCTTGTGATATTCTCATATTTTGACTTGTGTACACATTTATTTTGAGAAATATCATTGATGTTTGGACCTTGAATAAACATATGGTTTATTCATTAAGTAATATGGGCTGGGATTTGAGAAACATGATGCATTGTGATACATGGAAGATAATCGTATTAAGAGAACTTATCGCCATGATTCATGTATTTTTATTTCTTACTGTGGTGAATGATGAAATGTATGGACCAAGTGGGAGAATGTTGGTAACAACTTCATTAACACTTCATTAAAACCTTCATTTATGGTCCATAACACTTTTACATTAAGTATTCACATTCAATTCATCTCCCCATGCTTCATAACCGATGAAAGAAAGCTCTATGATGGTTGAGCCTATAAATACATATGGTTGGGTAACCAAAGCAAGAAGAACAATGGCTAGAGGTATACTACTAATCCATTTTATTCCGCGTTTGATCTAACAAAGTGATTAGATCATAAAGAAATTTACTAACACTCCGACCACCTAATGTTGGGCAATTGGGCACCACTCATAATCACAAGACTAGTGGATCACAATCTTCAACCTCGACATGACGAATGTCATATTGTGAAAACATATAATTAGAGATGGGGAGATGGAGATGTTCCCGTCATCTTACCACCATTGGATGAGATGTTTTGTATCCATGTTTGTACAGTTTTGCTCACGTGTATGAGCTGGACACATGAAAGTGTGGGTAGGGGCTGCTCCAAGTTTGGTTCAATATTTATAGGTTCACCCAAAATTTGGCTATATCTACTCCACAATCCTCAAGAATATCATTTTTTTATCGATAATAAAGAAGACAAAGATAATTGAGAATACAAAGTATTTCACCCAGAACACTCTAATTTTAATATTCACTTTCTCTTCACTAATCTCGTTCCTTCCAAGGATAAAAATATCCTTTAGAAATTCTAACACACATTCTCATTTTTACTTCAACACTTTTGTTTATAGAAAAAAGGAAAAAATTGTGTTTTTGGGATGGTTTTAGGATGAAGAATGAGCGAGTATTTATAGGTGGAGATAAATCATATTAATTTATTTGAATTCAGTACACTCATGGATAACAAAGGGTAAATTCACTAGATATCCCCACACTCAAAGTTAAAATTAATTTCAGTATCAGAGACGAAACCATGATTTATAAATATTAGTTCGGATGATATTATAATGAGATATTTTAAAATATTAAAATATAATTATTGTTAATTGAGTACTTTGGGAAGTAATGAAATATCGATATAGATATATTTTGGTGAATGAAAAATAATACTAAGAAAAAAAAAAGCAAAATATTGCATAGATAATTGAAAATTATTAAAATGGGTATACGAAATGTGTTTGTTTTTAATACTTTTGGTCTAAATGGTCTAATTAAATTTTTATGATTAAATCGTAAATTATTATGAGTATTTTTCATTTACGCAGCGTAAAATCAACCCATTTAAATAACCATAATTCTCAACAACATTTTATTTTACCAAGAGAGACAAATCATTCAGCCTTGCAGAAGCCGGTTTACCAACAAAGAAATCACATTTACTCTATGTTGACTCCTTTATTGTCCTTAATGACATAAATACCTATAAATACTTCATCTTCTTCAATAAAAATTTTCTATTTCCCTAGTTATCTATTTCTTCTCACAATAATTTTTTTGTTTTTCAGTTCAGTCGCCAGCTAAAAAATTTCTAAATTCCAGAACCGCAACTTTCATTGTAGGTGGGAGAAATTTGTTTTTTAATAAATGAATTTGATGAATCTACAAGCTTTGGAACGCTACAATTTTGATACTAATTACACTTGAAATTGATATTAAACGTATGTAATTTTTGGTACTAGTCACACATGAAATGTGTATTAAACATATATAATTTTGGTACTAGTTACATATGAAATTGGTATTAAACCTATACAATTTTTTGATACTAGTTACACATGAAATTAGTATTAAACATATATAATTTTGGTACTAATTACACATTAAATTGGTATTAAACATTTAAAATTTTGGTACTATTTACACATAACATTTGTCTTAAACCTTTACAATTTTGGTACTAGTTACACATGAGATTAGTATTAAACATATAAAATTTTGGTACTAGTTACACATGAGATTAGTACTAATCATACAAAATTTTGGTACTAGTTACACATGAAAATGCATTTGTAACTAGTACCAAATTTCATGTGTAACTAGTAACGTATAGATGTTTAATACTAATTTTATGTGTAACTAGTATCGAAAATTGTATATGTTTGATACTAATTTCACGTGTAACTAGTCCAAAATTATATATGTTTTATGTCATTTCATGTATTACTAGTAACAAAATTACGTTTAATACCAATTTCAAGTGTAATTTATACCAAAATTGTATATGTTTAATACTTCATGTGTAATTAGTAAAAAATTTATAGGTTTAATACAAATTTTATGTGTAACTAGTACCAAAATTGTATATATTCAATAGGAATTCTATTTGTAACTAGTACCAAAATTGTATATGTTTAATACCAATTGTATTTGTAACTAGTACCAAAATTTTAAATATAGTACTAAAATTGTAAATGTTTAATTTCACTACTACCAAAAACTAGTACCAAAATTGTATAGGTTAACATCAATTCCATTTGTAACTAGTACCAAAATTGTATGTGCTTAGTACCATTTCATGTATGACTAGTACCAAATTATATACGTTTAATACAAATTTCAAGTGTAATTTGTACCAAAATTGTATAAGTTTAATAACAATTTCATGTGTGATTAGTACCAAAAAATTGGATAGGTTTAATACAAATTTCATGTGTAACTAGTACGAAAATTGTATATTTTTAATACCGATTTCATTTGTAAACCAAAACTGTATAGGTTTAATACCAATTGCATTTATAAATAGTACCAAATATGTAATACCAATTTCATGTGTAAGTAGTACTAAAATTGTGGAGGTTTAATTTCATGTGTAACTAGTACCAAAATTGCATATGTTTAATACCAATCTCATGTGTAACTAGTACCAAAATTGTATATGTTTAATACAATTTCATGTGTAATAGTACCAAAATTGTAAATGTTTAATACCAATTTCATGTATAATTAGTACATAAATTGTATATGTTTAATACTAATTTCACGTGTTACTAGTACCAAAATTGTATAAGTTTAATTCCAATTTCATGTGTAACTAGTACCAAAATTATATATGTTTAATACACATTTCATGTGTGACTAGTACAAAAATTACAAACGTTTAATACTAATTCAAGTGTAATTAGTATTAAATTGTAGCGGTCAAAAGCTTGTAGTAATCAAATTCATTTATAAAAAAACAAATTTCTCCCACTGACAATGAAAGTTCCGGTGTAACTAATACCAAAATTATATATGTTTAATACACATTTTATGTGTGACTAGTACCAAAATTACATACGTTTAATACTAATTTCAAGTGTAATTAATATCAGAATTGTAGCGGTCAAAAACTTGTAAATTAATCAAATTCATTTATAAAAAAACAAATTTCTCCCAACGACAATGAAAGTTCCGATTCTGGAATTCAGAAAACTTTTGAGATGGCGACTGAAACTAAAAAACGAAAAAATCTATGAATATAAATAGATAATAGGGAAATAGAAAAATTGTATTGAAGAAGATGAAGTATCCATGTGCATTTATGTCATTATTGACAATTAAGGAGTTACACACAATAAAAATTAAATATGGAATGATAAACTATTTCTATTGACATGGGTACTAGAACCAATTTTAACTTTGGGTGTGGAGATATTTGGTGAACTTGCCCATGAACAAATATAACAAAATTTATTATATCACTAAATATTGGCACCTGCCTCTGATACCTTTCCATCATACACTAAGATCGATCAGATAAGTGCAACTATACAATGGGCTGGTAAATATCCTTCCTCGCTCTTAGATTACATATGATGCAAAATAATATATTGATCCACCAATAAAATCAAATATACATAAAATCAGTTTTGAAAAATAATTCCTTAACAATATGCCAGTGTAATATAATTACAAGTCAAGAGCTTCTATCTCAATTGACACTAAGAAAAAGTACAAATTTGGTTATTTATATTTGTCTCTTTGCAATTTTGGTCATCTTTTTTGTCAAATTTCAGTGTGACGCCTATCTGACATTGATTTGTCGTTGACGTGTCCAGTGCCACGTAAGCATTATAAATGAAAAAAAGAAAGATTAATATTGTAAAGAACCAAAATTACTCACAAATGAAAGATTAATGACCAAGCCTCAATTTTGACAACTGAGTGGCCAGAATTACAGAAATGTAAAGATTAAGTGTGAATAATTTAATTTTCGCAAAAAATTATTTTTTATTAGATGAAATATCTTTATAGATCAAGTCGTCGGATTATCTATTATGTATAATATATGTATTTACTTCTACCTAAACTTCTGGAGAATTTATAGCCAACTTTACACAAAAAATGGTCTTAACTACATCATTCTAAAAACACTTGATACCCCAATGGATTCGGACCATGAAGGAAACCCATGGATCGACCCAAGTCCATCCTTGCCTACTCCAAGACCTCCGGCCAAATACCTAGCTCGCCCGTGGAAAACAACACCAGGGCAGGCCACTAGCTCGCCCATGAACACCACCACCCGGGCAAGCTACTAGCTCCTAGCTCCTAGCTCCTAGCTCCTAGCTCCTAGCTCCTAGCTCGGGTATTTCTGAACACATTAATAAGGTCGACTCAACAATGGTTCAATATATTGAAACCTAACTCGATAAAGTCTTTCCATGATTTCTCTGGCAACGACGATAAAATTTGGCCGTGCTTATCGTGTACTCCCAAATTAACCCCACTCAACCTCAAGATTGATAATAATAATGTAATAGTGTGAGTAGAGATCGACCCCACGATGAGGTGTGAATTCTTGTGTTAATGAAAATCAAATCAAAACAATAAATTAAAGATGGGGTTGTAAGTGAATTATACTTAAGTAAATTAAAACTAAAGATTAAACTAATGAAAACGATTCTTGGATATTATCATCTATTTCATCGATTCACAAAAGACTCAATTTCCATATGAATATTCATCGTTGGACATTTAATCCAATAATTAAAGTCCAATCTCACCTTACATTTAGTTAAGTAGCTCAATCATTCTAGTTTAACCATTATCAAACAATCAATCAAAATATAAGCGATTAAGATTTAAATCGATGATAGCATAAGAACTAGTGAGATCGATGAAGCTAAACAACATAATCAAGCGTTTATGTTTAATCTAGTCAAGTATTTTTCCTAAGAATTTAACAAACCCACAAGCGTAAATTTATTAATCTTAGTTGCTTCGTAAATTAGAGGGATCAAACGATTCCAGATTTGATATCTAATTTAGCGTTAGATTACATGCAAATTATTAGGTTGTCAATCTAATAATCAAACACAACAACGATCGCTAGTCCCTTTTTTTCATTTTTTTCCTCCGGGCGATCGATTGCCCGTTCCCAGCTATCGATAGCTGGTTGCAATTTTTTGGCACATAACTTTTTTGTCGTACTCGATTGATCGAGCACTTCTGGTCGATCAATTGCGGGCCTCATCAACTTTTATCATTTTTCTTGGTCTACTTTGATCCCTTGTCAACTCCAATGCATTTCGTGATCCTTATTCGTCATTGTTAGCTTGATTTCTTTGATTCCACCTACATTTACACAAGTATACGACTAGGTAGCATGTATATCAAATTAATTATAAAAACATACCAAATCGTCGGTAGTTAAACGCAATAGATGTGTCTATTTCTAGTCACATCACCAGGCTATGACGTCCCCCACAAATCACCAAGAAGTGAAACAATTAGAAGGGATAATTACTTCACTCTCAGGGTCTGTATCCAGATCAACCCGTCGGATTGTGCCTTTCTTTCGCACTCTCCGGAAGGCTCAAAAATTTCAATGGGGAGCTGATTGTGAGAGGGCTTTTGAAGAGTTAAAGCAATATTTAGCCGAGCTCCCGGTTTTAACCAAGCCGTGATTGGGGGATTGTTTATGGTCTATCTCTTCGCAACTGAGGAGGATGTGAGCTCAGTGCTAATCTGACAGGAAGGCGGTGGAGTTGGGGTAGTATTGATTTCGCCAAGGGGAGACGAGATGAAGCTGGCCGTAAGTTGGACTTCAAGGCTTCCAACAATGAAGCCCAGTATGAAACTGTTCTAGCAGGATTGCAAGCAACTAAGAGTGTGGGAGATAGCCAGTTACACATCTTCTCCAACTCATTGTTGGTTGCACAGCAGGTCAAAAGCGTTTATGAGACGAAGAATGAAAAGTTGATTGAATATGCTCGCACCATTAATTGAGTTAAAGAAAAATTTATGAAGTCATGTTTGAGCAGATCCCAAGGCAAGAAAATACAAAGAAAGATAGCCTAGCCAATTCGTTTTGCCAAATGTCATTCTTCTCCATGCACGATCTTTCGAAACCTCATAGCATAGGAGTGTCATATGCATTATTCATGATTTATATCCATGCACGATCTTTCGAAACCTCATAACTGGAATTTTCTTAACTATTATTAATTATTTATGTGCGTAAGGATTATATAATGTACAATAATTAAAAGATTAATTTTTACATGTAGTTATCTTAGTCATGAACAGCACATGATACAATGCCTTATTTTGCTTGAGCTGTGACCTCATATGCATTTCAACTTAGAGAAGCCGTATGTTTTTGCTGTAGTTGATTAAATACTGTGGCAGCGTCCTTATCTCCACGCCCACTGCAACAAACAACCACCTTGCTGCCATTGGGCAAAGTGGGGCAGAGTCTTTCGAGATATGCCAATGCGTGAGCCGCTTCCAGGGCCGGAAATATCCCTTCTAACCGGCACAGCAATCTATAAGCTGCAATATTTCAAACAACATGATATATATAATCCATGCATCTTTTTTGAATAAATAGTCTAAATGTCAGGATTTTAATTTTAAAAAAACTACCATCCAGGGCTTCTGCATCTGTTACGGTGTAAAACTCGGCACGCCCAATGTCTTTGAGAAAACTTAGCTAGGGGCTAACACCCGGATACTCTAGCCTGCAAGTTTTTTTTCATACAATATGAGTCCTCATCCAGGTATCAAATTGTTTATTTCATGGTATATAATCGTACATTGGAGCACTTACCCGACACCAATTGAGTGTGGGCCAATGATTTGGCCCTCATCGTCTTGCAAGAGGTAACTCAAGGCTCCGTGGTAGACTCCCACCTCTCCTTTAGCCAATGTTGCAGAATGCTTCCCGCTCTCTATTCCATTACCGCCTGCTTCAACTCCGATCAATCTCACTTCTTCATCTCTAACAAATTCATGAAACAGCCCCAATGCATTTGATCCACCACCCACGCAGGCTAATAACACATCCGGTTTCCCACTCCATTTTTCCATCGCCTGTTTTCTTGTTTCTCTTCCGATCACCGACTGGAATTCTCTCACCATACTGGGGCATGGGTGTGGCCCCACGGCCGTGCCTGCCAAATAATAGCTGCAGTCCAAATCTTCGACCCAATTTCGTATTGCTTCAGATGTTGCATCCTTGAATGTTCCCTCAACAGATTTCAACTGAAATATGTACAGATTCATTATCATGATCACTACGTTGTACATTTCAAATGTTTTGAGGGCAAGTGTGAGCTGCATGGTTCGACATGGTCCTGCGGTGGCCGCAAAATGGTCATAATAGTTATACATCCATTTTTAACTTGAACTTTGTCAAGGAGACCAGTTACGAAAGGGCCGCTTACCATGGTTTGATGAGTTAAGTCATACTTTGTCAACCCCGAGACCGGAGCGCGTGACACCGGTGTTGATTCCAAAATTAATTCAAAATCAACAAGCCTCGTGTACAGATCTATGATAAAAAAACCAGTCTATTTTTTCCATTAAAAATAATAAACGTCTTTACAACTGTAAATCAACTTGAATAAGTTGTTCATAAAACACCTTAGATCTAAACAGAGTTTTGCGGAAGCGTAACGTAATAAAATCTTGAAATCTTCTCGGTAGATCACCAGCCCGAAATTGGTCTTGTTCTTCGTCTTCAACATATTTTTCCATCCTTAACTGGGGAGGGGTGGTAAGGGGTGAGTATTTGGGGAAATACTCAGCAGGGGTCAGATGAACATTAAAATATATATATATAAAGCTTTTCAAATAACTCTTTATCAAACACATGGTAGATCGATACACATACTCATAATTGCTCACACTAGAGCCTCATCACGTAATCACATAATCTCCTTCTTGGGATCAAGAGGTGGCTCCCGTGGCATAGCACGTTGCTCTTAAGGATCAAGAAGTGACTCCCATGCACATGGCACACCCACATCATATAGCACTTTGCCCCCACCGAATCAAGTGGTGATTCCTATACAAGTAGCAATTCCCCCCGCAGAGCCTTCGACTTTCGATGTGCATTTCTCATAAACTTTCATAATATGATCTTTAAAATACATTTTCTTGTTCAAATGAAATTTTAACACATATATAGAGTTTCAAAACGAAATGATATTTGTAGCAAAAACTCACTTACTGTCGAATATACGAACGTGTAGGATGAATCCCGTGTTGCGAAATAGCACAAGAACTCTTCTTCCTTGCCTTGAGATTTTTTGAAAAATGTGTGTGTGATGTGTGTGTGATTCTCTAAATCGCTAGAGTGTAGGAGAGAGGACTTTTCTTTGCATGATGTAGTGTGATTTTAATATGAGAATAAGTGGTACAAGGTAGGCATGAGTTGGGGCATGAAATGTGATGATTTGGAGGCAATTTAATGGTATGACATGATTAGAGCTAGTCACTTAAATGTCATTGAATGACTAATAACAAGGTTTGGCAAAGTCATTGAATGACTAACATGATTTGGGGCAATGTATTTGAATTGGGCAATTAAATGAGTCATGACATTATCATAATTTGAGCAAGTAATGAATGTCATCAATGAGTAATGTAAGATACTGATTGTAAATTCAATGATTTGGCATCCTAATGAATATAATTGAGTCAAGGTCATGACCAAATGATGTTAAGTTGATTGTGATAAGTGTTAGTGAGGTCATTGAATGTTCATGAGGAGCAAAATTAGGTCATCACATACTTAATTTTCGAAAGTATAATAAGAGCTAGTACCTGAGCATCAAGATGCTTCATTAGCAGCACATTGGATGATTGTCTCTCCATATCCACATCCCCCATGAATATCGTACACTCGAAGCCATATTTAGCACATGCAGCGGCTGTTGCAACGCCATGCTGGCCGGCACCTGTGGCGGCCACCACACTTTTTAGGCCCATGCGTTTTGCAAGCATAGCTTGAGCAATTGCGTTGTTGATTTTGTGTGCTCCGCCGTGGTTGAGATCTTCTCTCTTTAAGTAAATCTCAGGGCCTTCTCCTTTGTAATTCTTGTAATAATTTGTTAACCTTTCAGCAAAGTATAGAGGAGTTTCACGCCCAACGTAATCTCTTAGTACTGTGGCGAGCTCTTCCTACAAAAAAGAATTTTTTGGGTAAATTTGAGTAAGTTCCGATAAATGACCAATGAATGTAAATTTGGTATTTTCCAAGTATCTTCTCATTAGAAAATAGTATTTACCTATATATTAAGAGTAGAAGGTTTATTATTCATTATTATTCTAATTAATAGTAATAAATATTAAACTTATTCTAATGAATTTGTTAAATACAATTTTTTTAGTGAATTTGTTAAATAACATTTTTTTTGTTTGAAATTTTTTTTTTGTTGATGCGCGAGTTTAGCCTGAAACGACTAGAAAAAAATCTTTTACTCGTTTGTTGATATACGGATTTGGCATGAACTAACTCGGTTAGTTAAGTAAAGAAAGCCTTATCATTTGGCCAACCCAGCTAAATAAATATTTATAATTGTTATTGTATTATTATTATTATTATTACTACGAAAAATGTAATTATGATCATTTATAGGTTGTTTAGCATTTCTGGCATATTTTAACATACTTTATAATGTAATACTTTGTATTACAACATTTAACAAGTTCAAATATTATTTTTTCATTTTATAGCAAATCAGTCTTTTGGTTATTTTTTTCCACTCGATTATAATAGTATGGTCGTTTTTTTAAAAGGTTTGTGAAAGTCAATCATTGAAATGTTATTTTTGATCAAATTAGGGGAAAAAATTGATCAACATAATCATAGATGGCACCACACTGGTGCCAACAAAAATTAGTTTTATGTATAAGTATAATAGTTCAAACACCTTGAAAATATATATTTCTTGGTTTCTTTTTGATAATTTTTAATTTTTTGTAAAATTATAAAGGTAGAGTCAAGTATCTAACTTTTTTTTCTAAAGGAAATGTATGCTGAAGAGATTAAGTACTTGAAACTGGGGATCACGCAGGATCAGATTAAATTCAGCAGCCAGCTTGTTCAAACAACTGATGAGAGTCTCCGGCACGAAGATTCCTCCGAACCTCCCGAATTTTCCTGTCCTAAACAAAGTCTCTTCCGTTCGATCAATTAGACTGAGAACTTCCGATGGTCTTGGTACTGTTAGAAGGGTACTCTTCTCGCCACGATTATGACCGATTGATGTCACTGTATCTTGGTGACTTATTAAAGAGCAAACTGTTGAAGCACGGTTTTTAAGCACATGGGATAGAAAACTTAATTTACTCTGTCTTGTAGTTGAGAATTTAGGCTTACGAAACGAAGGGTTGTTTTCATTTTGGAAACAGATTTCTCTGAGGCTATTGGTGGAAGACATTTTTTTTAATTCTCGAGTGTTTATTTGAGGGACTTGAAGATCATAATTTATAGCAGGCATGCAAGATTACAATACAAATTTCTTTTTGACTTTACAGGCCGTTGATAATACCTGTAGGGTCGAAGTACCCCAGGCAGTTTGGGGTCTGAGAGAATGATTGGTGTTGCACGTTTAGAACTAACCACAAGTGTACTGAATTCTTATAAAATAATATAGTTTTGATAAAACGTATAAACTATCGGATAGATTAAGACCGTCCATATACATGTCAATCCACATTTGTGGGGCCCTTATTTTCTTAAATTTTTTGGGTTAACCCCCAACCACAAAAATGTATTTAAATCATTTTTTGAAAATGTGGGGCACATATTTTCTTACATTTTTAGGGTTACTCACTTGGTAACCCCATCATGGACTCTCCCCCAATGTACAACCAAAACTCCGTGGTACAAATTGTCCCAAAGGTATAGAAAGATTGGTAAGGGCTGAGGTGACGTGGGAAGAAATCATCCGACGTCGCAGGTTCGAATCCCATGTGGGACAAATTCTCCACTAAAATATTGTGGGTGTTTATCCTGTGTTCGGGTTATATTAGTCCGCTCAGATACTTGACATACGTACACATTCTTCGATTTATATGGCGATCCTAAGAGGCATGATGTCATTACTAAAGGATTAGTTACATTGTTGAACGAAAAAAAAAAATATGTGGTACAAAGTAGCACAATTATTGTGTGCAGAAGAAACGAGACGTGTTGTGTAAGCGCGTCCATATACATATCAAACCAAGTGTCATTTGCACATATGAGTGGGGTCAGATGTCATAAATTCCCCTCTTAAAATCCACATCTAAACAATGGAGTTTAATCCTGGTGGTTTATGAGCTATTTAAAATTGGTTATATTATTTAAGTTGTCCATGTTCAACATTAATTATGAGTGACCTTCTCCAGCACGAATAATAATTGCTACCCCACAAGCATCGCCATGTAGAGATAACATATATAAGATTATTCATATCCAATAATTGATATTTCAATATCTTTACGGGCAGTATTAACCAAACTCGTACAATCTTGCCCTTCATCTTTTCGGTATCCCTGTACGAATGGCACATGCGGCTTATATTCTACACATGCATGAGAAAAAAACAACTTATCTTATCTAAAGTGGGAGTTTTAAATTTTGAATAAATTTCACAGAAACATTTTTTTCAAACATATTACTGCTTAGTTAGATGTGATCTCTGACTTTTTTCACTAATAAATGTAAATATGAATATGTTTGGATGGATAATTATTTTAATAGAAGCGCTATTTTCTCCACACAAAAAAAAAAAGAAATAGAAAAAGCTTTTGTTAGTCAAATCAGTCGTGTTTTATTAGACTTTCAGTTTTTTAAAATGGCTAATGATAATGTCAAAGTAAAGATTGTTTTTGCCGCATCAATCTTAGCAAAATACCGATCGTACCCTTCAACCTTCCAGTCTACTAAAAGGTAGTATTTATGACCATGAAATCCTTTTTCTGTCATCTTGAGAAGAACCCAATAGCATACTTTTACAAATGACTCACAAGTTCATGATTCGAAGAAAATAAAGAACAGGTACATCATGTTTCCTTATTACAATAAAATTTTAACAAACATGATAAATCCATTTTTGACCAAAGATGTAAATCAAGAATGGACTGGTGGTCATCGGATTCTGTATCTTTTCCCGTCCACCGTGAATTCAATTTCATCCTCCAATCTTTCTCAAGGTTTGTGTTCCTCAAGAAACTCAATCCCAAGAATAAGTTGTTCTGAGATCATTCCTGCAGTTCCTGCAATTGTTAGATCAATTTCACCAATTTGAAGGTTTCCTTGATACATGTCAACTGTAGGTTGTTGCAAATAATATAGGACATCACAAGAGAAGATATTGTTTTTTCTCAGTAATGTCAAAGATTATTTGCACTTCTATCCAGCTTTCTAGGCATTTCAGCATTCATGTTGTTTTGAATACATCAGGGAGTTTCTGAATCCTGCTCGAGACGGACATTTTGTTTCTCCCCGGGATAGTTACTGATTAACCTATCCTGTTGAAAAGACATTCTTCTTGGCTCGATCATAAGGCTCTTGCTTCTATTCAAAATAGGCTGGTCTTGTATCCTCATGTCGATCTCTCCAATTGTTGGAGTATTGATAATATCCGGCAATACTGCTTTTGCGAAATCTTCGAAGATTCTGGGGACTTGGATGAATTTCTTTCTCAAGAATACTTCTGAGTGAGAGTATTCGAAGAGCGCTTAAGACACCTTGTATGCGTTCGAGTAAGGCATATTCCCTTCTTTCATCAAATCATTTCTCTTAAAATCTTGATGAAGAGTAAGAACATTGTTGAAATCTCGATCTCCCAAATTGTATGCAATTTTGGGATAGATGTTGAAGGCCATCTTTCTAGCATACAACTCCTCCCAAACAAGAATCTTTCAGGTTCGGGATTCTCTTGTCGAAGATTGCCAGATTAAGCGGCGAATCAATTCCTTCCATGAAAGTCGCATTGATGATAACTCTAATGGCTCCAATATGAATCCATGGGAGTATGATATCAACTTCTATTTTAACATTGTTCTTAATCTCCTGAATTTCTCTGTAGGAGATTAACTGCATCTCAATTTGGTTTCCCGTGAATTCCATCGGGATCACAAATTCACATGTTGTCACCCTATGGATAATCTGATGCTTCCTGCTTTGAAGATCAATCATATCCATGGCTTTTTCCATTGCTCCAATTATAAATCCATAATACATCTGAAGATTTGGCTCTTCTTTCATGATCCTCGTAAGAGTTTTATGAGAAACTGTGGTGTATGAGAAAAACCCAGACGGTTCTTCTCTGATCATGTGTTGAAGGAATTCTCATTCACACTGATTCTGTACTGGATTCACCTCCATTATTGGAATAGATTTCTTCTTCATAGATGCTTTCATCTGAGGGAATATCCTCAAATTGATACACATGCACAAAATCCTGGAAATAAACAGGCATCCTCGAACTCCTTGGTATGCTCGAACTTTCTTACTCCTCGACTTTGGTTCTCTGGACAATCTGTATAGAATATATCCTCTTGCTCCGCATGTCCAGCTGTTACAATCTTTGAAACTCTCATTCGCACGAGTATGAGTGCGTCTGAAAGCCCTCTTCGTCGGTGCTCTGCTAGTACTTGCTTGATTAGAACCTATTGACGATGTTCTACTCCTCGTTGATCCTGATCTTTGCCCATATCTATAACTTCGAGCTTTTTGGTTTGACCAAAACTTTCTAGGTTCCATGAAGACCTACTTCTTTTTGAACTACTCCCTCGGGCATAAGGATGACTCATGTGTTTCTTCGTCTTCCGCCTTTCGGGATAGTTTCCAATGATAGTAGGGATATCATTCCTTGTACAGCAAAGATGAGCTGTCTTGTTGATTCCTCTTAGCTTCTTGTAGTTCTTTTGGAGCTTTGCTTGATAGCACCACTCCGCAAGCTTCATTTTAAGAAATGACATTCTCCTGGACACTGTTTCTATTTCTTGTGGTGTATATTCCTAGATAAGCATTTCTCTCCATGGACTCGATATTTTGGCAAAGAACAGTTCTGCTGCATCAGTTTCTATTATCCTTGTATTCCATCTATACTCTGTGAAGAGTTTGATGTACTCGTCTACATAACAGAGATCATGTAGTTCCAGGCATATACAGTTTGTCTATATCTTTTCGTCTTTTCTTCCTCCATTCCGTAGAAGTAGCCTACTCCAATGAAACATATTTTTAAAAAAGTTGTCATCTTGTCCACAATTTCTTTCAGGGACTCTCCGGCTAAAACTTCTTCATTGGTACATGGGTCTCCAAGTTCCCAGACAATCTTGGCTTATCCTTCCAGACTCATCTTAAGGAGTAATATGAATCCTTCTTTGCTTAGATCAAGCGTTCCTGCTGCTATTCTCATTGCTGAAGCTCATTCATCAATAAGAACTTCTCGATTTTTAAAATTCAAGATATTCATGTTGAGCATAAGTCCATATAGATGAATCGGATCTAACTGGGACTTCCCATAAGATGTTTGATATATCTGTCCTGCGGGAACAACTTCTTACTCCAATTTGGGGATCTAAGTTTGCTCTAGTGGTAAAATCATCTTGGTGGGTCATATTTTGATCTCCTTCGGGTGGTCACGTATCCCATAAAATGCCTGTAATAGCCTGTCAGACCCATAAAACTTCGAATCTCCGGCACATTTGATCTATCCATTTCTCTGATATCCTTGATGATGACTGAGTTGACTTACTCTGAGTGTCGGGGACGCTGGGCACGACTGATGACAGGCTGATTAGGTAGCAATTGTAGTCATGTGCGTTGTTGCCGAACCTAGACACGATGGATGACGGACACAACACGTGATGACTCTCCTAGCGCAATGTGTGTATGTTGTCGCCCTCTTCTCGAGCTTGATATTGATTGATGATAATCGCATTCATACATGGTATGCATTGCATGATACTTTGTCATTCTTGACATGATTTATTTCTTTCTCGTACTGGGTTACTGACCCCCTTTGTGGGGGCTGTCGTGTCTTTTGTTGTTCGGCCATGACATGGTTTGTAGAAGGACAATGTTCTGATGATTTTGGTGAAGCATCTAGAGATAACTGAGCTCTGTGATGAGCGAGCTCATGTTATGCGTGGTTTTTCATTTCCCAGTGATATTACTCCACTTTTAAATAAAATAAATTTATCGGGGTATGCTCCGCTGTTTACGCAAATTAATCATTGTGTGATAATTAAACATCTGATTAGGATCGGGCCCTCACAACTGCAATCATTCTTTCAGTCTCCGCCAAAGGTCTTCGGACCTCCTCTACTTTCCCTTTTTTGGTGTAAAATGGGCTCTGTTCCATAGGACTGTGGTAACCACCCTCCTTTCTTTCTTC
The DNA here is from genome assembly GCA_907163345.1 of Haberlea rhodopensis. Taxonomy (NCBI): domain Eukaryota; kingdom Viridiplantae; phylum Streptophyta; class Magnoliopsida; order Lamiales; family Gesneriaceae; genus Haberlea; species Haberlea rhodopensis. The sequence goes on along the minus strand of CAJQUN010000003.1, from coordinate 3,629,697 downwards.
CTGAAGAACTTGGTCATGACTCCAACTCCTTTACTCGTGTTTGAATATCCCGAAGGTTTTCAAGAATTTCCTCCTGATGTTTCATCATTATCTCCATCTACCCTGAGTCTGATGGATCTGTGCAGGGATATAATATTGTAAGTATCCATAACGCTACACTGTCTTTTGGATATCTCTAAGATCTTGGGATATCTTAGAAGTATACGGACTCGATTTCATGAAAGGTTGGTTCTCCCATCTTAATCGTCTGTTCCGGACTCTGTTGGATCATTGTGGTCTGGCATAACGTCCTCATGTTCAGGATCATCGTCTTTCCTGGAATTTGGCTAACTGGAAATGGTGTTTGAGGTTCACTTGATGAAACCTCTTAGCCATCCTCTCTAGTTTCTTGTAATGATTTATGCCAGGTAGGGCTTCCACCATATGATTTTGATTTAGTACTTCCAATTTTTGGAAGTACCACCTATATGAGTGACACCTCGAACATTCGTTTGGATCCATATTCTCGTGTATTGTCTCCCCCGTTAAAGGATAATATTATTATTCAAAATATTATTTTAATATTTCCAGAATAAACTTAGGCTCTGATACCATTTTCAAGACGGCTCGTTGAGGTTGCAAGCTTGGAAGATTGCCTTAGGGGCATATATAGGATTTTGAAATTATTGCTTTGGAAGCAACAATTCATGCTTTGGCATTAGCCCTACCCTTTAAAAATACATAAAAAGTCAAAAAATTGTATCTTGTAGGCTTCAATCTTCACTTTAAAAAGTCTAAAATAAATCTTTTACTATTCAATGGTTAGAAAGTCAAAGTTGGCAAAATTTGATAAAAATAAAAACGTGGAATGTATTGGACGGTGGAGCATACAAATGAATAGTTTGAAGTTCAAATGTTCATACGGGAGATTTGCTCCTGTAAATAGATGATTCATTTGCATTCCAAAAATCATCCCAAAATTGTGCAAATTCTCTCCATTTATCTTGCTTGGTTCTATAATAATTTGTGAAGTAGTTTTCTCCTATATTAAGAGTGGTAGTCTCTTTGAAAGATAGCGAGATGTTGTAACCCACAAGAAAATATTCTAGTGGAACCTTTTCATCTTGCCGGTGATTTTTACCCTAATAATTTTTAGGAATTTTCCACGTAATTTCGGTGTCCATTTTATTCTTCATTTTTTCGGTATTTCTATTTCATGTTGTCCGCACATGGGCCAACAAGTGGTATCAGAGTCATGGTTATTTTGTTGGGTGGAGCTTCGGCGTGGTAAGCGAATAAGTAGTGACTAAGGAGGTTCTGTCTAGGAAAACAGGTATTTAAGTGGGACCGATGTGCTCCCACCAATTTTCTTGGGAATCTTGAAGTTCTATCTAAGAAAAATCGAGATTCTCTCTTTCATAGGAGCTTACTTAGTGTGTACTATTGATGTGGCTAGAAATAGACACATCTATTGCGTTTAATTGCCTACGATTTGGTATGTTTTGATAGGATAAATTGATACATATGCTACCTAATCATATAGTTGTGTAAATGTAGGTGGAACCAAAGAAATCGAGCTAACAATGGCGAATAAGGATCAAGAAATACATTGGAGTTGACAAGGGATCAAAGTAGACCAAGAAAAATGCATAAAAATGGACTTTACGCACGTGATTGATCGACCATAAGAGCTCGATCGGTCGAGCATGGCAGAAAAATTACGCACCAAAAAGTTGCAATCAGCGATCGATCGCTGGGAATGGGCGATCGATCGAACCGGAGGAAAAAAATGTAAAAAAAAAAGACTAGCGAATCGATCGGCGAGATGCAGCGATTGATCACCGAAGAGTCCGAGACAACCATGGAAACATGATTTCTTTCCATCCTACATGGATTCTATCCCACCTCCTAGCCTCCCTTTATATATCCATCGAATTTCAGACCTTAGAACCATATAGGTAGGGTATGTAATTAGTTTAGACTAGTTTTACAATTTTTCTTTCAATTTTGTTGGAGACGGCTACGAAGGTCGAAGCGAATGCGGGATTGACAACCTCGGCGGAGCGGAGATCGGATTAGTATTTTCTTCCTTTGATTTTATTTTATTGTTTTTCATAGTTATGATTAGCTAGTTTTAATTCTTTGTTGAGGAAGACGAATCCTTGGACTTATTTATCTTGGGGAGATTCCTACGCTTTTAATTATCTATTTTTATTGAGTATCAATGTTTTCCTATGTTTTGTTGATATGATTTATGTTTGTTTATTGAATTGACAACCCAATAACTTGCATATAATCTATTGCTAATTGGATATCAAATAAGAGATTGTTTGAGTAATCTAATTGAAGAAGCGACTAAGACTGATAATTTTGTGTGTGTGAATTTATTAAGTTCTTATGAAAAATCATTGACTAAATTTATATAAATCATCTTGTGTTTATGTTATTTAGATTCATCGCTCACGGGTTTTGAATGGTGTAATGATTTTAATCTTGAATATGTATATATGGATTGATTGATTGACGAAAGTTAAATTAGAACGCTTGGACTAATTAACTATGAATAAGGTGAGACAGGAATTAGATTTCCAATTGATGAGTATTCAAATAAATTTTAGTATTTTGTGAATCGCTGAAGTAGATGATAATATCCAAGGTAGAGTCAACCGATACCAATAATCGCTTTCATTAGTTTAATCTTTAGTTTTAATTTTAATTAGTATAATTCACTCACAACCCCATTGTTTAATTTATTGTTTTGCTTTTGATTTTCATTAACACAAGAATTCACACCTCCTCGTGGGATCGATCCCTACTCACACTACTACATTTTTGTTATCAATCTTGAGGATTGAGTGGGGTTAATTTGGGCATACATTGTCATGCCCCGGGCCCAGGCCCACGCAAGCGCGACTGCACAATGAACTCCTATAGCAACTACTCCGTATCCGTCCTTGCTATACGAAAATGGTTAACCCAAGTTGCTATAATAGTCCATTGTAAGCCTTTATAAACTAGTTTAAATTTTTCATCCACGACCAATGTGGGACAAGGGTATTACAATCACCCCTAATTTAGAACGTGACGTCCTCGTCGCGACCTAACTCATCGATCCAACGGCACCGGGAATCTAGAGGTGGCTCCTACAGGTTCAAAATGTGGCTCCCGTCATGTAGCACTTTGCCTCGCTGGTTCAAGAGGTGGCCCCCGTTGTGTAGCACTTTGCCCCTTTAGGCTCAAGAGATGGCTCCCACGCACGTAGCACTTTGCCCCGCATAGCACTTATCTCCCAGTGTTGCCTGCCGGTGATCGGCTCTGATACAATTCTGTCATGCCCCGGGCCCAGGCCCGCGCAAGCGCGACTGCACAATGGGCTCCTATAGCAACTACTTCGTATCCGTCCTCGCTATACGAAAATGGTTAACCCAAGTTGCTATAATAGTCCATTGTAAGCCTTTATAAACCACTTTAAATTCTCATCCACAACCAATGTCGGACAAGGGTATTACATACACGATAAGCGCGACCAAATTTTTGCGCCGTTGCCGGGGAGGCGTTGTAATTTTTGTGTTAATATTTTTTGTTTTTCTTCTTCCTTTCTCTTTCCTTTTCTTTCTCTCTTCCCCTGTTGCTGCTCTTGTTTGTTCTTGCTGCAGGCGAATTTCTGAAGTTACCATGGCGGACTATATGAGCTGGGACGAATGGGTCTATCTTACGCTACAATTGGATGTAGGGATTGGACAAAATGCGTGCAACTCAAGTTGGAGTGATCATCCCGATCTCAGTTATGCCAACCAATGGATGAGCCCACCTCGACCTTACAAGCATTCGAACCTACCGCCATACATGCCACCTTTATGAGTCATGGCCGCAACAATCTCAACCCATTGCACCTGGTATTCTTTAGAGAATATTATTGCAAATTATACTAGTAATACTTTGCAATTTCAACAGGAATTAAGGGCTAGCACTCAGGATTTGAGTACTCAATTGGAGCAAATAGCAACATCGATAAGTAGGATAGCATCACGAACCTCAGACAATATACCCTCCCGGACGATGGAGGCACCAAGAGAGACCATCATTGCAGTTGCCTCAAGGAGTGACGAAGAGGTAGAAACCATGGGGAAGGTGGTACTGACGCCACCCAAGCTAGTATAGTAGATTTTAAGAAAAGGTTGTCGAACCCACAGAAACTAGAAAATAAGTACCAAACTCAAGTAGTTTAACTATATTTACCATACGATAATTAGTGATAAAAAATCTATTAAATTAACTAATGACGCAATATATAACCCAACAAGTAATAAAGAGTGCAGAGAATCAGCCGAGACCTATATCACATAAGTCCGATGCGCGAGCGGATGCTGATGCGCAAGTGCGTCAATTTTCAAAAAAATTGAGTGCAGGTACGCCTTAATGCGCCAATTAAAAATAAATAATATATATATATACATACACACACACATACACACTGATGAAATGAAGTTAAACATACATAATATATATCATATTTAACAAACTTATATCGCTATTATATTATTTACAAATTTACAATATGAAGTTAACTTAGGTGTTTACAGATTTACCATTCTTAAAATCATTAAAAATTAGATTTCATTGAAGGATCTAACATTTGCATCTTTGTAAAATGTTATAACCAGTGATAACAACGTAATTTGGATATTATATCTGATCGTTCTTCTAGTAAGGATTCTCCGAAAAATATATTTTAGAAAATGAAAAATGAAAATGAAATGAAGTATTAAAATTTTGTTTTATTTTAAGATATAAAATAACGAATTTGAAAAATGAAACCAAATTGTACATATATATTTCAACATGTTTGGTAATAGTATGAATTATCAAGAATGACTCATATTATTTTCGAAGACTTATATTATTACCTTATGAAATATAAACATTTAAATTAACTCAATAAAAATAGAAGTTTTATTTATAAAGTTAATTTTATTAATTTTCATGCAAAAAACTAAGATATCAAAATTATTATTATTTACTCCATAAAAATATTACAAAATCACAAATGTATCCCACTTTCTTTATTATCTATTTAAATCTTTCATATGTATTGTGTCTTTTCATGATTTATTACATAATAGTGAATATTATCTATCTATTTACCACATAATATAATTTTCTTACCAACCCGAAATACCTAGAAACCATGAAAATTCATCTAAACCCAAAATCGAAGAATTTTTTTTTTATAATTACCAAAAAAAATATCGTAGGATTAAGGAGGATTAACAAGATTTAGTAACTTAGTACGCGACTTAGTAAATCTTAGTGCGCGAATTAGGAATTCTTAGTGCGCGAATTAGGAATTCTTAGTTGCACGAATTAGAAATTCTTAGTGCCCGAATTAGAAATTCTTAAAGCGAGAACTAGAAATTCTTAATTCTCCTTAATGCGGAGCCAGTGCACGGAGGGGGTAGAGGATTATGTGACTTAGGTAGAGACAATTATCAAGACTTCGGTTCACCCATGTAATCCCTCATAATTCGCCTATTAGTTAAGATTTATATTCATACGTTCTAAGGTCACGAGTTTTCCTAATGCATTCATTATACTATGGTCAAGCTATAACGAGTCTAATATTAATGTTACAATAAACCACTCTCGTGTCCTTATTGAACGATTAATACCGAAAACGATTTATGAAAACTACTAGCCTTCGATTTTGGTAAATCTAATGATATCACATTTGTATTTGACTTTATCTCTAGATCTCAGTCTGAAAGCCACAACCTAATTTACTATATCGTATGGTCAAGTCAATCGTAATATAACATCATTCAAAGGTTATCAATCCTTTATAAGCATGAATACCAATAAATTATGCACAAAGAATTATAAGAATTAATCAAAAACTTAAATTTAAATCATGGGTTCAAACATGGGATCCCCTAGTCTTGACAACAAAACTTAGCCAAAACTCATCCTCAAATAACAATGTAAAATCATGTCTTGCAACAAATTAAACATTAAAATATGAAAATAAAATAACAAAGTTTAGAAATACTAAATAACGCTAGAAGATGACTCCTTGCGCTGCTGCATCTTCCTGTCTCTCCTGGATTGTCTTGCTCTTCAATGGTTGATGATGGTATGGGATGGGGTATGGGGATCGAGGCTCACGTTTAGGTATGAAAATAAAGTATCAAGAGTCCCAAAATTCGTCCAGTTCAGTTCATTATATAGTGGAGGAAGAGTTTTTATGTTTTTGGACACAAAATCTTCAAATTGGAAACAAAATCTCGAAATTTCAGCAGCTGGCGATCGATCGTCGTTTCTCACTGATCGATTGCCAACTTTTTCTGCCACCGGCGATCGATCGTGTGAATAGTAACCATATTTTTTTAAAATGAAATTCTTGTTCTTCTTCGACATGTTTGCTCGGTTTGGTCCTTTTCATCGTTAATTAGCTCAAATCCTCTACTTTTATTCATTTTTACCTTTATTCCAGGAACATACAAAAACAACACGAAAACGCATAATATCTTCCAAGAATCATAATAAAATGCATATTAATTCATAGCAATATAAGTGTAAAAATCACACTTATCAGTTTCCGACAACCCCTTATGATGAAAATGTACATGAATCTTATGCTGAGAAAAAGGAACTGAGGGTCGAATACAGTGATTTAATGGACACATGACATGATTATTCCGACGATGATAAGAAGGAAACCCCTACTAAATGTACGGATCCAGGTATGTTTGTCCCATGCACAATTGGAAATAATAGAATTGATAAGGTCATGCTAGACTTAGGAAGAGCAATAATGTTATGCCTTATTCAGTGTATACATCTTTAGAACTAAAACCTTTGAAAAAATCTGAAATTGCTATTCAATTAGCAAATAGGTCTACTGTACATCCTAGGGGAATACTTGAGGGCGTTCTAGTGAAAGTTGATAAATTGGTTTTTCTTGCTGACTTTTGTACTTGACATGAAAAATGATGATAAGAGCAGTAGACCATTTTGAAAACTTCCAAGTGCGTAATAGATGTAAGTGGTGGTGCTTTTACTATGGAGTTTAATGGTGAGGTAGCTAAGTTTAATACCCATGATCCCATTCATCCTCATACTACATATTACACTATTGGCATCACCAATCACTTATCACTAGAACAGTCACATCCTGTCACTGAGGATGAGTTAGGGATAACTACTGATCGACTTGTTGACGAAAGAGGTATTGAAGAAATTTTGACTGATAATTCATGCATTATTACTACTTTACCAAATTCTCCTTCTAAAAATCTTAATTCTGAATTGCAGGTACCTGATACTGAGCTGAAACTTCCTCCTGAACGATCTCAGGATACATCAATAGAAAACGAGGGGATGAAAAAAGGGTTGAGGACATCCAAGAAATACAGGGCAAATAGACATCGCCTTCGAGTTGTCAGGAGAATACCGAGGTGGAAAAGGGTGGAACTAGACACCAAACATGACCCACCATGATCATGAACTGGAGTCGGGCCATCAACGTTCCAAACATGACCCACCATGATCATGGCTGGAGTCGGGCCATCAACGTTAAACAGAGGTGCTGCTTGGGATGCAACCCAATGGGAGTTAGTTTCCTTTTCGTTTTTACTTTTATTACTTTCTTAGTCTAATTTCTCTTTCCTTACAATTTTGACTACATTGGGGACAATGTAAGATTTAAGTATGTGAGATGGATTAGTAGTTCGTTGTTGCTTTCTTATTATGAGAATACAAAAACATTTAAAAATTGTGAGCTCATAGTTAGTGATGAACATGAACTTTTGAATAATTAGCCCATGATGAAACTTAATTGATGGCATGCATGTTTTTGAATATAGGTGAATTGTTAACCTTGGAACACTTTGAACTCTAATGCAAATTATGCTTTGACATAGTAGTGAATATTTTGAGCACGATATTGTCATGACTTGTGAAGTGTGCATAGCATAGTGAAGATTGTGTGAATTTTATGATAGTCTTAAGACTACATGCTAGAACTTAACTACATGCTCTTTGAGGCATATATCCAGACTACTTGCGAACATGAAAATGTTATAGGCAATCTTTGATGCGTTTGAGCCTTTCAAGCCCACGATGTAAATAAAATTATCCATAGTACCCTTTTTGAGCTTTAATGTAAAAGAATGGTTGTATACTAAGCATACGAAAAACCCCCATTTGACATTCTTTGACTAGCTTATCATCCTTCCTAATGAGCCTAAATATCAATTAAATACATACCTTTGAAGGGAGTATGATGTGTTTCATTCACATGCACTTGTTATCAATGATTTATATATTTTGAGAGCTTTGTTGTCAAAAGAATGAGATGCATGAAAGAAAATGGATGCCTTGAAAAAAATAGATAAAAATATGACTACATTGGGAGCCAAGGCATAAAAGAAGAAAAGAATTGAACAAACCTTACAAAATGAACAAGGTTTGAAAAAATCATGCAAGAAGAGAAGTTTATATTGTGTATATCACCATACTCTCTTGTTTGATACACCTTACCCTTTCTTTCATAAGCCAATACCTAGGTCAAGATACAAGCTAATTAAGACCTACTTGATTTGTGTTTGCAAGTGGCTAAGATAGTGAAGATGAGTGTGCAAGCGAGCTTATAGTTGTGTTAGTGTACAACTTGAGCTATTGTGGGTTTGCATTTATTGGATCTATAATTTGTGCATTACACTTGTTTATGACCACACATGCACCTCCACTGCTTTGTTGCGTATGAGATGTCTAGAGACTGAAATTGTTCCACTGCTAACTTTTAACCGCCTTTCATTACTATGCATGTTTAAAATTGTTGAGGCACTAAAGTGAGGACAAGTTAGTTTGTTACGAACCTACGAGCCAACAAAAAGATTTTACTTTTGTCTGATTTACTCGAGGTCGAGTAAAAACTAAGTATGGGGGAGTTTGATGTGGCTAGAAATAGACACATCTATTGCATTTAATTGCCTACGATTTGGTATGTTTTGATGGATTATTTGATATAAATGCTACATAATCATATATTTGTGTAAATGTAGGTGGAATCAAAGAAATCGAGCTAACAATGGCGAATAAGGATCAAGAAATGCATTGGAGCTGACAATGGATCAAAGTAGACCAAGAAAAATGCATAAAAGTGGACTAAGGCACGCAATTAATCGACCAGAAGAGCTCGATCGATCGAGCATGGCAGAAAAGTTACGCACCAAAAAGTTGCAAACAATGATCGATCGCTGGGAACGGGCGATCGATCGATTGGAGGAAAAAAATGAAAAAAAAAAGACTAGCGATCGATCGATAAGATGCAGCGATCGATCGCCGAAGAGTCCGAGACAAACATGGAAACATGATTTCTTTCCATCATACGTGGATTCTATCCTACCTCCTAGCCACCCTATATATATCCCTCGAATTTCAGACCTTAGAACCATCTAGGTAGGGTAGGTAGATTAGTTTAGACTAATTTTACAATTTTTTCTTTCAATTTTGTTGGAGACGGCTACGAAGATCGAAGCGAAGGCGGGATTGACAACCTCGGCGGAGCGGAGTTCGGATTAATATTTCTTCCCTTGCTTTTATTTTATTGTTTTTCATAGTTAGTTAGTTTTAATTCTTGGTTGAGGAAGACGAATCCTTGGACTTATTTATCTTGGGGAGATTCCCACGCTTTTAATTATCGATTTTTATTGAGTATCAATGTTTTCCTATGTTTTGTTGATATGATTTGTGTTTGTTTATTGGATTGACAACCTAATAACTTGCATATAATCTATTGCTAATTGGATATCAATTAAGAGATTGTTTGAGTAATCTAATTGAAAAAGCGACTAAGACTGATAATTTTGCTCGTGTGACTTTATTAAGTTCTTATGAAAAACCATTGACTAAATTTATGTAAACCGCTTGTGTTTATGTTATTTAGCTTCATCGCTCACTAGTTTGAATGGTGTCATGATTTTAATCTTGAATATGCATATAGAGATTGATTGATTGATGAAAGTTAAATTTGAACGCTTGGACTAATTAACCATGAATGAGGTGAGGGGGGAATTAGATTTCCAATTGATGAGTATTCAAATAAAATTGATTCTTTTGTGAATCGATGGAGTAGATGATAATATCCAAGGTAGAGTCGACCGATACCAAGAATCGCTTTCATTACTTTAATCTTTAGTTTTAATTTTAATTAGTATAATTGTTTAGTTTATTGTTTTGCTTTTGATTTTCATTAACACAAGAATTCACACCTCCTCGTGTGATCGATCCTACTCACACTACTACATTTTTGTTATCAATCTTGAGGATTGAGTGGGGTTAATTTTGGCGTACACTATAAGCGCGGCCAACTATTCAAGTCTACATCAAAGTATCACAAGGTGATTTTATTAGACAGAATGGTAGCATGGTTCGAAATAGAAAAATTCAATGGAAGTAATTTTATGCTGTGGAAAATGAAAATGCAAGCAGTTCTACGAAAGGATCGCTGCTTGGCGGCCATTGGAGATAGGCCGACGGATGGCATGGACGATGAAAAGTGGAATGAGACGAATGGTAATGCTATTGCCAATTTACATATGGCTTTAGCAGATGGTGTATTGTCAAGTATCACCGAAAAGACAAATGCAAAAGATATTTGGGATATTGTAAACATGTACGAGGCCAAGTCACTACACAACAAGGTTTTCCTAAAAAAAGGTTGTATACTCTTCGGATGTCGGAATCATCATCGGTGACCGACCAATTTCAATACACTGAATACTCTATTTGCCCAACTCACTACTTTGGGGCATATAATAGAGGGAGTTGAATGTGTGGAACTTCTACTTCAAAGTCTACCAGACTCATACGATCAACTCATCATCAATTTGACCAACAATATCACTACTGATGTATTAGTCTTCAACAATGTTGCAGTCGCGGTTCTTGAAGAAGAAAGTCGGCGGATGAATAAGGAAGACAGGTTGGCCAGTTCAAAGCATGCAGAGGCTTTGCCGATGATGAGATAAAGATTGACGGAGCGTGTTTCCAGTGGGAGCCACAAGTAGGGTAGGTCCAAAGCCAGAAGTAAGAAGAAGAATATTTATTACTATAAATGTGGTAGTAAAGGGCACTTCAAAAGAGAGTGTACAAGTAAGAAGTGTGTCGAGAAAGATTCTCAATGTTGTCAGTACTTCAGACGGTGGTGAAGTATTATTTAGCGAAGCATCAAATGTTGCAGAAGGCAGACAAATATTTTATGACACATGGATATTGGACTCAGGAGCGACGTGGCACATGATGTCTAGGAGAGAATGGTTCGATCAATATGAGCCAGTTTCGGGTGGATCCGTATTCATGGGGAATGATCATGCCTTAAAAATCACTGGGGTTGGTACCATCAAAATAAAAATGTTTGATGGTATTATTCGCACCATACAGGATGTACAACATGTGAAGGGCCTGGCGAAAAATCTTTCGTCCTTGGGACAGTTGGATGATATTGGGTGCAAGACCTATATCGGACATGGGATTTTGAAGATCGTGAAAGGCGCGCTTTTGGTAATGAAGGCGGAAAAGGTTGCTAAAAATATATATGTACCTCTGGGGGAAACACACAAAGAGGCAGAACTAACTGTTGCATCGACTAGTTCGAGAGAAGACATAATAGTGTTATGGCAGAAAGCTCGGGCATATGTTAGAACGAGGGTTGAAGGTTCTCTCTGAACGAAAGATGCTGTCGGGACTAACAAAAGTGACTCTACCCTTTTGTGAGCATTGTGTTACAAGTAACAACATAGATTAAAGTTTGGCACATCTACTGCCAAAGCAACGGTATTCTGGAGCTAATTCATCTGATGTTTGGCAATAGATTAAAGTTTGTCACATCTACTGCCAAAGCAATAGTATTCTGGAGCTAATTCATCTGATGTTTGGCAAGCACCGATTGTATCCCTAGGAGGAGCGAGATACTTTGTCTCATTCATTGATGATTACTTTAATAGATGTTGGGTGTATCCAATCAAAAGGAAATCAGATGTTGTGGAACTTAACTCTGGAAAGAAGATCAAGTGTTTGATGTCTGACAATGGGGGATAATATATCAGTGATGAATTTGATGCATATTGTCAACAATAGGGCATCAAAAGGTAATTCACAACGGTTTACATGCCTCAACAGAATGGAGTGACAGAGCCATGAATAGAACCCTGTTGCATAGAACAAGGGTTATGGTCAAGATTGCGGGTCTAGCCAAGTCATTTTTGGCAGAAGCAGTCAAAACTTCTAGTTATAATATCAGTTGGTCTCCAACAGTACCGAATGATCTTAATACTCCGATGGAGGTGTGAACTGGAAAGCCAGCGGATTATTCTCGGGTACATACATTTGGAAGTCTGGTGTACGTTCTGTACAATGATCAAGAAAGATCGAAGTTGGATTCTAAATCCAGAAAGTGTATCTTCTTGGGTTATGCTGATGGTGTCGATGGTATTGTTTGTGGGACCCCACTACCCACAAACTTATTATCAACACGGATGTTATCTTCGACGGAGATAAAGTGAATGGAGAAAGACATGCTGAGTTCAGATACTACCGTAGTTCAGGTGAAAAATAAGACAGACGAAGATCAAATTTCTTCTGAGGTTTCACCAGGGCATGAGGAACAAGAACCAGTCGAGTCAGATGTTTTCAAAGTTATGCAGTCTAGTCGCAAGAGGAGACCACCGAGTTGGCTTTCAGATTATGTCACTGAAAGAAATATTGCATATTGATTATTAACAGAGGATGGTGAACCATCGAGTTTTCAGGAGGCTACTCAAAGTTCGGATGTATCCTTGTTGATGCAAACTATGCAGGAAGAATTGGAGGCATTGGATAAAAACAAAACTTGGGATCTTGTTACGCTACCACGAGGACAGAAAGCCATTGGCAAACAGATGGGTCTATAACGGGATGGAAATAACCAAGTAAAGCGATATTGTGCAAGATTGTGGTGAAAGGATATGATCAGAAAGAAGGTATCGACTTCAATGAGATATTTTCTCATGTGGTTCGGCTTACAATAGACAGAGTAGTATTTGTGTGCAGTGTTTAACCTACATCTAGAACAGCTAGATGTGAAAACAAATTTTCTTCATGGAGATCATGAAAAAGAAAATTATATGCCCAAACCAGAAGGTTTTGTTGAAATAGGCAAAGAGAACTTGGTTTGCAGGTTGAACAAATCTATGTACGGTCTCAAACAGTCGCCGAGGTATTGGTACAAGAGATGTAATTCCTATATCATTAGCATTGAGCACAACAGACTCAATGCAGATCCTTGTGCATATTTCAAGAGATATGGCAATGATGATTATATCATTTTACTGTTGTACGTGGACGACATGTTGGTCGCAGGCCCGAACAAAGTTCGAGTCCAAGAATTGAAGGCAGTGTGGCTAGAGAATTTGATATGAAGGACTTGGGACCAACAACAAAATTCTAGGGATGCAAGTTCACCGAGACAGATTTAACAGGAAAATTTGACTTTCTCAGAGAAATTATTTGAAGAAAATCTTGCAACGCTTCAACATGCAAGATTGTAAGCCAACTTCTACCTCTCTTCCAATTAACTTCAAGTTATCCTCCGAGATGTGTCCTAGTAGTGAAGCATAGATGATGGAATTCTCGAATACCTTATGCATCAGTGATGTGATGTTTAATGTTCGCTGTGATCTGTAAAAGATCAGACATTGCACAAGCAATGGGTGCACTCAGTTGGTACATGACGAATCCTGGACGAGAGCATTGGAGTACGGTTAAGATTATCCTTATATACATTAAGGGTACCTCAAATGCTTATGTTATCGAGGATCAGATTTTACACTCAGATGCTATGTGGATTCAGATTATGCAGGTGATCCGGATAAAAGAAAATCTACTAATGGTTATGCGTTTACACTTGCAGGAGGGCGGTAAGCTGTGTTTCAAAACTGCAAACAGTTGTGACATTATCTACAACAGGGGCAGAATATATGGCTGCTACTCAGGCATGCAAGGAGACAATATAGAATCAAAGGTTATTGGAGGAGCTTTTGTACAAACAAGAGAAAACTCCTTTGTTTTGTGACAGTCACAGTGTCTTGCACATTGCAAGGAATCCAGTCTTTCATTCCAAGACCAAACACATTGGAGTACAATTTCACTTTGTGTGAGAAGTGGTAGAAGAATTAAGTGTGGATATGCAAAATATCCATACAAATGAGAACATAGCTGATATTCTGATAAAGCCGGTTAATACTGATAAGTTCGAGTGGTGTAGATCCTCAAGTGGCCTAGCGAAAACGTAAGCAGCATGGTTATTGCAAGATTGAAAGAATGCGTGGAGATGCGCTTGATTCTCAATCAAATCTGCAAGTGGGAGAAATGTTGAAAGATAGCGAGAGTTATTATAGTATAATCTTTTCATCTTGCCGTGGTTTTTACCCTAAAATTTTTTAAGGGTTTTCCACGAAAATTCCAATGTCCATTTTATTCTTCATTTTTTGATATTTATATTTCATGTTGCCGCACCTGGGGCCAACACTATCAAAACATGATTTTGTTTTGTAACTTTATTTTGAAAAAAAAAAAAAAACACTTAAAAAATCCTATTTAATAAATCAAATCGGACACTCTTGTATCGTAAGTGGCCCAGTGTTGTCACTCTTGTATCTTCCTCTTTAAATGACCCAAAATCATTTTCATGTGGAGTCCACGTCTTTTTTTTCATTTGACCTCATACAACCAAATAATTTGGGTAATTGGATACAGGGTTATGACAGTGTTCTTATAGTTACAAGAACTAATCCATGTTTGATACCACGTAATTGCTATTTATTTTTTCAATAAAAAACAAAAAAGCTTAAATTATGGATAGTGGAGTGTCTTATCAATTTTAGAAGAGTAAAGCGTAAATAACATAATATGAAATCCATATATTTTTTCTGTGGGCAATACATACTTTTAGGCTTCAAAGGGAGCCTGTAACTTGTCCTGTGTCCAGCTCATACTATGCGGGTCCACGTGAGCAAAACTGTACAAAACTTCGGTACAAATCATCTCACCCAAAGGGTGGGAAGATGACGAAAACATCTCCGTCTCCCCATCTTAAAGGGAATAAAAGGGCTAAATTAATAAAATACAATAAAAATAAAAAAAAATTCATAAAATAATGTTTAATTTTTTTTTTACCAAAGTAGAGTGAAACGTGATTTCGGATCGCGTTTCTTAAGAAACGCGGTCCAAGACCACGATTCTTCAACATAATAAAAAAAAAATTTGTATGTTGAAGAAACGTGGTCCGAGACCACGTTTCTTCAACATGCAAAAAAAAAAAAATTGTATGTTGAAGAAACGTGGTTCGAGACCACGTTTCTTCAACATGCAAAAAAAAAAATTGTATGTTGAAGAAACGTGGTCCGAGACCACGTTTCTTCAACATACAAAAAAAAATACCTCTTAAAAAACGTGGTCCAAGACCATGTTTCTTCAACATACAAAAAAAATAAATTTTGCGCGCGTGTCACCGGGTTACTAGTTCAACTAAGGCATGGAGTGTAAATGAAAGTGAAATTCTCATTGAATGCCTTCTACTTCGGCTGAAAGTCCTTTTAAAGGCACAATAAAAAAAATTATAATTTTTTTAAATAAAAAAATTATTGTCATCACCAGTTGGGCCTGCCCGTGACTCTCAGTAACCAAATCGCGTAATGGAAGACACGCATGGTTTGCATGGTTAATGTTGTCAGAATAATAATATTGGGCAAAGAGAGGCCATTAGGCCTGAGGATGCGTGTAGATTTTATGTGAGAAAAACCTTTGGTTTGCATGGTTAATGTTGTCAGAATAATATTATCTGAGAGACGAAATCTTATCATCACGTTATTAATAAAGTGAGATTGGTGAGTTTGTTTTTTTTTTTTTTTCAATAATTCGTGTGCGTGTCTTCCATTACGTGATTTGGTTACTGAGAGTCACGGGCAGGCCCAACTGGTGATGACAATAATTTTTTATTTAAAAAAATTATAATTTTTTTTATTGTGCCTTTAAAAGGACTTTCAGCCGAAGTAGAAGGCATTCAATGAGAATTTCACTTTCATTTACACTCCATGCCTTAGTTGAACTAGTAACCCGGTGACACGCGCGCAAAATTTATTTTTTTTGTATGTTGAAGAAACATGGTCTTGGACCACGTTTTTTAAGAGGTATTTTTTTTTTTTTGTATGTTGAAGAAACGTGGTCTCGGACCACGTTTCTTCAACATACAAATTTTTTTTTTTTGCATGTTGAAGAAACGTGGTCTCAGACCACGTTTCTTCAACATACAATTTTTTTTTTGCATGTTGAAGAAACGTGGTCTCGGACCACGTTTCTTCAACATACAAAATTTTTTTTAATTATGTTGAAGAATCGTGGTCTTGGACCGCGTTTCTTAAGAAACGCGATCCGAGACCACGTTTCACTCTACTTTGGTAAAAAAAAAATTTAAACGTTATTTTATGAATTTTTTTTATTTTTATTGTATTTTATTAATTTAGCCAATGAAAAGTATACATATTTTTAGAAAGATGTGGCTAATGAGAAAAGAGTAATATCAATAAATATTAAAAAACACTTCATTATAAACTAAGTGTACAGTGTACACGCAATATCAGAAATCTAGAGGTGAGAAGTATAGTATGTGAGGTGTCCCAAAATGAATTAATGATGACTTAAGTACACATGACTATACTATTTTATGAAATGATAAAGTAATGTTTGTGTCAGATAGGCAGTATGAGTAGGGGTGTATCGAACCGAATCGAGCCGAATATATAGAAAATTCTAAGGTTCGAATTCGGCTCGAAATAGTTATATTCGAGCTCGAGTTTCATACGAAGTTCGGATAGTTTTAAAAATTTGACTCGAGTTCGGCTCGAATCAAAGTTCGAGTTTGAGTCCGGCTTGAAAATTCAAACATGTTAGCGAACTACCGAACAAAGTAATTTGGGCTCGAAAAAAAAGTTCGAACATGTTCAAGTTTAGGTTCGAATTCGAGAATTTCGAATACGAATCAAATACTTTTCGAGCCGGCTCAAAAAGTTCGTGAACATGTTCGATTCGTTTACACCCCTAAGTATCTAAGTATGAGGTGTCCAAACATAAATGACCAGAAACAAGTGACTTAAAATCATCATTGCACAGCATAACGTGTAAATACTACTATCATTATGAGATGATTGTGGAAAAAAGTTTGATTTGATACACGACAGAAGAATCGGTCCAATAAAGGTATAGACAGAGGTCCTCTTGGCGTGACTTCTTGAGATATTTTTCGGTGGCCCGAGTTTAAATCTTTGTGGGAACCAAACTCCTTTTATTATCTCGGTGGGAACAATTCTCCTTTTATTTTGTTACTTTCCTCTTGACAGAGATTTATTGTTCCTATCATTACATTTCCTCTTGATGGAGATTTATTGTTTCTATCATTCCAAAGTGGCATAACACATAACAGTAATTGAAAATATCAATAAATAACCACAAATATTTTACCACAAATAATCCACTGTCATCTAAAAAACATGATATTGTCTCTCTTGAAATCGACAAGTCCTTCCCTTGATTATCAATGAACCAAACATTGTAATAATTGTATTATTACAAATAAATTCGATAAGTGTATTGTAATTATTTACTTAATAGAACCTAGGCGCAACTATTCATTTTTCAGAACTTATTTTTTAGAAGCTATGGCGATGGTCATACATATAGAGCAAGGATTCCCATATCAATTTATATGTTATAATGTGATAATAACCAAAACAACATGATTGTTATAGATTTTCAATAGCAAATATTACAAAATTTTGGGACTATATTTCAACCAATGAACTTTGTAAAAACATAGGATGGAGAAGTCTAGATAAGGGACCAAAAACTATGATTGCATGGGTTGATTGATCTCATTATGCCAATATCATTGACATTGCAGTCATTCAAACACATTCCCTCATTATGCACAGCCCATTTTTGCGAGAACAAATTCTTGGATAGTGCCTCACATTAAAAACTTGTGTGATTTTAATGATGTAGGATATGATTTTTTTTCCAAATATGTACAAAGCCTTAAAAGATAAGATTTACAAGAAAATCGAATGATTTTGTTAATCTTCATTGTCCTAGAAGTTTTCGCATATTTTTCTCAGTGGACTAAGATCACTTTTTTTTTTTTGGGAAGAAGAGACTCGAACCCGATACCACTTACATTGAAAAATATATGACAACCACTATACCAAGACCTTGTAGGTATTAAAAAAATTTGTATAGCTCTTTCATTCTTAGTGTTCAGATATCGAGTTAGGTAATCACGTCAGCAGCTTAAGGTAGGTTTAGTGTATAATACACCAGGATAAATTTTTATGTTTAGCATTATAGTAATACGTCATTAGGTATTAAAAATTAAAGAATATGTGGGACTTATCTAAGATAATATGGGATCATTTATCCAAACATATGCCTCTTATGTATTTTTATGATTAAATGAAAACCAACGAGAAGAATTTCACTGTTTATATGCCCAAAAAGCTGAATCAGCATAAATACAGAATAGTTAAAAAAAGGAGTAGCTCATGAGATCCAAGGCTGGACAAGGGTGAAGATAAAGATAAAATGACTAATTGCTAATATGCCACACTAACGCAATTTAGAGCAGATCCCGACGTACATTAAAGGATCAATTCTGTTGGACATCCTCCGGTGGAGCAGCAAATCTTATATCAGCAGGCCTGGCTGCCACTACAGGTTCATCCGCAAACAATGATCTGATAAAACCTGGAGTTCTCAGGGGTCTCCGACCAGTCATTCTCGGGTACACATCTTGAAGAAAATAGTAGGCATGACCAGCTATCATACCCTGAACCCAAGTCAATATTTTTGGTAAGACAATAAAACTTGCACATTCAGTTTATATTTCGAGTACTTTTACATTCTACAAGTTCATTATCAACCAAATAGCTATTAAAACCTTTTCCACAAACTAATTATATCACATAAAATGGAATTTCCCCAAGGAATGGTCATTGACGTACATATGATATTACAAGACTTAAAACACTTGCCCAAAGTACCAAAATAGCAGTCACTTCAGCAATATTAATTACCAGCAGATCCACCCAAGCACTTGCACCAACGAGGACAGAAAACCCAAGAAGGACCTAAAGAAAGGTAAATACAATGTCACACATGTTATCACTAGATGTCTGGAAAATAACTAAAATGGACCAAGTGTAGTTAAAAGAACGCCCTTTAATCGTAGAACATGCCGGTGATTTTAAGAAGTTCATAAAGACTAGTCAAGGTTTCAGACAACCAATTTCGCAACAGTAAATAACTTTTCCCTCTTATTATTACTTATACATTTACCCAACAATTGGACAATAAAACATAAATGCTAACGAAGGTGAGAAATAAGTGAAATTATTGCGAGGAAAATTGAGCAAGCCGGCATCCATGCAAATGGTTGATAAAAATTTAAATCCACTAACCCAAGGTAAATAGGCTGCTGTGAAAGTAAAGAGGCCCAAAAAACTCATGTGTATGAAGGGATTCTGCTTGCTCCATACATATACCTAACAAAACAGAGAAGCAAGATTCCGGGGGAAGTAAGGTTTGACACCTATGAGAGGGAAAATGTTAAACGCACAATTCTTCTGACCACAGGCAGCATACCATCATAAATGTGAGTGAGTTGCTAAGGAAGATGATCTTTGCAAATGACTCTGAGACATAAGGAATCATCCCCCCAATAAGAACGATGCCAGTCAAAACTGACGCACCAAACAACAGCATATAGAAGAAATCGGCGGTCCTCCCACGGAAGGAATTCTCTTCAAGAAGCTTGCAGTATCGTGCAAGAAAGAACATGTGGAACAAAAAGTCCAAGTCTGAAAGGAACATATCAAACAGTGTTATCAAAGGGAAGTATTGGTTAAGAAAAAACCCATCGAGTCAGAGACTAATTCCCTATAAAATCATCCGATCAATTTATCTAAAGAGTAGATTTAACGTTAAACTACAGAATCAGCTACATAATATAGCCAAAAAATTTAACTCCGCTAAAATGAAAATCATGACGCATTAAAGATCAAATGCAGTATCATTAAATTATCAGCCAAAGTTATACATCCCCGTGGACATCTTCATGTCCACAACAAATCTTTAAATAAGTAAGACAGATTAATTAGCCTGCATCCACATGAATCATATACGGGCAACATCTTCACCAATTTTTTTTCATTTATTTAGTAAGAACAGAGAACAGAAGAAAAGCAAGCTTGGTAGTTGGGGAAGAGAAACATTCCACTGTACCACAAAAGGAAGAAAAGATACATACATGTACATGATTTTTTCCCCAGCAAAGCAATAGAAATATTTAACGAAGACAAGCAAAACACCAGACAATACTCAAACTTTGATACAAGAATTTTTTTTTGGTCAGACAAGATAAATATATTAAAAAAGATGCAGAAGCATCGATAAAGTTACTACAAGGTGTAGTTAAATAAAAAGTAGGTCCTACTAGCTAGAAATAACATGAACGTTCCTAATAATAATTTTCAATAAACACATCCAAGCATGCATTAAACAACACAGTTTAAGATAATTAATTGGGCGGTTTATGCTGTCCAAATGATCAGGGCACGGAAACCATTTCCTAAATCTTTGATAACAAAACGTGATGATCATATGCATAAGACATGATTACATTCAGTCCGACAAATTGATTTATTTCCATTCATTCATCACTAAATCAGAACATAATCCACCAGCTAAGCCCAACTTCTTGAAGGATAAAAACCAGATTATTTACCCATATTGCGAAAATACAAGAAATTGGTAATAACGCGCCACATTTGGTAGTGTTTCACCACAAGCTTGGGATTCAAGTACAAGTCGTAAGGGGATATTATCTGCAAATCACAACAAAGAAACTCAACTTAGTAAAGTGCTCATTCCAAAAAACTAAAGAAAACAAATACACCAATAGCTTTGGTGCCCTTTTCCCTGCAAAACAATGAATTCGTTTTTTAATCCCCAAAAATAATCAGAACCAATCAAACTGTCTTCAGCACCAAAGATACCAGCCTATGTTACTGGAAAAACTAGATGATATCATACAAAAAGGACTACAAATGCCCTAATCCGTAGAAATAATCAAAAAAATAAAAAATAACATAAGATTCCATTTCTTTTCACCAAAAAAAATAACCAGATTTATCCGAAACAATCAAGCCAATCAAAATATCAAAAAGGAATATGTAAACAGGCACGAGAAATTACATCGAGAGAGCAACCAATCGTGGTAACAATCGCAGCTGTGAGGTAAGACCGCGTAATTATCGGCATCTGTTTGTACCATTCTTCCACTGCTTGTGCCATTCTATTTCCTTCAATTTTCTCAATCAACTAACCAAACCCAAAAGCCCTAACCCAATTTTCCACCAAAAATCTATGAAATAAAATACAACGAAATTAATATATAAAAAAAGATAGAATTTTCAACGCAGTAAAAAATTATTTCAACAAGATCGAGTTCAAATATCTGGTTTCATGTATACATACACAGATTATAAATGTGGTGTGAATAGGACAGGTTTCTTTTTCTCAGTTGGCTTCTTTCTTTTCTTCTAATTCTCCGAAATAATCCGGCTGTTTAAGTATAGCTTTGACGATAATATCTATTACACGCGCACTGATAAAGAGTGTAATACACGAACCAATGGTTTACTTTATCGACGAAATGTTGGCCAATGATCTGTCCAAGAGTAGGAGGCGTGACAACGATTACATGGTGCTTGTCGCGTTGCTTTCGTAAACGGATGGGTAAATGATTGGGTGGTCTACCTTAATTGGGCTTAATGTAAATCGTACGAACTACTGGGCATCCACTGATAAATAAATGGGCTATTAAGCCCAATTGAATCTCGAAGCTGATAAATAGGTATCTGCTATGGGCTCATGGTGCAAGACTGTTACCGCTTTCCATTGTGACCTAAACCACAAAGATATAAAATCGATTGAAAATCACCATAAATTCAAAATACTTTCAAGGTAAATTTTGCATCATTATTCGGGCGATAATGTAGAATCAACTATCTGATGGTCATCCCCTTTTTATGATTACTTGTATAACAATTAGTTTGTAAAAATAGTTTCAATTTACCGATGGCTTATACCACATCTGACACCTATCGACTTGCGATCCGAGATCTTATGTTCGAGTAGATGCTCAAAAAAAATAAGTTTCAATTTCATATTTATAAATACTTGAAAACTACTTAATTTTGCACAAAGTTTTCGCTATATAACATTTAAGTGAAATACATGGTGTGGATTGTTTAATTTCATATGTATTTATTTTTTTAAATAAAATAAAAAAGTTTATAGAAAGTTCACACACACATATATATATATATATACTATATATACTATATTATAAAGTGTGAGGATGGTAGAGTAACTACCTTGGTGAAGCCTTTTTCATAATTTTAATATTGTCTCATATTATGTTATGCCAATTTTTTATATTTCAAGAATACCCTTACATACAAAAACAAAATCTATCAATTTAAAATAAAAAACACAAGCTTCATTAATAATTAAAAAAATATAAAAAAAATTAAATAAATAAAAAAAGAAAAACAATTATATTTTGTAATTCAAATAATTAAAGATAAAAAAATTTACTAAAAAATAATGTAATTTTTATAATATTTATTGTAATAAAAAATTATATTATATAAACTAATCCATTGTATATGCACGCAACACGTGCAATGTTCGCTAATATATATAAAAGATGTCTGATTATATATTTCATACGATTCAAATGTAATCTATATATCTGAGTAAAAAATCAAGATTTCGATTATTAAGATGCTTGATTAATAATTTATGCTCTTAAAATTTATTTTCTCGTTTTTTTATGGTAGTTTTATTTATATCATATTATTTGGTTTCTATTTATATAAAATGCGCGAAGAGTGTGTGCTTGCTTGTCCCAGTCTGGATAATAAACATAATCACTAAAATTAAATGCCTTTTTAATATTATCTTTTCGGAAACCTCGTTGTTCTTGCACCCAAAACCATAAAAAGAAATAGGCAAAAACGTGTATAAAACACCCAAACCAAGAGCTGAAGAGTCAACGCGCATAAAAATTAAACATTGTCTGATCTTTGAATCACCATCTCAAAAAAGATTCGTCCATGCTAGGTTGAGATTATTCACTGAAAATCTTGAGGAGCTTGCTACGGCCCCCAATCACTGCTCCTGGCCAGATTTCATTTCCAAGTTTGTATCTTTTTAATTTTTTTTTTCCTATTCTTATCCCAAAGTCTGAATCTTTAAACATATTTGTCAAGAAAAGCCCGTTGATCTGTAATATTGATTGAATTTTCATAGTCTGCGAAGAAAAAGAAATGGGTGGTTGTTTCAGCAAGAAGAAATATACAAGCCCAGATACCAATGACTATAGATCAGGAAGAGCAGCGAACACAGGATACCAGCAAAGCCACCAAGATCATCAGAAACCATCTACTCACTATACCCCCCAGATCCAGACCCAGACGAAGCCGCAACCCCAACCTGACAGGCATCACCACCCGCAACCACAACCCCAAAATCATATTAAAAAATTAGAGCCCAATAACATTTTAGGAAAGCCCTTTGAGGATGTCAAGTCAAAATACAACATTGGTAAAGAATTGGGTAGGGGTCAATTTGGGGTAACTTACTCTTGTACTGAGATTGGCACTGGGAATTCCTATGCCTGCAAGTCAATATTGAAAAGGAAACTTGTGAGCAAGAATGATAAGGAGGATATGAAGAGGGAGGTTCATATAATGCAGCACTTAAGTGGGCAGGCTAATATAGTGGAATTCAAGGGCGCTTATGAGGATAGAATGTCTGTGCATGTAGTAATGGAGCTTTGTGGTGGAGGGGAGCTATTCGATAAGATTATTGCTCAGGGTCATTATTCTGAGAGCTTAGCTGCTGATCTCTGTAGGCAGATTGTGAATGTTGTGCACCATTGCCATTTTATGGGTGTGATGCATAGGGATCTCAAACCTGAGAATTTTTTGCTCTCAAGCAAGGATGCGAATGCTAGGTTGAAAGCAACGGATTTTGGGCTCTCTGTTTTTATTGAAGAAGGTGTGTATTTTTCTTGCTTCTAGTGCCAAACAGTTTTCTCTTCCTTAGTACAATCATATCAGTTCAGCATATATTGATGATTATTGATCATTATATAACCTTGCCTTTCGATGTATTGTTAGCCTTCAATGAATTGATCATTATATAACCTTGTCTTTCTATGTATGTTTAGCCTTTGATGAATAGTTGTTTGGATTTTAGTAACACGTGTAACTAAGGTTACACATTAAGAATCAATATTAGCATTCTGAAAGAAGTGTTTGGAGTCCTTATTACTTTGTGTAGAGCAAGCTATGAATTTGTGTGGAGTTGAGTGATTGAAGGTTTTGGCGGTTGGAGAGTTTATTCACCCTCTCTTGCAAATCTTTTTTTTAATCTTTTCGACCGATGATCCAATCTTATCAGGTTATAAGTTATTTCTTCTAACTAGAAAATCCTCAATTTCTTCAAACAAACAAATATTTAGTTGGATTTTATCGCTTAAAAACTTGAATGCTTACGATGTGCTACAACAGACAAAACTTTATTTGATGATATCCTTGAGCTGGTTTTTATTATGCAAAGATGGCAATCCTATAGATTCATTACATCATTGTTGTTAAAAGAACTCGAGGAAATTTGGGTTTCAGTGGGTGTGATAGGAGAAAGTAACATAGTAGTCAAACAAAAATCCAAAAAATTATAGAAGATAGTGATAGTATCGTTTACCTGGGAACTGTGGGAGGAAAGAAACCAACAGTTTTTTGAAGGATTGCATGGCACAATATCACAATCATGGGAGAACATCAAATCTTGGTCGCACTTTAAGCACAGATAGGCAAATATTTCGAAAAATCCGTTCACTTCCCTAGTAATTGTATGACAAATTTATTGGCTTGAATCAATGTTTAATTATTCATGTCAAGATTTGGCATCCAATTAATTTGTTAATTTGTCTCTTCGTAACAATTGTTGGAAGGATGTCTTATCTTTCCTATACATTTTAATTATGAACAAATTATTAAAAAATTGCATAAGCATTTCTATGTGTGGTCTTTATCTTTTAATAAAACTCATGCTTTCCATCAATCAGTAAAAGATTTAACTGGCATTTCAGTAACTTCTTGATCAGTTACAGCATTATTTTCTGCATTAATAACTAATGTCATAAATAAATTCCAGGAAAAATTTATCGCGACATAGTTGGTAGTGCATATTATGTTGCTCCTGAAGTGTTGCGACGAAGCTATGGGAAGGAAATAGATGTATGGAGTGCTGGTGTTATTTTGTACATCCTCCTCAGTGGCGTTCCTCCATTTTGGGCTGGTAAAACCAATCTCGATTTATGGGAAAATATTTCCGAGTCAGTTCTCTTCTAAATGATTCTTGGATTTATTTGTGGCAGAAACTGAAAAGGGCATATTTGATGCTATTCTGAAAGAAGAAGTTGATTTTGACAGCCAGCCATGGCCTTCCATATCAGATGGTGCCAAAGATCTTGTTCGAAAAATGTTGACAAAGGATCCAAAAAAGAGAATTAGCTCTACCCAAGTACTTGGTATATCTATATAGAATCTCATCTCGTATTGAATATGAGCATGAACACCTGAACTAAACTCTTTTGTAAAGAAAATTTATTCGTTTTATAGTGATCTTCAAATCATTTTTATTTTTTAATTTAAACATTTTTTGTACTGATTTTCTAGAGCACCCTTGGATTAAGGGGCAAGCCCCTGACAAGCCAATCAATAGTGCGGTTCTTTCCAGAATGAAGCAGTTCAGGGCAATGAATAAGCTTAAAAAACTTGCACTAAAGGTAACCTTTTTTTCTGTTTTCACTTGGGATAAGCATTCTGTAAAGTAGAAATTAGAGGCATCAAATTTGTTCAGGGATCTTAGTCTTTATACCACTGAATATGTAGTGTTAAACTGTTCGAATATTCTTAAGATTGTTAAAAAAATTCATTTAAATTTCTTGAACAATGGTGAGCCTTGGCGCAACGGTTAAAGTTGCTGTGATATGACATTGGAAGTCACGGGTTCGAGTAACATCTTGCATTGCAAGGGAAGGTTGTATACATCAGGCTCAAAGTGGTCTGACTCCTTCCCAGACCCCGCACATGGCGGGAGCGTGCAACGGGGTTTGCCATTTTCTTAAATTTCTTGAACAAATGTACCACATCATTATTTGTTGCCATCACTTGATATATCTATCACAAACAAATCGCTTACGTTTGCTCTGGTACAATTTGTCATTTTCTTCTGTTTGGGTGGCTAGTAGTTTGTGATGTTAATATTCAGCAGAATATGCAAACACGGAATGAAATAAGATTGAATAAAAACAACGCCAAAATAGACGAATTTTAGTTAATAAGATTGCTGAAATACGTTCAGGTTATTGCTGAAAGCATGTCGGAAGAAGAAATCAAAGGTCTTAAAGCAATGTTCACCAATATGGACACAGATAAGAATGGCACCATCACCTATGAGGAATTGAAAACAGGATTGGCTCGGCTTGGATCAAGACTGTCTGAAACCGAAGTAAAACAACTTATGGAAGCAGTGAGTAGCATACCATTAAGTAGAGAATATTGAACATTATGTGGTTTGATTACAATCTTTCATTTGATGATTCAAAATGTTGATATCAGGCTGATGTTGATGGTAATGGGACAATCGACTACATTGAATTTATTACTGCCACGATGCACAGGCATAAGCTTGAAAGAGATGAACATCTGTTTAATGCATTTCAGTTTTTCGACAAAGATAGCAGTGGGTAAGTATATCTGTTTTCACTGAATGCAGCATCGTTCTCTTGAATAATTGGTGAAATATCGATCCTCTCCAAGACTGAAAAAAGAGAATTAATAATATTTGAAACGCCGCTAGTGCCGCTGTGGTGGGTTTTGCGGACCCCTATCTATTTGTGCATATGGGGTTGTGTACCGATAGTATTGGACTTCTGACTCCTGATTATGATACTCTGTTATAAACCATTTTGTTCTCAAGTCTGAGCTCTTGGAGGATGACTCAATATTCTTTTAAAGCTAATTACCTAGAGCACTATTCTAAGAAAGAAAGTCATTTTTTTTTCTTATTAACGTCAGCTATATCACGAGAGATGAACTGGAAAATGCTATGAAGGAGTACGGCATGGGGGATGAGGTCACCATCAAGGAGATAATCTCGGAGGTGGATACAGATAATGTATGTGCATCGACTTGAGTTAAGATATCATACAGCTTTATAACCCCTTAGAATTACATAAGCATTTTACGTATTTGCATGTTTATAGGATGGACGAATCAACTACGAGGAGTTCTGTGCAATGATGAGAAGTGGAATGCAGCAACCCGCCAAGCTCTTTTAGACTGTGCATGATGTTTTCTAACACGTGAGATAGTTCTGCTTATGAAGATATTGAAATGTGTTAGTTCCATTTGGATTATCTCGTCTATTTTAGTTACTTTGTATCGAGTATGATAACGGTTTGTGAGGCTTTTCAAGTTAAGATTGTTCGTAATTATCGTGTTTATATGCACATTATTCAGTTTTAGAATCAATATGCTATAAGATTGTTCACCTTGTAAGAAAAGAATTGTGTGAATGACAATGATTCTGTTTTGAGTTAAAATGCTGGTGGATTGTTTTGCTAAGTTCTGCGCTTCTCTTGCATTCTTTCTTCTCTGAATATTGTTACTCTCTCTAATTATATCCATATACAACCAACCATATTTGCTAATGTGAAGGAATCTTATCTTTGCATTATCAACTTTCATAAAATCATTCTCTTTTTGTGAGGGGCCATTCTTTAATTTTTCCTTATCAAGCTTTCTTTTTCTTTATGATGTCTAGAGAAAACTAGTTCCCTTTCAGTACAGAATTAGAGTTCAAGAACCAAACAAACAAGCATGAATCTTTGCTTCTGCAAATTTCAACAACCATAATTATCAAATAGCAATCATCCTACACATACACCACCCTCAATCCTTACAACAATTTAACACACCCATTTCTCCCCGATTAACTCCATACACGGAAAAACAATCTGCGGTACAAAGAAACAGATCAATAATTAACAGTGGCAAATGGCCGTCAATACTATCTTACCACAAATAGAAGAGAAACCATCTTATTTTTGTCACACACTCCTCACTCTTTTAATGGAGCTTATTGGCAAGATTCACTGTTTTCTGATTTCACACTTCGTGCCTGTGAGATGTTCTCGTATAAAATGGTGATGGCTCTAGCAAACTCTGAGAATAAGTAATCTTGACTCTTGGCCATTTTCTTGACGAAGGGCCTGGTTCTCTTGTCTGTGGCTAATTGGTGATCCACAATTAACAAGCCCTTGTTGTCCAATATGTTTGTGGGAATTTATGAAATTCACCTTAATATGGATGTTCGATATCTTCTATTATAAATGGTTAATGTTAATGTCAGAGCTTAAAGTATTGTTGGCAGAGCCATACTTTTAAAGTTTCGATTTTACCCTCACAACCAATCAAGGTATTAGGTACAATCGTACAAGCTTCTGGACACTTCTTTTATGCTTCGCAACATTATGGAAGCAAGATAAAGAACAATTTTCTTTCGGAAGAAAGAAAATGTCAAGATAAAAGAAAAATTACAGACTTAATTGGTTTTAATAAAGAAAATAATATTTTTTAAGCCATGATGGTAAATTCAATCAAACCAATTATCCTAAACCATCACAAATCATTTTTAAATTTATAATTTAACGATCTTCTCATGTCAATCTTTCAGCAGATAACCATCCAATCTTATGGGGACTTTGAGTTTTAGCGGAAGCGGGCATGAAACTAAGAATCAAATCCTGAAGAACTGAGGAACTCAATTTAATAAGAAACGTAAATTTTTGAAAATGAATTTCATTTGATTAAATTTCAAAAAAAAAAATTTCTTTTTCTTGCTCTTCCTTTTAACTGTATAATGTAATATTCCAGGAAAATACAATAATTTCACAAGAACTTTACAAGAATAAAAACCCAACATCCCAATCTCATTTTCTTACCGCTCTAATAACATAACTACATCTCATCTTTTTCTTCACGTTCTGAGTCTTTTGCATACTGATCAAAAGAACACGTCAAGGTACCATAGACATTTTTCATTCCAAGCACCCCGAGTAGCATTTGCTCGCCACTTTTGATCTTCCATCATTTCATGAGATAGTCCTCATTCTTGCAGTTCTTTGTCTGTATGATGGACTGCTAGACTACATTCTCAGCCCAAACCCAACTACATCACTCGAAATTCACAATTTCCCAAGTTATTTAAGTACCCAAATTGCTCGACTGACCATTTAAACCATTTTATATATAAAAAAAAACCCGAAATTGCAAGCCCGTGGAAGAACATGGCTAAGATCCTCCATCAACCATCCAAACTTTTGCAATATGCATAAAAAAAAAAAAAACTAACCCTATATGAAATATTGTACCTTTAATCACCCCTCTAATATTAAAAGAGCAATATCCATCGCAAAATCTAAAGAGAGCTGCATTGTTACATTAATCCACATATACATATACCTCGATATTCACAACCTCGCCTCATTGTGCCCAGGGGTGAATCTAGGAAATATATCGAGGGGGCAAAAGTTAGTTACATAAAAATTAAACCAAAGTTCATGATAAAAATTAAAGTTTAAAGACTGTAGATAAAAACAAATAGATACACTACGACTATTTCAAGAAAGGGACTTTCTTGTTTCAAGAAATAATAAACTAATAATACTATTATTACAATGTTCGATTAATTAATATCCAAGAAATGGATTTGCTCGATTTTAAGAAACGCAAAAATATGTTTTTTACATGTTTAAAAACTCATTTATGAGAGAGAGTTATAAGATTGGATAGGTTTTAATCGAGTACTTTGTAGTGAAATATTTTTTGTAATTTATTGATATTATATATTTGTAAATATGTATCATTTCATACAGAGAAATCATTTGTTTTACAAATATTGAAAATTTGTTGTAGATGTTTATTTATGTTTACAGGCAGTGTTGGCAAATTGCATTACCAAACATAATCTTCAATATTTACTACAGATGAACAAATTTTGCAACTCATTTTTTTCATCTTTGAATTTGTGCATATATAACCTATTTATCGAAAGTATGTCGCTTCAACTATTTGTGGATTTTTAAAGGAATCATTTATTCAAAACAAAATATATGTTTATTTTTTTAGAAAATAAAATAAAATCATAAAAAATTAGACACAAAATTAAATGTAAAAAATAATTCATTGATTAATTATTTATAAAAACTAACTTGTAAATTGGAAAATTGGGATTTGATTAATTGGGAAAGAAGATTTAGTGAAGTAATCTTCTTTGGAACTTGGAAGAGTATCTTACATTGGCAGGAAAGTGTATACTTATATTTATAGTTTTATTTTTATATAATTAAAAGGAAAAAAAATTGAAAATGGAAAGTATCATAACAGGTCCGATTAGGCCTCATATTGGTTTGGGTCTAAAATAAGGATGGGAAACGGGTTGAGAACCCATTAATGGCCCAAAAAATGGAAAATTATTGTGGTGAGTGGGGTTTGAATTCACGCCCGAGTGATATTTATGGAGGTAAAGTAACAAAAAAAACTAAAAGGAGAATTGTCACAACCAAGTTTGGAACTCTGGTCGATTGAACTCATAAACCAAGTTTGCACCGCTGGACCAAGGGAGGGTGATCACTAACACATGTAGTAAAAATATATAATAACAACATATTTGAGGCCGCCCTCACTTACACGTAAATTCTCCGCTGATTGTGCCAATCTATTTTGGGCAATTCAAGATGCATGCTGCACGTTCCACTCTGATTTAAATTTATTGATCATTTCCACAATATTTTGATAGTTTTTTGCGTGAAATGAATTTAAAAGAGAATCTCAAAAATAAAATTACGAAGTAAAATAAACAATAACAAAAATAATATAATTTTTTTTTTTAACATTTGTGGTGTTTGGAGTGGCACCACAGTTGTTTCTAACATGTCTGTTATCCAACCATCCAATCAAATCTGAAATTAGTGACCATCACCAGCAAAAAATGGCGGCTATGCCAACTTCGTCTCTCCCGAACCCACCAGCTCCCAAGCTCTTTATCCTCCGCTCCAGAAACGAAGAAGATCCATTCCCAACCGAACCCGAAACAGAACCAGAATCATCCAAAGACGAGAAATAAAGAAACACAAACGCACAGAGACAGAGAGGGAAGCTTCAAGAAATAGATATGGAGGAAATATACCTGGGCGATGGCGGTCAGCGGGATTAGAAGATGAGAAAACAAAAGATAGGGTGGAGCGAAATTGGAGAAGAGAGGAAAAAGGATCGTGTTCAGCAGCTTGTAGAGTTGTAAATTGGTAAGTTGTGGGGGGAAAATCGGAAATTCAGAAGTATCGCTTTGGCAGCAACACTTTAAGCTCCGACATTAACATTACCCATTTTAAATAGTGGTAAATACATCAAGGAGATAAGTACAAAAATACACAAAATAATATATACAAAGTAAGATATCAATTTAGGATTATCTAAAAGAATTAGATTATCTAGAAGATCTGTGTATCACCCCCCGCAAACATAGTGTGGGGTTGCAGCCAACGTGAAGTTTGGATCGGAAAAACTCAAACATGGGCCGAGCAAGGCTCTTAGTGCAAGCTGGAGATGAGAGGGAACAAATTGAGTAGCAAGTTTTCCAGTTGAAACCAGTCTCGTTCAAAATGATATTGCAATACCAATATGCTTGGCACGTTTGTGGGCAACAGGATTCTAGCCGAGGAAAATGGCGCTTTGATTGTCATATAATAAGAGTGGCTTGTTCGGAGGTTAGGTACGTAATTCACGAAGTAAATATGTGACCCAAATAAGCTCATAACAACTTTTGCCAAGGCACGATACACCGATTCGCAACTAGATTGAGCAAGAGTGGGTTGCTTTTTAGCACTCCAAGTGACTAAGTTGTTGCCAAGAAAAATAGAATAAGCATACGTTGAGGGGCGTGTTTTAAGGCAGCGAGCCAATCAGCATCAGAGTAGCCAACCAAGGAAGAATTTGGTTTGTGACTGCACGAAAGACCAAAATTAATTGTCTGTTTCACGCAGCGCAAAATACGCTTAACAGCTTGAAAATGATCATGTGTAGGCTGTTGAAGAAACGGGCTAACAAGATTAACATCATAAGATAGATCAAGACGAGTGATAGTTAAGCATTGCAGAGCACCCAAGAAGGAAGGATACAAAGTAGGATCATCAAAGGGCGAGCCATCACTCGCAAGATGGTGACCTACAGCCAAGGGAGTGGAAATGGACTTGGAATCCAATAATAGAGCCTTGGTAAGAATGTAACGAGCATACTTGGCCTGGCTTAGGAAAAGTCCATCAGATGTGTAGGTGACTTCAAGCCCACGAAAATAATTAAGACGTCCAAGATCCTTGATGGCAAATTCAGTGTTGAGACAAGAGATAAAAGAACGAACCAAGTCCTAGTTATTGTCAGTGAGAATTATATCATCAATATAAACAAGTAAATATAGGACGAAAGTTCACCAGGGAAAGAAGATTAGTGAGGTGTCAGCACGAATAAAAATAAATCCAAGACGAACAAGAAAGTCACTAACCCATTGATAATTTGACAATCATCCAAAACTCTTCACTCTACTTAATTCTATTTGTCCAATCATAAAATATCAAATAATTTGCTAGATAAATTATAATCTTCCCAAAATTTGATTATATAACAAAATTGGCTAATAGAGACGATCATATCAATCTCTGCCTCATTCAAACATCCTAAAATAAGTTGTGAGACCTTACTATAATGTTATGTTAAAGTTGATTTGGAATCGAATATTGTTTCTTCAACACTCTCAAGTTCACCTGTATTCAACTAATAAATATATTTTATCAATGAATTAGTGTGAGTTGCGAGAGCAGAGTGAGTTGGGCGACCAAATGTGGGGGGCGACCGGGAAATGGGCGAAGTGTGCGAGTGAGCTGCACAAATTGAAAATTATAGACAAAGTGAGAGAAAACTAGGGTTTGTCTTGGGTGCACCCGGTGTTTGGGTGCACCAAGACACATACATGTGTATCTATATGTATGTATATTTTATGTATGTGTCTTGGTGCACCCAAACACCGGGTGCACCCAAGACAAACCCGAGAACACTAATACCCGAATATTTTCACCAGCCATGATGGGTTTGATTCGAAATGGAGACTCTTTTGACAGGCAGAGGACTAGGCGGCCAAATGGAGTACTCGGTCTTCTTTTTTTCCTAAGGGATTTACAGAAGAAATTGGGTGTTACAGTTGAGTAGTGAAGGATTTTTATGAAAGGATTTTTACGGAAGGAAATGGGTGTTACAATTGAGTAGTGAAAAAACTGAAAAAGGTATTACAAGTTTTGTTTTGAGAATGGTGGTGGTGGGATTGAGTAGTGAAAATTGAAAATGAGTGTTATAAGATTTTGTTTTGAATAATTAGCAATGTAAAAATTTTCCCCTAAAAAATTGTACACAAAAAAATGGTTGTTATAAGATTTTATTTTGAAAGATTAGCAATGTAAAAAATTTTCCCCCAAATTTGTACACAAATTAGAAAATAAAAAGGTAAGAACAAATTATAAAATAAAAAATAAACTAGAAATAAAAAAAAGTAACCGTAGTTGAAAATATGGTGAAAAGTATAGATAAATAAATTAATAATTTGGACATATATCATCAGCTGAATGGGTTTAGTCACCGTTTGGGGTGCGGGATAGGATTAGTAATCTTCGGATTATTAATCCTATCACATGTTTGTTTCATTTTTAAAAAAAAATTATCCTACTATATTTATCTCATTCTAATCCCAAGTCACAACAAAATGACATAAATATCCTTACCATCTTTTTTTACTATCTCAGAATTTGAAATTCCCGCCAAAATTAAAACTTACAACTTTATTTTTATATTGTATTATTTTATTTATTTCATTCTTATTATTATTATTTTATTATTATTATATAATGATTATTATAATATATTATATTATTATTATTATTAAAAAATAATAATTTAATATTATTCATATATATATATGTGCACATAGATATTATGATTATTATATATATTATTATGTAATAATAATAATTATTATTATATAATATTATAATATGTTATTAATATAATAATTTTATATATTATATATATTATTCTTCTTATTATTATTATATATACACACGCACGCATATATATATATTATGTTTATTATTATATATTATGATTATATATATATATATAATAAGGTATATATAATTATATATATATACTATGTTTATTATTATATATTATGATTATATATTATATATTATATATATATATAAATTCTCTATATATTATTATATTATATATAATTCTTCTAATATGTTATTCCTATAATAATTCCTATATTCTATTATATATATACTATTATTATATATATATATTATTATTATTATTACTATTATATGTATATATACACACGCACGCACATATATATACATATTATAATAATGTATATAAATTATATATATATTACTATTATTATTATATATGCATATATATATATATTCAAATATATATATTTTATTATTATTTATATTAGTATTATTATTATTTATTTTATTTTATTATATTATTATATACTATTGTTATTATATATACATACCACATTATTATTATTTAATATTAGTATTATTATTTTTATTTATTAATATAATAATATAATAATAATAATAATAATTATATTATAATATAAATAATAATAATTATTATTATATTATAATATAATTATTATTATTACTTATTATAAATATACCTAAATAATCATAATTATTATATTATAATATAATCATAATAATTATTATTATATATTATATATACTATTATTATTATAAATACATACACACAATTATTATTATTATATATTATTATGATTATTAGATATAAACTATTATTTTATTATATTTTATTATGATAATGATAAGGGTATTTTAGACATTACACCATATAATAATCCTTATCAACCATTTTATTCTCCAATCAAACAGCATATAACGTATAATTACGCTAACATCATATCTTCCCTAAAAACGGGAATGTACAAATCACATATTCGGTAATATACCAATCACATAATGCGTTCTTGGAACCAAGTCTCGTGCCATCCTCCAGCCGCTCCCATATCTTGCCCAACAGGCCAACACCACTAAAGTCTGCTGTCCTGTTTTTAATTGTGATGAACAAATCCAACGATCAGATTCATTTTTTGGGCCAAACAACAGTAACGTAGCACTGCGCATAGAGGAAACTTTCGCTATTATATATGTATATGTATGTGCTGTCGTTGTTTTTGTTCCATTGCAACAAATAAGAGGAAAATAGTACTAGGGAGCTAAGGATGGGGTCGGCTGCACTTGCACAGAAGGGGTTGCAGCAGTATTTGATACAACTCCAACAACACCCTCTGAGAACCAAGGTATCCAATTTCTTTTACTTTCCTTGTTTCTTAGTTTTTGCCTGGGAATGGGCTTTATCTTTACCTTGATTTTGGTGCATGGGTCTGGGACATTTTTTGTGATTTCTCGAATTTCGGGTGTTTTATTTTGTTGTCAGATGATAACGGCCGGAGTACTTTCGGCGATTAGTGACATAGTGGCACAGAAGCTTTCCGGTTTTCAGAAACTACAACTCAAACGCCTTCTTCTTAAAGTGGTACTATTTCTGATGCCGGGTTGAATTTTGACATGATTTTGGTGGATAATCAATAAATTTCCTGTTGAACTACTTGGTTTTAGGGGTTATCTGATTTTTTTTTTTTAAGCATGGTTTTACGTTGTGCTGTGACTTTTGGAGGAATTTTGAATTTCTCTGATTTTTGGTCTTAGACTCAACTGGGTGTTTGTAATTCATTTTTGTTGTGGTAAGTTTGGTCGAGTGATTCAAAATTTTGATAATTTGGTTAGTTTCTCGGATGTTGCACGAGTATAATTCCATTCGTACTTCTGGTTTGAATCGTGGATGATGTATTGATTGTTCTGTTGAAGAAAGTAGTATGTGTTCTCTTTTTAGGGGTTTGTCGAGTAAGTAGAGCTTTAGATTTAGAGTTTTCCTCTTGAATTCGCAAGGTGTGTATTCTTCATTGTCTAGGGTGATGTTAGATACCCACTTGTTGAATTTACAATTGGCTGATTACCCTGGATTTCATAATAATTGGCTGTGGATTTCATATTTATTGGATGTTTCCCAAAACATGGTCTTGATGGTTTCCTACCCTTTTATTTATCCCATCATCATCAAAATTGTTAAGCTCCCAATAATGATGTTTCCTATCTCTTAGCTGGTACGATTCTGGGTAAAAGTGTGACTACTAATAATGGTGCAGCTCAAACATTTTATACGATGAGTGGTACTTTGTTATAACCCTTGGATATGGATCGTGTTATACGGCGACTACTTGATTGTTCAGCAATATCATGATTATTTTTATTAGTTTTTTCGGCCTTGTTGACTTATTTTTAAAAGAGAAATTGAGACTATTTGAGTTAGAGAACCTCACGGTCTATGTATACTGTAATTTGCAAGAAGTGAGTGATAATTTATTGCATAACGTCTGCCATTTAAATACAAAAGCCAAAAATCGGTCTACTATAAGTCAAAAATCAAAAGGAAAATCTTTTATAATTCCTAGACGTTCCTGAGAAAGGGAAAAAATCAAAAGAAATCATTGGAATAAAATATAACAAACTCCTACTGAATCAATTGGGTTTTTCGTTTCTTTCCTAAATCTGCCATAAGTGAATCTTTGGTAAACCACTGGTCCTGGGTCTTCACTTGAGTTCGCTCCTGCTTGAGTTGGTGCATGGTCCAGGTACAATAGTTGTTTCACATAACAACTATATTGGACAGCAGGACAATAGATGCTATCCAGCGTAGTCGATTTTGATAATTCTACTCTGCCTTTTTGGTTTTATTTGCTACTCATATCATGATGAGATTAATTACTTTATTCGGTTCTCAGATCATGATTTTTCTCTTGTTCATTTAAGGTTTTTTCATAAGCTTCCATGGCCCCTTTTGATCTTGCCAAATCTTAAAAAACATAGAGCAATGCTTTCGAGATCTTTTATGCCTATCCACTTTTTTTATCTTCACTGTCTCACTTGCCCTCAAGTATTGCGGGTACTTGATATTTGATTTCCAAAGGTTTTAATGCAGATTTTTGGCTCTGCATATCTGGGACCGTTTGGACATTTTTTTCACATTTTGTTAGACAAACTTTTCAAGGGGAAGAAAGACACAAAAACTGTTGCCAAGAAGGTAACCAGCACATCCGTGTATGATTTTTTTTTTTGTGTGGCTATTTTCTATTTCTCTCAGCTCTCCATCTCAGGTATTATTAAAAGTTTGATCTTTTTGGAGCATGAATGTACATTATAAGTGCAAATGAAAAAACCATTTCAGGTGTTGCTGGAACAACTGACATCTTCCCCTTGGAACAACATGTTCTTCATGATTTACTATGGATTTGTTGTCGAAGGTGAGTCTATATCCCAGCTTGGTTTCATTTTATGTTTTTTTAACAAAATAGCTTTGGAGAAATTTATAATAAAGTAAGATGTTTGTGTCTTTATTTTGGGAATAGGATTCTTGCCGTAGCTGTCAAAAATGTGTTTGGGTTAGAATGTATGTGATATTGGAGTATTTTTTGACTATGAGTGTATATTGCTCTAGATTTTACTGAACGTATCTTAATATAAGTTCATAAATATTTTGATATGCTATTTTTTTTCATTACAATGGGGGTGAGGTTTTGTTTTAATGTGGATTCGAACCCACTTCTCTCCCCTATTGGTATAGGTTTATGCCACTACACCAAAAAGGTGGTGGCTATCTGCTGAGTTTTGTGAAGTAGCTTATATGCTAGATAACGAGTTACTATGATTGTATGTGCACAGGGAGACCCTGGATCCATGTGAAATCTAAAATCAAGAAGGAATATCCGGCCGTGCAGTATACTTCCTGGACAGTATGTGAAATTTAGTAATATCATCCATATGTCTAGTATCCTATACTCTGTTTTCAGATAAACAATGTATAAGTATTCACCCTCTTTGGCTAATATATTCTGCGACAGTTCTGGCCAGTTGTTGGATGGGTAAACCACCAGTACGTGCCTCTGCAGTTCCGAGTTATTGTCCAAAGCATCGTCGCCTGCTTCTGGTTCGATATTTTTCTTCTGCTCTGCATTTTTTTCTTTCGCAAGCTTTTCTAACTCTAAATTGGCTTGATTTGATGTGATTTTCTCCATTTCTCAGGGGTATATTTCTG
Organism: Haberlea rhodopensis; assembly: GCA_907163345.1. Lineage (NCBI taxonomy): Eukaryota > Viridiplantae > Streptophyta > Magnoliopsida > Lamiales > Gesneriaceae > Haberlea > Haberlea rhodopensis. The sequence continues at coordinate 3,591,142 of CAJQUN010000003.1, read as the reverse complement.
AATCTTAGAGCAAGATCTATGGCACTGACTAAATAAGTCAACAAGACTTAGCTTACTCGAAGTCGGTGTTCATGTATGTCATAATCTATGGCTCCATTTTAAGCCTTGTTGTTTGATTATTGGACTTAGCTGATGTTGATTTTTTACAACATATTTATATTACTCTAATAACTTGCATATGTGACTAACGAACATACTGAAGATTTTAGGCAAGCATTGTTCATTAAGATCAATGTTCCAAACAATTGATATGCTGATAGTATCTTTAAAAAAATATTGTTAAAAAAAACTTACAAAACCACAGCGGAACACATACGTTTCTTTGTGCGTTTCTTCATTATTATTTTTTTAAAGAATAGTATTGTCGTGCATGTTAGTGTCTCGGGACTATCAAATGATGGCTAATTGGTTATATACGTTTGATATATGTTGATAAATGAATAAAAGTGATTACTGTAGTCCAAAAATAAATAATATGTAAAATAAAAAAATTATTTTCAACCAAATTGGTAAAGAACTTTTATTTATTTATCAGCATATATCAAACAAATATTACCATTAGGCCATCATTTTCAACCAAACTTTATACTAAAAGAAAAATAATGGAACGCGTAGACCACATTTCTTTTTCTTTTTAAAAAAAAAAAAAATAAGAAACACATACCGGTACGCGTTTCTTCATTAATTTTTTCACTATATTTTTGTAAGTTTTTTTGAAACATTATTTTGAGTTTTTATCTAATTTCCAATATTTTATGGACCAATACTAATAGTAGAAACATTTTTTGGTTCAATCTGCTTAAAAACAAATCTTTCAACTAAGTCCAATTTTAGATGCGATTGGTTTGTGGCTTTTTTCTTTATCCCACATCTGTGGGATAGGAAAATTGCCTTTGGATATAAAATGAGGCTGTAGGTTTCAAGTTTAAGTGCACCGGGTCAATAGTTTGTCTATCAATTTTTGGCTTTAGAGAAATGTCTCTCTTGTTTGTAGAGTCTTTGCAAAATTTTTAGTATGCTCTGTGGTTGTGGTTGCAGCTGTGACTGGTCTTCCACATCAGAAAAGATTTTATTAGATGTCTTTCTTGCAAGGGGAGATGTGTAAGTTATAGAGTGTGGCTAGTGAGAAAGCTTTGTGTGTGTGTTTGCGGTGAGAAGAAAAAATTGTGTGGTTGTAATAATTTTTCATGTAGTGTTTTTTCTTCTCTGGTCCTAGTGGTTTTTCTCTTGATTTGGGAGTTTTTATGTCATTATTTCTCATTTTCCCTGCTTTTCCATAAAAGGTGCAGATCTTGAGGGTGAATTTGGATGGTCAAATTCTCAACAAGTGGCATCAAAGCCTGGGTTCGTTTGTTGCAGTGGTGCTTTGGTGTAGTAGGCGAATACTTATTGACTAATGAGGTTATGTCTAGGAAAATCGATATTTAAGTGGGACCAGTGTAACCCCACCAATTTTCCTAGGAATCTTGAACTTCTGTTTAGGAAAGATCGAGATTCTCTCTTTCCCGGGAGCTAACTTAATGTATACTATTTAGGTCTACAATATAATTCATCAAAATATCACAAGGCAATGTCGGGTAGTAGAGTTTCAAATGCAGTCAGATTTGATGTGGAGAAATTTGATGGGAAAATCAACTTTGGCTTGTGGCAAGTGCAAGTCAAGTATGAGTTGATTCAATATGGTTTACACAAGTCGTTAAAGGGCAGAGTAATCCCTGAAAGTAGCAGTGATAATAGTTCGACTGGAGGAACGACTGGTGCAACAAGTAAAACTGGAATGAGCAATGAAGATTGGGAGTATCTAGATTTGAGAGCAGCAAGTGCAATCCGTCTGTCTGGCCAAAAATGTTCTAGCAAATGTGCATTGAATGTCCATGGCTAAGGAACTCTGGGAAAAGCTCGAAGAGTTGTATCAGACAAAGGGCGTATCAAATCGGGTGTATCTGAAAGAGCAATTTCATTCATTGCGAATGAATGAGAGTACTACTATTTCAGATCATTTAAGTGTTCTCAATAGCATTGTTTCAGAGTTTGAATCATTTGGAATTAGAATTGATGATGAGGATCAGGCCTTGAGATTCATCTGGTCACTTCCACGTTCATATGAGCACATGAAGCCGATCATGTTTCACGGGAATGAGAAAATCATTTTCTCAGAGGTCACTAGTAAGCTCATTTCTGAAGAGAGAAGACTTCACATGAGTAACAATTCACATGAAAGTTTTGCAATGGTAGCTCGTGATTGGAAGAAGAAAAACTTTGCACAGAAAGCCTGTTGGGATGTGGACAACCTTGCCACATCAAGAAAAATTGTCCAAGAGCTGGAGCGGGTTCGGCAAATTGCTCCGTATCAGCAAGTGGAGATGTTGATAATGAAGCTAACATTGTCTCCTCTTTTGATGTCCTATGAAAAAGGACATATACATCCTTATGACATGCTGATATCCCCAAGTTGCCATAATAGATGGTGTAAATTGTAATGTTAGTGGGTCTATAGTTTGCACACGGGCATTTGCTTGGCGTTGATGCAGGGTGTGTGGTGAAAATTCATGTCGATGGCTGATTAACTTCCACGAGAGCCAAAACGTGGAAGTTGCACCATATTTTTCAGCAAGGCTACTTTTTGACATGAGCCGAATCGAAATTCTTCGAATGGTTTATTCTGAGTGAATATGTTTTTTTAGGGTGGAGTCTTCGAATGGTTTATTCCGATTGAATATGTTTTTTTAGGGTGGAGTATGATAATTCTCTATATTGAGAATTATGACTGTCTTTGCAGTGTTGGTAGCAGAAGCTGTGAAGATCTTCATCGAGGTAGACTGTTGTGGCACGACAAAGGCACAAGGTGGAGATTGATGGGTTTGTGCCTTTTTTCTTTATCCCACATCGGTGGGATAGAGGAAAATTGGGCAAAACCTTTGGATATAAAAGGAGGCTTTAGGTTTCAAGTTTAAGTGCACCAGTCAATAGCTTGTCTAGCAACTTTTGACTTTAGATAAATTACTCTCTTGTTTGTAGAGTCTTGTAAAATTTTTATTATGCTCTGTGGTTGCAGCTGTGACTGAGCTCCCACATAAGAAAATATTTTATTAGGTGTCTTTCTTATAAGGGGAGATGTATAAGTTATAGAGTGTGGCTAGTGTGAAAGCTTTGTGGGTGTGTTTGGGGCGAGAAGAAAAAAAAATTGTGTGGTTATATTAATTTTCTATATAAGTATTTTCTTATCTAATCCTGGTGGTTTTTCTCCTGATTTGGGCCCATGTTAAATCATTGTATCGTTATTATTTCTTCATTTGCTTGCTTTTCTATAAAATGTGCAGATCCTATGGGTGAATTTGGATGATCAAATTCACAACAAGATGCAATGACTAAACTAACCCTACTGATATCAAAATGAACTTAACATCTTCGTCAATTGCAAAAACTCACGTCGTCTTCTTCAATTTCGAACCCAAAATTACTCAGAAAAACTCAACATATTCAACTCACATATACTATGCCAAATCCAATTGTTTATGTTTCACTGAACAAATTGCCATGCCGATCAAACTAAACCAAGCTCTTAATTTTCTGCTCAGTAAAGCAAAACGTAGACAAATCGATCAGAAATATAAAAAAAAAATTGCAAAAATTCCCATATTTGAATGCAATTGTCTAGAGAAGCTAATAACGAAATCACTGTTACTGGAAAAAGGGTTGCATTCATTCTTCATGTTAGTTTTAAAAGCTCCCTTTTATTTTATCTTTCGTTTTATTTAGTTAAAGATTTGTGAATAAATATGAAGGTAGAATTTGTGACTGGCACATGATGCAAACACTCTTAGTATAATGTCTACAAAGTAAAATGGAGATCCGACGAAGTGCCAATAACAGAAATGATATGCAAAGCTCAAAACTCAATCTCAAGAAAAGGTCTCGTGTTTGAATCTCTCTTTTATCTGCATGTAAAAACACTTGCACCTCGGAGCTGCATTCTTATAGGAATTTGGGATACATGTACCGCTTGAGTCTAACGATGCATCTGGGAGACATGCACCTAGACTCAAGCTGTGCAAGTAAAAACACTTGCACCTCAAAGCTGCATTCTTATAGGCATTTGGTGAACATGCACCACTTGAGTCTAGCGTTGCACATGGGATACATGCATCGCTAGACTCAAGTGGTGTATGTAAAAACACTTGCACTTCAAACCCGCGTTCTTATAGGAATTTGGGATACATGCAACACAGAATATTCGTATGAGTCGATATTGGATTCAGATTTTGGTCAAACTTTAACATTCTTAAACCATTTTAAATTTGGAACAAACCATGCATCATTTGTGTAGGTTTCATTCGCTAGTGGAGTTTGATGAGGGGAAGCGAAGCTGCAGGAAACGGCTTGATGGTTCACAACAGGAGACGAAGGAAACCTCATTCTTACTCGCTCTCTCGAAGTTCTGGACTTGTTGTGATTAATTATTTGTGATTAATTATTAATTATTGGGTTTAATGAATAAAAACCCAATAATTTGGTATAATTTTGTTAATGAGAATAAAATTAAGGTAAATTAATTATGAATAGTCAATTAGGCTAAAGAAATCACACATTGAGAAATTGAGACACTTATGGTTTGTCCGTCCGTCTGCTCGGCTCTTCTCGACTCGCGTCGCGAGTGTCGTTGCCGCGAAGGCAGCCCTGTCTTTTACTACTTGGATTTATGAAATGACTTTTCATATACCTGATTTTTCATATTCTGTTGAGTTAAGTTTGAGACTTTTCACCTACCTGCAGAATTAATATCAGATTTAAGTGTGAGACTTAAATCCGAATTAATCTGATGTTAAGTATTGAAACTTTTCATCAACCCCACTAAACATTACATTTAATTTTCTGTGACCTTTGGAGATGTCTGCTGCTCAGCTATATAAGCTGCACCAGCTCTATGCTTTCTTCATTCCGAAAATATGCATACGTACATATAGCATGCTTTGAGAGTATGCACATTGTTAGTGTTCGAGGTAGTCTGCTCGGAGTTTTGCTTCAATTCGAACAGAGGTGATTCGACGTCGTACCTTGGAACTCACTTGTCCAGGAGGCCAGAAGTTAAGACGGGCAAATTTGAGTTTACGGGCACAGGCTTGCTGTGACCTCGTCCAGAATTGTTTCCAAATTCTTGTTGATTAAGTCTTCAGTTTATAACTACTGTTGTAAGTCTTATACTTTTGTAGTTTGATTGTTTTGATGTTTGTTTACAGTATAATCTCTCCTCTTATTACAACTGTTTAAACTGATTCATTCTTTCGATTTAAATAAACAGTACCAACAATCGTAAACTCAAAATTTTTTTTTGTGTTTTTGTTTATTTTTTGGATTTGAATCAGTTTAAAAAAATATAATTCTCAAATTTTCAAACAATCACTGTTTGAACACTATCAAAGATTTATACTGTTCGTTTTTAAAACTAGTTTGATATTTTTTGTGTTGTATCGTTGTATTCTGTTTTTAGCTTATGGCTGACCAGATTCCAAACCTAGTTGCTGAGAATACTGAGATTCCAGTGATCAAAGCTAGCGGCGCTGAGATCATTATGCCAGTTCTGAGAAACCCAATGCCGTTCTCTCAATTTGAAAAATCAGAAAAGTTCAAAGGTCCCAACTTTAAGCGTTGGCAGCAGAAGATGATGTTCTTCTTGACCACCTTGAACTTGACCAGGTTTCTCAAAGAGGAGAAACCAGTGGAGGACAAAGATGATCCTCAATCTGCTGTAATAGTCGAATCGTGGTTGAGTGCCGACTACCTCTGTCGTAACTATGTATTGAATTCTTTTGACGATGCACTTTTCAATGTGTATTCCCCCAAAGAAACTGCGAAGGATCTTCGGGAATCGTTAGAAATGAAATACAAAGTTGACGTCGCAGGCGCAAAGAAATTTGTAGTCGGTCGATTCCATGACTATCGAATGGTAGATGGCAAGAGCGTTGTTGAGCAATGTGAAGAGCTGCAGCTGATATATCATGAACTTGCTGCCGAATGTATGGGGCTAAATGATGCCCTCCAAGTGGCGATGATGATTGAAAAATTACCGCCATCTTGGAAGGACTTCAAGAGCTACGCACAAGCGAAAGATGATGAGTCTTGAGGATCTTATCAGGAGGCTACGCATCAAGCAAGACAACAAAAAAGTTGACAAGAAATCAATCGGTATGATTTCCAAGGCCAACGTGGTTGAAGTTGGGGACAGCTCCCGTGGGAATAAGCGCAAACGCACTTTTGATTCCATGGGAGATACTCAGAACAGAAGGTTCACCGGTGACTGTTACGTGTGCTGTAAACCTAACCATAAGGCCAATGGTTGAACTCGACGCCAAATCAATGAGGGTAAAATGAAGGCAATCCCAAACAGAGGCAAAGGCAAGAGGCCTGCTCATGCCAACATTGTTGAGTACAACCTGAGCTCAGACATGGATGACATGCATCTGACCGCAGTGGTGTCGGAGGTGAACCTTGTTGGTGGGAACTCCACGGAATGGTGGGTGGACACTGGGGCTACTCGCCATATTTGCGCCAACAAATGGATGTTTAAGACCTATCAACCAGTAAATGATGAGCATTGCTACATGGAAAATTCAGCAGTCTCAAAAGTTGAAGGCAAATGGACGGTTGTGCTAAAGATGACTTCCGGCAAAGAGTTGACTCTTACCGAGGTGCTCCACGTGCCAGAGATCCGAAAGAATCTCATCTCCGGAGCAGTGCTTAACAAGAAAGGCTTTCGGCTCGTGTTTGAATCCGACAAGTAATTCTGTCAAAGGGTGGTATGTTTGTGGGCAAAGGCTACTTGGCCAATAACCTCTTCAAGATGAGCGTAATGACTTTAGCTCCTAAGGCTAAGTCTAGTTACCCGAAACTCATCCTCAAATAGATACTTGTTTCGCCAATTCCAGATCACCAAGAAGTACATGTAAATTAATAGGATGGAGTTTCCTTAAATAAAAGTGGTAATATACTTATTATTAAAAGACGTCAGGTAATACTGGTGCCGATGGGGTTGCAAGTAATCGTCCGTAAACGTGATCAAAGCCAAACACTCGGCATAAGTTGGTTCACTACTTCTCATCTCAACATAGAGGTTGATGTTGATGTTAATGCAGCATATGAGGCTAGCACAAGCAAAAATAATATAATGACTGTTGCCAATGTGGCTAATAAAACTTTAAAGTTTGATTATTCTTGTGAGTCTTTACATTTGTGGCATGGTAGATTAGGACATGTGAATTATAAATCATTACAAATGCTAATGTCTCTTAATCTATTACCTAAATTTAACATCAATCATAAACACAAGTGTGAGACTTGTGTAGATGCCAAATTAACCAAGTCTCCATTCCACTCAATTGAGCGAAGCACCGAACCGTTAAACTTGATCCATACGGATGTATGCAATCTAAAGTATGTACAATCTAGAGGCGGTAAAAATTATTTCATAACATTTATCGATGATTGTACAAGATATTGTTATGTCTACTTAATGAGAAGTAAAGATGAAGCAATTGATGCGTTCATTCACTATAAGAATGAAGATGAGAATCAACTTGATAAAAAGATTAAAATTCTTCGAAGTGATCGAGGCGGTGAATATGAGTCACCATTTGCACAAATATGTGCTGAGAGTGGCATTATTCATCAAACCACTGCGCCTTATTCTCCCGAGCAAAATGATATTGCTGAAAGGAAGAATAGAACGCTTAAGGAAATGATGAATACAATGCTTATAAGTTTCGACTTATCTCGAAATTTGTGGGGAGAAGCTCTGCTTTCCGCCAACTATGTGCTCAACAGAGTATCACATAAAAAGTTGGTAAAACGCCTTATGAATTGTGGAAATGTCGTGCACCTAGCTACAAATTTTTAAGGGTTTTGGGCTGTCTAGCAAAGGTACCAATTCCTCCTCCTAAACGGACTAGGATAGAACCTAAGGCAGTGGATTGTGTATTTATCAGATATGCGCAAGATAGTAGTGCCTATCGTTTTCTAGTACACAAATCAGATAATGCAGAAATGCATGAAAATACTATTATTAAGGCTAGTGATGCTTCATTTTTTGAAGAAATCTTTCCACACAAAACTCAGACATTGACTGAAACCAATGTTGAGAGATATGTGGGGGATAGAGATTCTCAAGAGAATTTATAATCACCTAGACGAAGCAAAAGCGCTAGAAAAGAGAAGTCTTTTGGCTCGGATTTCCTAACAAACTTGTTGGAAAAGGATCCGACTACTTTCAAGGAAGTAATGTCTTCACAAGACTCTGATCTTTGGAAAGAAGCGGTGAACAGTAAGATAGAATATCTTACATAATCGTACTTGGGAACTAGTGGATCTTCCTGAAGGTTGTAAACCACTAGGTCACACGTGGATCTTCAAGAGGAAGATGAAAGCTGGTGGTACGGTAGATAAGTACAAGGCTAAACTTGTAGTCAAATGCTACAGACAAACTGAAGGTGTTGATTATTTCGACACATACGCTCCTATATCCAGGAAAACGTCGATAAGGTTAATAATTGCATTTGTTGCATTATATAATCTAGAGATCCATCAAATGGATGTAAAAACGGCTTTTCTAAATGGAGAGTTGATAGGAGGTTTACATGGACCAACTGAAGGGTTTGTAGTTCCAGGTAAAGAAACAAAGGTGTGTAGACTTGTGAAAACCTTGTATGGATTAAAACAAGCACCTAAACAATGGCACGAAAAATTTGATAGCGTCATGCTTTCAAATGGGTTTAAAACAAACCAATGCGATAAATGTGTATACGTGAAAGGAGACAATACAAACTATGTGATAGTATGTCGTAGATGACATGATAATTGTTGGTAATAACATTAACATCAAAATTACCAAGAAAATGTTGTCACGAAATTTTGAGATGAAAGACATAGGTCTTGCAGATATGATTCTTGGGATGAAGATCACCAAACATACAGATGGTTATTCTCTCTCCAGGGTCATTATGTCGAGAAAATACTTGACAAGCTTGATAAGGAAAATCAACCATCGCAAGAACACCTATGGGGTTGGTGTCAAATCTTTGCAAGAATCGCGGAGAAGGTGTGCAACAACTTGAGTACTATAGGGTCATAGGCAGTCTAATGTACCTCATGGACAGCTGAAAAGTGTATTTTATACTCTTATATGTCTTCTTATTTTACATGGTTTAGTGCTGATTTTCTATCAGAATTACGTTTTTAGTATTGTTCTGTCATGTCTTGTAGGAATGCAGGTAACTACGTGATTTGTGGACTAAAAGGGTGCAAAGAGCGGATTAAAATGATGAATTGAGGTCAAGATTCCAAGGTTTACATCCTACAGGTTGGCGTAGCTACGCCATTACCAGGCGTAAATACGCCAAGGCTACGTCATTTCAACTTTTTGAAGGATTACAGTAGGCAGACTTAAGCCAATTTCAGGTGTAGCTAATGCCACTTTGAGGCGTAGCTACGCCAGTTGAGGCGTAATCACGCCAAGACCATGGAGTAAATACGTCAGTCATGCGGGAAGCCAAGTTTTTTACACATCATCGGCGTAGTTACACCAGTATCATTGGCGTATATACGCCAATATAATTATGGAAATTTATGCTACCTTCCTTATCTGATACACGAGAATTAAAAGGGCAAGAGAGGAATGAAGAGAGAGATACAGATTCAGACTGAGGCAAAAGAAACTAGGTTTGGAGGAGGAGAAAGGAGACGACGACGGCTCGGAGCAACTGCACTATACCTGATATATCTAACCCAGTCAACAGATTGAGCAGATATACGAGTAATCACAGTTATGAGCACTGGAAGACAGTAGTTTGAGTTCTCAGATATCTAAGATACACTACTAACTACGGACTACATTATACGAGATATCCAGCAGTAATTGAAGGGTACTCAGATGCGAATTGGATTTTGGACTCCAAGAATATAAAGTCAATGAGTGGATATATCTTTATAATTGGAGGTGCAGTTGTCTCATGGATATCATGCAAACAGACGTGCAATGCTAGATCAACTATGGAATCTAAGTTCATAGCTTTAGATCTTGCAGCAGAAGAAGCTGACTGGCTTCGAAGTTTCTTGGAGGACATTCCAATGTGGTCAAAACATGTGCCACCCATTAACGTGCACTGTGATAGTCAGTCAGCTATGGGAAGAGCACAAAACAATGTATACAACGGAAAATCTAGACACATACGTTGGAGGCATAAATCGTGAGAAATCTACTGAAAACCGGTGTTATTTCTTTAGATTATATGAAGTCTAAAGAAAACTTTTGCGGACCCATTTACGAAAGGTGTAACGAGAGACCGAATAGAGATTTCATCGAGGGGAATGGGGTTGAAGCCCATGAAATTGATTTCCAACCATGATGGCAATCCAACCTGAATTGTGTAGGGGATCGAACAAAGCACTCGGGAAATTGAGTTTCTTACATATTCCTGTGATGAAAGAGTGATAAACCTGTATTTGGGAAGGCTGAGCTCACACTCTTAATGATTCTTCTATCTCGAGATATTAAAATGGGGTATGACAGGATACTCTTTATTAGAAATCGCCTATCTCGAATGTGAAGGGGCCGCTTCTATGAGATGACCTGAGGGCTAAATCTCTAGAGCATTCGATGAAACATCCAAGGCGGTCCAGGGCCAAAATGGACAACAACGAAATAACCAATAATAGTGTGGAGATGAAGCTATGTGAGTATTGTTGTACATAAAACGTCGAACAGTTCAAGGCATCGCGTCCACTGGTTGACAAGTATATCTGATGATACTTTACTAAGGAAGGTTCAAGGTTAATCACCACCTATCCTAATGCAGTGGATTCTCAAATTACTCTCAAAGCATCATCTTGGTACATTGTGTAATTTTTTCGCCATATTGCATTCATGTGTGGGATTGTTGTGATTAATTATTAATTGTTGGGTTTAATGAATAAAAGCCCAATAATTTGGTACAATTTTGTTAATAGAATAAAATTAAGGTAAGTTAATTATGAATAGTCAATTAGGCTAAAGAAATCCCACATTGAGAAATTGATACACTTATGGTTTGTTTATAATGAAATACAAATCAATAGGCTGTAGTTTAGTAGAAAAGATGGGTGCCCCTCACGCGCCGTCCATCCGTCCACTCCGCTCGGCTCGGCTCGGCTCGACTAACCGCGCCGCGCTGCGTCGCGTCGCTGTCTCGAAGGCAGCCATATCTTTTTACTACTCGGATTTCTGAAATGACTTTTCATATTCTGCTGAGTTAAGTTTAAGACTTTTCACCTACCTGCAAAATTGATTTCAGATTTAAGTGTGAGACTTAAATCCGAATTAATCTGATGTTAAGTATTGAGAGTTTTCATCAACTCCGCTAAACATTACATTTAATTATCTATGACCTTTGGAGATGTCTGCTGCTCAGCTATATAAGCTGCACCAGCTCTATGCTTTCTTCATTCCGAAAATCTGCGTACATACATATAACATTATTCTTTGAGAGTACTGCACACTGCTACTGTTCGAGGTAGTCTGCTCGGAGTTTTGCTTCAATCCGCACAGAGGTGATTTGGCGTTGTACCTTGGAAATCATTTGTCCAGGAGGCCAGAAGCTAAGACGGGCAAATTTGAGTTTACGGGCACACAGCTTGTTGTGACCTCGTCCAGAATTGTTTCCAAATTCTTGTTTATTAAGTCTTCAGTTTATAACTACTGTTGTAAGTCTAAAGCTTTTGTAGTTTGATTGTTTTGATGTTTGTTTACAGTATAATTTCTCCTCTTATTACAATTGTTTAAACTGATTCAATATTTCGATTTAAATAAACAGTACCAACATAATTTTCTCTACCACTCCAGCAATTAACAGTGCAAGAATTCTTTCATTTGGGAAGCCCAAAGATACTTCCAAGCTCTATTGTGAGCTCTTCATGGGTTGGGGTCGCAAATTTGGGGTACATGCATCGCTTGAGGCTAGCAGTGCACGTGAGATACACACACCACCTGCATTCTTATAGGAATTTGGGATACATGTAAGCAATTATTATATAGGTTTCTGGTGCACTTCTAATTGGTCAGGAGCTCTTTTATCTTAGAAAATCATAGAATTACTTCATGGAGAGTTAGCAGGTAATTCATTGTTTACAATGAAGTTGATGCTCGTTTTGTAACATTATCTTTTTTCCAAATTTGTTACAAAAACCTTCTTTAATAAAATAGACATTTTGACAACCTGCACCATAATTGAAATAATAATTCAATGTTATTTGAAGCACGGAAACCCATAACAATATAAAAGCATACAAAAAACGTTGAAGGGAGAAGATCGAAACATAGTTCAAGCAATATGTCGATATATCATCACTAAATAATCTGAACCTTTTGCACAACAAAATTCAGCATTCCTTCGAAAAAGAAACCGAACCTTCACTTGCATAACTCATCTTGCTATGTACCCAGTCACAAATCTTTGAACGCTAGCAAAATCAGATACAATCTTTAATGTACAAAAACTTTCTTTCATCCCAGTATTCATGTAATCCAGAAGAAATTCAATCTACATTTCCCCATTCGTCTGTACCAAATGAACTACACAGATATAACATGGATAACTGTCACGCCCCGAGACCGGGGTCAATAACACCGGCATTGATTTCCATAAACAACTTGAAATCAATAAGCCTCGTAATATCGCAATAAACAAAAACCAGTCTATATAAACAAAGAAATCATCGTCTTTACAATTGAATTAAAAATGCGAAATTAAAACTTAAACATCTTAAACGAATTAAAATCGTACTTAATGATAAACTTAGAGTCTTAAGAAATACGCAGCGGACAAATCACCAACCCCAGAATTGGTGTTCTTCTTCAGCTTCAACCTCTTCTTCAGCTTTATCTGGGGATGTAGAGTAAGGGGTGAGTGTTTTGGAAAACACTCAGCAAGTGGGGGCCAATCGATGTGACAATATAATACTTTTTTTATAATTTTCCAAAATATATCATAATCGGAGCATAAACTTATACGAATACTGAAACATAAACTTAACAGAATTACTCTAATCAGAGCCAGAACAGAACATCTCATATCAGAAGTTTTGTCATATACGTAAAGCACAGTAAATCCTCTAATTTCCTCCTGGTACTGATATCAGTTCTCTAGACTTAACCCTCCTAGAGATAAGGTCAGAAACATCGGATCACCCACGAATAAAGGGTCTGGATTTCCCAGAACAACAGTTAACCACCGTATCAGGTCAGAATATCGGTTATAACCCCACCGCATCAGGGTCAGAAATAGAATTCGGAATTCCCATCAATTGGATTTCGAAACTTAAAGTGCTTCAAAAATATAATTTTCATCAAAATATCAGAATTTCATAACTCATATCACTTAAACATAAATCCATAACACCGACAATCTAGAGGGACTTGCATAGACTCAAGTGGTGGCTCCCGTATATGTAGCACTTTGCTCCGTCGGCTCAAGAGGTGGCTCCCATGTACGTGGCACTTTGCCCCGCAGGCTCAAGAGGTGGCCCCCGTACACGTAGCACTTTGCCCTTTGGACTCAAGAGGTGGTACGTAGCATTTTGCTCCGTATAGCCCTTATTTCTCGATGATCAAAATTTGGCACAACATCGTAATTTTAAAATACATCACATATTCGATTGAGATTTTAAAACATACATATGATTTTCAAAATTGAAACGAATATATATAACAAAGCCCATTTACCGATTGAAGACGTGTTTGAACAATCTAGAATGCGAAACGAACGGATTCTTTCTACCCTTGACTTGCTAAACTTCTAACGCGAAAGCTCGAAGTATTCGAAGGTTCTCTTCTCGGCTGGACTCAAAGGCAATAGGATGAAGAATATATTGAGTTCTTGTGGACAGATTGCTTCGCTAGCTTGCTGGAAGCAAGCCCTAGGGTTTAGGTGCTGAATTATGGCCAAGATTTACTAGGTTATTACTCGAGACTTGCTGGAATTTGGAAGAGATTCGGACAGTACGTAAAGGGCTGAACTTTGGTGGCTTAAATATCGAGTAAAGGACGCAGAAACTACGGCTTGATCTCTCGGTTTTGGTTGCTGGAATAATTCGGACAGATTCTGGAAATTTTCGAAGCTATATGTTGTCTGAACTTTTGACTCCGATTGATGGAATTAATCGATGGAACATGTTGGAGTTGTTGGCTTAAGAAGTGATAATCTTCGTTCCAAACTCTGACCGAAAGGTGCAGGATTCTCTCGACTTATGTGGGAGAAAAATTCGATGACCAAGTGCTGAAAGGCTTCTGGAAAAGAACTGCAGAAGTTACGGCTATGAGAGGAGGCTTATTCTCGTGACTTTATAGGCTGAGAAGAATGAATTTGTAATGTAAATAATACACCAAATGTTGCACTATTTATAGCTAGAGGTTGGGACAAAACTCAAGGAGTTTTAGAGGTGCAAACTATCGAAATTCTGCATAGAATTTTGTGCAGATTGTTGATAGATATTGAGTAGATTCTGGGACAATTTTGTGGCTAGAGGAGAGGTGGAATTCGAAACTAATAAGCTGAAATCCTTGCCATGGCTTATCGAGAATTTGAAGGAGAAATTATGAGGAGTTTTGAGATATTAAACCTTCGAAAATTAAGAATATATCTTTGCAGATTTGATGTGGTAATATTCAGATTCTGCTCGATTCAAAGTTGCTGCAAATCGATGAGTTAATGGAAGAGTTGAGATGGTTAGGGACTCTATGATGCCTTGGTATCTCTTGGCTAGAGTTTTGCAATTTGTAACTTCCTTTAACAAGACTTTTATACCTACTAGAACACTTACTAATTTATCTCCACTTAACTTAGTGTTTTAGTTAAACTATAGCACTAAGAATTTTAAATAACCAAAAGAGTTTAATAAGGATTAGTTACTCAATGACTCTAAAATCCGGGTCTTTACATCCCTCCCTCCTTATTGGAAGTTTCGTCCTCGAAACTTGAGTGAGTTTAACCATAGAAAGGATAAGGGTATTTTTGGCTTACGTGCTAGATCCTCGGAATCCTCTTGGATATAAGTGAATGCGTGACGCCATAATCAACAATACATACGCATGTACTTTGTTTAATAAATGATACCTGCCACGGCTTCGTTCACGTCCTCTGCTTTCTCTTGGGTTATGGCATAGACCCGAGCATTTGGTTTGTTCTCCCTTGGCTTGTGTGAAGGGCCACCATTATTTGTACCTGTCATTTTTACATCGGATTCAGGGCATTCTGCAATCCTATGTCCAACCTTACCACATCGGAAGCACGCTCCATTCTTTCTGTGGCATTCACCAGCATGCGCAAAGGTACATATCGGACATTTTGGAACTATCTGGTTGAATGGGGTGGATATGGGTCCCTCTTGTTGATTATAGGATTGGTTTGGTCGTTTGAAATCCCGACCATTGGCGGCGAATTGAGTAGGGGAAGGTCGCTTGCGCTTGAATTCCTCTTCGCGACGTCTTATATCAGCTTCAGCCCTGATGGCTGCTCCCATTAGATCTCCAAAATTTGCCGTTTCAAAAATTACGAGGGCGGATTGGATACGACTGTTCAGTCCAATCCTGAAGCGATGTAGTTTCAGAGACTCGTCTGCCATTATGCTTGGTGCATACGTTCCCAGCGAGTTGAACTTCGCGGTATATTCTACCACTGACATATCGGGAGTTTACGTCAGGTGTTCAAATTCCCTTCGCTTCTGATTTTGCACTGCTGTTGGGAAGTACTGTTTTAAGAACGTACTTCGGAACCGTTGCCATGTGATTGGTCCTGCTTCTAACATTAGTGGTGACACGTTTTCCCACCATTTTCCAGCTTGATCAACGAGAAACGATGTTGTGACTTCCACCTTAATGTTTTCAGGCACTTCAAGCAGTATGTGGTGATTTTCCACTTGCTTAAGCCAATTTTGGGCCATCTCTGGGTCTGAGTTGCCATCAAAAGTTGGAATTCTGTTCTTTCGCAGTGATTCATAGTGGTACTTCACTCCCTGCGGATGTGGCGCTGGCTGCGGATGTGGCTGATTAGTAGCAGGGTTAGTCATGCCTTGCAGTGTTGTCGCAACGATGGTGGCTATTGCCATCAAGTCCTCGCGGCTCAATCCCACTCTCGGGGCTCGTGGAGGATTTTGATTTTCATTTGTTCTCTCCTCATCATTGTTATGAGGGGCAGCATAGTTTGGATTACGGTTGTTGCGGGTTGGACGTCCGGCCATATCCTACAATATATAAAGATCTAAAATCTTTGCGCAGAGATATAACGATAGCGGAAAGATAAAGAAGACATGATAAACAGAAATGACGATTTTATTAATCATTGAAAATGTTTATCAAAACAAAACGGAAAGGAAATGCTGAACATCAAAATAAAACAAAAACTCCTAAACAAAGCTTCCTAGAAAAACTACGGATCTACAACTTCTCCACTTCCTAACTCCTCTACGATTTCTTCCTCCATTGGTTCTTCATCTGGGTCTTCATCCGAGTCTACCACGTTCAGGAGGTCTCGCATGTGATCATTGGCTTCCTGTAGATCACTATTGACGTTCTGGAGGTGAGTGATGATACTCCAGTATCCATTGCTTCTTACTGCCAAGCGATGGTTTGTAGTTTGGAGTGAGAGAACTCGATCCGCCATTTGCTCCAGCTGTTGCCTTTGCACTACGCATTTCTCGGCAGCAGTCCTATGGAGTTCATCCAATCGAGCAACTTCTTTGTTAGCTTCCTTATGCTGTTCGTCGGCTTGATGGTGATAGTAGCCGAGTCTATGAACATCGCCACGCAGGTGGTCTACTACCTCAAGTAGTTCAGATTTAGCTTCCTTGAGCTTTTCAACTTCTTGCTCCAGGCTAAGGATCTTGACAGTCTGGGCTCGGATTGTCATCACCTAAACCCAAATACGGAACTAATTTAGTCAAATTAAACACTTGACAAAATTATTTTAAAGCAAGAATAAAAAATATGAGCATAAATCTTCGATTTTTGCAATCTGGGAAAAAAATATATATATATATTTTTTAAAACTGAAATTAGGGTTCATAGTTCGAAAATTAGGGTTTCGAAATTCTCCCTAATCGATGCTCGAAATCAGAAATTGACAGAGGGCTATCGATCGACTTGCGTGGAAGATCATACTGTAATTTTTAATTTCAAAAACGATCAAGATACGATCTGAAACTCAGGAAACGAAATAATTTGGGGATTAGGGTTCTTAGATTTCGAATGCGAAATTGACAGAGCAAACGGAATCCGATCGATCTGAAATTTTGGCAGAAGGATCGACTGGAAGAGACGCATCGACTGGTATACTCGTCGACGGCTATCGTGGCGGCATTCGGCGGCAACTTTAAGGCAGCTAGGGTTTCGATTTTTTTCGATTTTTCTATATTTTTTTTAAAAAAAATTTCTTAGGAACAGAAAAATCGTTATTCACGTGATCAATCAGATTGAACTTCCGATTATCGTAATTATCGTGAATCGATATTTTCCCAATATTATGGAACCTGGTTTGCTCTGATACCACTAAAATGTCACGCCCCGAGACCGGGGTCAATAACACCGGCATTGATTTTCATAAACAACTTGAAATCAACAAGCCTCGTAATATCGCAATAAACAAAAACCAGTCTATATACACAAAGAAATCATTGTCTTTACAATTGAATTAAAAACGCGAAATTAAAACTTAAACATCTTAAACGAATTAAAATCGTACTTAATGATAAACTTAGAGTCTTAAGAAATACGCAGCGGACAAATCACCAACCCCAGAATTGGTGTTCTTCTTCAGCTTCAACCTCTTCTTCAGCTTTATCTGGGGATGTAGAGTAAGGGGTGAGTGTTTTGGAAAACACTCAGCAAGTGGGGGCCAATTGATGTGACAATATAATACTTTTTTTATAATTTTCCAAAATATATCATAATCGGAGCATAAACTTATACGAATACTGAAACATAAACTTAACAGAATTACTCTAATCAGAGCCAGAACAGAACATCTCATATCAGAAATTTTTTCATATACGTAAAGCACAGTAAATCCTCTAATTTCCTCCTGGTACTGATATCAGTTCTCTAGACTTAACCCTCCTAGAGATAAGGTCAGAAACATTGGATCACCCACGAATAAAGGGTCTGGATTTCCCAGAACAACAGTTAATGTAGGATCGAGCGCTTACCGCTTTACCAATAACTATAGTTAAAGGTAATGGCGCAACATCAATCTTTTCAACCATACACTGGCACAAGCGCCACGTGTTCGACCGATCACAAAGCAGAGGCAATTGTTGAACCCCAACAATCCCTCCCCCAATAATTGCACTCTCTGCAACTCATGGGAATCGAACACGCAACCTGGCTCTGATACCAATTGTAGGATCGAGCGCTTACCGCTTTACCAATAACTATAGTTAAGGGTAATGGCGCAACATCAATCTTTTCAACCATACACTGGCACAAGCGCCACGTGTTCGACCGATCACAAAGCAGAGGCAATTGTTGAACCCCAACAGTTAACCACCGTATCAGGTCAGAATATCGGTTATAACCCCACCGCATCAGGGTCAGAAATAGAATTCGGAATTCCCACCAATTGGATTTCGAAACTTAAAGTGCTTCAAAAATATAATTTTCATCAAAATATCAGAATTTCATAACTCATATCACTTAAACATAAATCCATAACACCGACAATCTAGAGGGACTTGCATAGACTCAAGTGGTGGCTCCCGTATATGTAGCACTTTGCTCCGCCGGCTCAAGAGGTGGCTCCCATGTACGTGTCACTTTGCCCCGTAGGCTCAAGAGGTGGCCCCCGTACACGTAGCACTTTGCCCTTTGGACTCAAGAGGTGGTACGTAGCACTTTGCTCCGTATAGCCCTTATTTCTCGATGATCAAAATTTGGCACAACATCGTAATTTTAAAATACATCACATATTCGATTGAGATTTCAAAACATACATATGATTTTCAAAATTGAAACGAATATATATAGCAAAGCCCACTTACCGATTGAAGACGTGTTTGAACAATCTAGAATGCGAAACGAACGGATTCTTTCTACCCTTGACTTGCTAAACTTCTAACGTGAAAGCTCGAAGTATTCAAAGGTTCTCTTCTCGGCTGGACTCAAAGGCAATAGGATGAAGAATATATTGAGTTCTTGTGGACAGATTGCTTCGCTAGCTTGCTGGAAGCAAGCCGAGGGTTTAGGTGCTGAATTATGGCCAAGATTTACTAGGTTATTACTCGAGACTTGCTGGAATTTGGAAGAGCTTCGGACAGTACGTAAATGGCTGAACTTTGGTGGCTTAAGTATCGAGTAAAAGACGCAGAAACTACGGCTTGATCTTTCGGTTTTAGTTGCTGGAATAATTCGGACATATTCTGGAAATTTTCGAAGCTATATGCTGTCTGAACTTTTGATTCCGTTTGATGAAATTAATCGATGGAACAAGTTGGAGTTGTTGGCTTAAGAAGTGATAATCTTCGTTCCAAACTCTGACCGAAAGGTGCAGGATTCTCTCGACTTATGTGGGAGAAAACATCGATGACCAAGTGATGAAAGGCTTCTGGAAAAGAACTGCAGAAGTTACGGCTATGAGAGGAGGCTTATTTTCGTGACTTTAAGGGCTGAGAAGAATGAATTTGTAATGTAAATAATACACCAAAGGTTGCACTATTTATAGCTAGAGGTTGGGACAAAACTCAAGGAGTTTTAGAGGTTCAAACTATCGAAATTCTGCATAGAATTCTGTGCAGATTGTTGATAGATATTGAGTAGATTCTGGGACGATTTTGTGGCTAGAGGAGAGGTGGAATTCGAAACTAATAAGCTGAAATCCTTGCCATGGCTTATCGAGAATTTGAAGGAGAAATTATGAGGAGTTTTGAGATATTAAACCTTCGAAAATTAAGAGTATATTTATGCAGATTTGATGTGGTAATGTTCAGATTCTGCTCGATTCAAAGTTGCTGCAAATCGATGAGTTAATGGAAGAGTTGAGATGTTAGGGACTCTATGATGACTTGGTATCTCTTGGCTAGAGTTTTGCAATTTGTAACTTCCTTTAACAAGACTTTTATACCTACTTGAACACTTACTAATTTATCTCCACTTAACTTAGTGTTTTAGTTAAACTATAGCACTAAGAATTTTAAATAACCAAAAGAGTTTAATAAGGATTAGTTACTCAATGACTCTAAAATTCGGGTCTTTACAATAACTATGGGATGAAAAAAGATTTATTAGTAAAGGAAAATAAAATGTGGACATCTTTGAAACAAGTTTTTTAACATTGGGATTTAATTAAAAATAAGATATTTTGAGAGATTTAGTTGAAAGATATTCCGACCTATGTAATTTCCTTTTCTTTTTTGAATTAACCTGTTTATCTCGTGTATTCCTATTTATATTGGATCACCGATGTGGTGGTCTCAAGCTATAATGTCTTTTACTTTGGTGAGTGAATCCAACCAATCTCTTCTTCTAGCAGACAACGTACACACATTGTGTATATAACGTAATACATAAGACATACGAATTGATACGTGTAACGAAATATATGAGGCATATACATTGATTAATATTACAATTCAAAAGATGCAACAAAGAATCACAACCATTGGAGGGGTAGTTTGGTAAATTTAAAGTTGTCATATCAAAGTAGTTATTATAGGTAACTTAGACATTATAATATAGTAAGATAATATAATGATATTGTTTTATTTTTACCGGCGATCAGATAAAAGAAGATCTAATCGTATCTTTTTTTTTTTTGAAAGAATCCTACTCAATCTCTTTTTAAACAGTTTATGAAGATTTTATTTAATTTTTTCCTCGGTAATCAGATGATAGAGAATCCAATCGGATCTTTTTGTTTTGTTTTGTTTTTTTTATGAAGATTTTATTTAATTTTTTTCCTCGGTAATCAGATGATAGAGAATCCAATCGGATCTTTTTGTTTTGTTTTGTTTTTAAAAAAAAAAAATACTATATGGCAGTAAATTACAAATATACCTATCTCATTTTCCAACACATTGTTTACTCAATCAGCCATCAAGCGACAATAATGTAATTTCAATAGATGAAAGGTGAAACCCTAACTCATACGTTTGCAGCCTATAAAAGTAGACATGGGATTTTGAGGATCTCAAGCCTCCATACTATGATCTTTTCCACACACAAAGGAGTGTAGGAGAAAGTAGAACTTTTGTGGATTATCCTGCAAGCAAGATCATGTCATATATCTGGATCAATTGTTGAGACCTGTTCCCCAGACATCGATCTATCTTACCAAGAGATTGATTGCTGCAAACTCAATGGTTAGTTATCTCTTTTGTTTCAATAGTAACTTGGTTTGATAATTTGTGTTTGAATTGATGGATTTGGTGTGGATGAAAATTATTTTTATAATAGGTTTTAAATGACATTCAAATGGATGTATTTGAAACCTATGATTCAAAATGTTTAACTTCATTTAAATTTGGTCCATCAAGGAATTAAACTTTTAAATTTGGTGCATCCAAGAATTTGAAATCTATACTTTCAAATTTATTAATCCAAATACACCCTTAGTTTTTATCATTATGATTTGTAATAAGATTTAATAATTTCAACCACATCAAATTTGGTTGAGATTCAAATGTCATGTGATAACAATTGGGATTTTGCCTCTATATTTAAATTTTTTATTTTATTTTGGTTGATCTATGCTAAACTCATGGTTCCATCACTCACTAATTCAAATATTCTCTCAGTATATTAGAGTTTACTAGATATATGTTACTAAATTATATGAAATATGAGTGATAATATGATGATTTCAGTGAAATATATTTATATATATTATTTTTGAATTTGGTAAGAATATTTTTGGTGTTATATATTATTTGGACGTGTTTGTTAAATTTATATTAATTAAAGTAATATGTTTTTAGTGTTAGTATGAGTGATATTATGATGATTCAAGTGACATACATTTATTTATATATTTTTGAATTTGGTATATATATATATATATATATATATATATATATATATATATATATATATATATATATATATATATATATACCGGCGCGTCCCAACAGTCTCGTATCCTAAAAATCCGTGTCACCGTGTCGTGTCAGTGTCGCTGTGTCAGTGTCCGTGCATCATAGCCTGCTATAGAATGTGAAGCTGAATGTTGGGGTAACGAGTAAAATATGAGTCATCGGGATGAGAATGTTGTGGAAGATTTTACTAACAAGTAAAATATGAGAGTTATCGAGATGAGGATGTTGAGGATATTAAATTTAGTAGATATATGTTACTAAATTATATTATATGAAATATGACATGATAACAAGGACAAGAGAACGAGAAATTGATATTGGAATAATAAGAAAGAATTACTCATGGTATTTATTTATATTAAAATAGCTTATGACAGAGTCCTAAGGGAAATTATGTGAAGAATGGTAGGAAAAAGGTGTTAGAGCAGCGTATATTGAAGTAATTAAGGATATGTATGAGGATGCAATAACGAGAGTGAAGACTCCACACATATTAATCCAAGAGTTTTCTATAAAGATAGTGTTACATCAAGGATCAGCTCTAGGTTCCTACCTTTTTACGCTAGTCATGGATGAACTTACTGGACACATCCAAAATACATAATGTGGTGCATGTTGTGTGAAATAGAAGAGTGTGTCAGGTGTTTTTCGTGATCTTGAGGTATCTCTAAGGTTTGAAGAGAATTTTACAAAACAACTGTTAGACCTTCTATATAATATGAAGCTGAATATTAGGCTATGAACCGGGTGCAAGAGTAAAAGATAAAGAGTCATCGAGATGAGGATGCTAAGGTAGATGTGCAGACATACGGGGATGCATTAGTTATTATAAACCCGCAAGGCGCTCGCTTTAGCACGCCTTAACCCAAGACTACGGCCTCGCCCCTTGACCTCCTTTTTTGGAAAGGCATGTGTTTACGATATTCCTGTGCTTTTACTCATAACCAAGGCATGCGCTTTAACGCGCCTTTGCTAATGGCTGTGAGTATAAGTATAGGCGGTTGTTAGTATCTTCTAGTGATTAAGGTTTAGTTGATCCATTATATTATGTTTGAGCTTATTAAAAATAGCCCAAACTAGAGGATGCTAGAGTTTATTTGTTATGTACATTGTCTTTTGTTAGCTAAGCTAGAGAAGAGAATGATGTTGGATGCTATAAATTTGGTGATAATACAGATCTAAAGATGTTACTGATCTTAAGTTGAATATATAAGTGATAAATATATTAGTTTTTTTTTATTTTGAAACTTTGTGTTGTTTAAAATGTAAGAATTTTTCAATTTTAACATTTGTTGAACGATATTTTTACATCATGATAGTTAATATTTTATTTAATTTATTTAATATTGTTTTTATTTGATATTATTTTATTATATAACTTTGTTATCTTTAAGTAAGTTTATTTATAACTCTTAAATTTATGGACATTTTTTATATATGAAGAATATACAAGTTCATGTGTTTTACTTTAGTAAAACGCTCGCTTTGCGTCGTTGCTATGTGTTATAGCCCCAAGACATCTTTGTGGTTCAGTGCGCTATGCACCTTTTAATATCTATGCGAGGGTGAATAATATAAGAAATGAAAATATTACGGAAAAAGTTGGGGTTGGCCATATTGAAGAGAAACTTAGAGAGACGCAATTAAGATGCTAATAACATTTACTTATGTGACCAATAAATTCCCCAGTTTAAACAATGTGAGATCATGACAAATACATGCATTAATCTGAGAAGGCTTGGTTGACAGCGATAAAATATGATAAAATTCATCTAAAAACATATGATGATTTTAGTAGGCATAGAACACAATGACGTAATAGCATCTATATAGCTGACTCCACTTAATGAGATAAATATTTATTGTTGTATTATTATGCAATATGGTGTGAGGATTTAAATTTCCATGTTATGGTTTGTTTTTTTTATGTGTTTGATCATAAAAAAAATCTATGATGGTAAATTCATCAAAACACAACTATTATAATTTTATCCAAATTTATTGTACTTATCCAAATTTAAGTAAGAAATTTTTTTCAATCATCAAATTAATAATTCTTCTGTTTTAAAACTTAAATTCATGCATTATTTTGGATTCTTTACATTTAATAATATTTTTTATGAAGCCCACGTCCCAAGATGCATTCATATTTTAATCAGTCTCGAACTCTACATGCATATTTAAGTCAAACATTATGAGATAAATCAAATAGATGTGCCTATATATAATAGACACGATACATAATATAAACATATGATCTTCATGTCCTAACAATCTCTCATTCACGTCCTTTTGGATCATCACCAACGATTCCAAAGATTTAAATTATGTAACGACATAGATCACTATAGTAACAATCTATCAACCAACGACAAGGAAACTCACGTAGAGAGGTTGTAGACGAGCGCAAAAGATTCAGGAGAATCTTTATGCTGCAAACATGTAAAATTAGGTATATCGAAAATACGACTCGATTTGATTTACTTTTAGATTTCTCAATGGAACTAAACTAATCCAATGATGTATTGGGTTAGACTATCTAGCTCTCTATTCATAAGACTCGAACTCAATACCTTGTTTAAGAGTAATGAGCTTTTAGCTACTCGAGATCATCTAACCTGTGCCTAGTTCAAACATGCTCCAGTATATTGTGAGCCAAAATTTTGACACTAATTTATTTTTCGATTGCCAACGAGTTAATAAAAAAATAAAAGTATTATTAAAATTTAATGAGCTCACGATCTCGATCAAAATTTTAGTTTTGTTTTAAAAAAAAACGCTTGATAATGATGAGATATAATAATACTAAGAAAAGATATTTTAAGATACTACATCATTAAGATGGGATAATAATCGATGTGATAGGATAATACTAAGAGGATATTTTAAGATACTACGTCATTATGATGGGATAATAATTTTCCCTATTAGAAACTGTTTAGTTACATCATTACCGATTTAGCTTTTTGTTAATAAAACATCATGTGCTCGATCCTACAATTTTTAATTAATTTTTTCAAAAAAATTATTTTTGCTTGATATTGTATTAGATTAGAGATTAATAATTCCTAATTCCATCCCTGATGCGTGCTTAGAATCAAGATGCATTGACCCTTCATTAGTAATTTAAAGCCAAAAGGAGAGTTTATAAGCTCAAGGTTTAGCCGCTGCACCTAAGCCAGGTGCAGTCCTCAGTCCTCACGTATTGGCACATTAGAAGCTTGAGGCACTTTAGACGCGCTTCTAATGCAGAGTTCATGAATTTAATGTGAAATATATAGTAATACCCTTTCATCTTTGCTTTTTTATATTCAGGAATATTTGTATTATTATACAGCTCGATAGTTTATAAAGTAAATAATGGATGATACATGAAAATTGTGTTGCTCACAGGCAAGTTTATTAAATCTACCTTCACTGTGAAAATCAGTAACTCATAAAAATATTAAAAGTTTCTAAGCTCTTATCCAAAACTGGTCCTACAATAGATGGAGATGCCAACATCCCTGCCAATGAATATAAGCTAGCAAAATTGAATGGTTTATACACTGCAGCTTATTCATTGCAGGCAACCCTCATCGCAGTCACTTTTTCGAGATCTTCGAGTGCTTGGTTAACAGCATACACGATCATCTTCTTAACCTGGTCAGTACACAGAAACAGTAAAAAAAATTGTTTGGTTTTATCTATCTTCAAAGCACGCAATCGTATATAACAAGCTACCTCTAACTTGTCTTCTTTGGCTCTGTGTTCTTTTGGCAGTTCTCTGAATTCTTCTGTCAGTTTAAGGCATTCGTGTATATTTTCGGGAGATACAAAGTCGACAGCAACTTTCGTGCATGACTGGAAAACAAGAAATCAGATAGGGAAATGTAGCAAAACAGAATTTATGGAGTAAGAAACTCATAATTTATTCTGATAAATAAAAGTGATACAAGACACCATTATATAGACTCCTAGTACGAAAGAGTCCTAAGATAAGATAACTCATAAGAAAATTTAAATACGAATACTTACCTACATATCCTTATCAAATAACTCTTTGTTATCTGTATCTATTTATTCAGCACTCTCTCTCAGCCTGTGTCATATATGTTGATCATGCCTAGCTTGAAACTTAGGTCTTCAAATTGAGGAGGATGAAGAGACTTAATCAAGATGCTTGCAAGCCGCATGTGTGGATATGTAGCTGAGATCGATGATTCTCTTTTCGATCTTTTCACTTCTGAAATGTCTATCTATCTCAATGTGCTTTGTCCGATCATGATGCACTAGATTTTTGGCTATGCTTATGGTTGCTTAATTGTCACACATCATTTCTACTTGTTTACTGTTGTCCAAATTTAATTCATTCAATAATCTTTTCAACCACGTTCCTTCACATATACCTTGGGCTAATGCTCGATACTCAGCTTATGCGCTGCTACGTGCTGCCACAGACGGCTTTTTACTCCTCCAATTTATTAAATTTCCCCAGACAAATGTGCACTAGCCTGTGGTAGATCTTCTATCTGTGCGAGAGCCTGCCCTATGGCACCACTGTACACCTTGACACTTCATATAGAGGATTTTTTGAAGAGTAATCCTTTCCACGGGTTTTTTATAGGTATTTCAATATTCGGTACACAACCTCCATGTGATCTCTAGTGGGTTTGTTCATGAACTGACTGACCATACTAACAGCAAATCCAATATCAGGACGCGTGTGTGAAATATAGATTAGTTTCCTAACTAATCGTTGGTACCGCCCGCTTTCACTTGAGCCATTTCTTCGTTGTTATTTCCAGTGAAAAGAATATCATCAACATAAAATATGAAATAGTGATGTTTCCTCCTTCTGAGTGTTTGACAAACAAGGTATGATCAAATTGACACCGTGTGAATCCATTCCCATTCAGAACACGTGAGAATCGGTGAAACCATGCCCTGAGTGATTGCTTTAAGCCATAAAGAGATTTCCTAATTTGCACACTTATTAGTAGTAGAAGGAGTTTCAAATCCGAAGGGATATCCATATAAATTTCTTTCTCAAGGTCCCCATTTAGAAAGACATTTTTGACATCTAGTTGAACAAGGGCCAGTCCATGTTTGCATCAACAAACAAGAACTCGGATGGTATTTAATCGGGCCATAGGAACGAAAGTTTCTTGGTAATCAATACTGTGATGACCGGAATAATTATTAATTGTCAAATGGATTTAATTATGACATTTTATATGATGTGTTGAGAATTAATTCTTTGGTATCGAATTTTGGTCCGAATTGGAATAAATGATTCCGGGATTGAAATTATAATACTAATTAGATTTCATGGGGATTCTAATAATAATAATAAGGATTAAATTTAGAGTATAGATTAAACTAAAAAGGGGATGGAGATGTATTGAATAGCAAAGATTAAATTAGAGTTTGGCCAAGCAAGACACACACTAACTCCCCAACACACACTAAAAATCGATTTCCCTCTCCTTCCTCCTCTCATTCACGCGTCTGCCACTCTTTGAAGGATGAACGATTTGATTTCGTTTTTTTTTTCAGCATGATTTTCGTTCAAGCCTATGTGGGTAAGATTCTACATCATTCCTTCTTCTTGCTCTTCGATTTATGCACGATTTTATTCGAAATTTATGCTGGGTTTGGTTCGAAATTTAGGGCTCGGAGGGGGAAATGTCTAGTCTTTCATATTGGTGTTTTTTCTTGATGTTGGGCTCGATTTCCATGCCAAATTACGTTGAGTTTTGATTGTTATTGGTTATAGAAATTGTGGCTGCCCTATATTTCGAAAATATGGCTATTTTTGAGGCTTGTAAAAGATGCTTTTATGATGTTTGATAAAATGTTAAAAGACTTACTAATGGTGTGGTGAATAGCTAACATTTATGGCTCATAATTTGAGAGTATTCTAATTGGATTTAAACATTTGTTTTGAGGATGAAGATTGTTTTATTGTTGTATGTGGATATATGTTGTGATTTGTGGTTAGATGAAGTATTGTCAATGAAGAATGATAACTTGAGTTGGTATAGCTGGTTAAGGCGGTTATGTGACTCACTTTATTGAATGATTAATTGTTAGAAGGAAATTGTTGAGTTTTGTCTTGGCTTAGTATTATTGTTGGTTAAAATAAATGAAGATTAAATCATGCATGGAAGGTGTTTGTTAATATGCTTAAAGGAGATTCAAGTGTGGGTCTAAGCCTTGTTTGTGGGGGGTAAAAGAACTAACTTCTATGGCTTGTAGCCATTGTAATATTTGGTGGGTGTTAGGCTATGAGATGGGATGTTTTATCTTTGAAGCATGAGTAGTGTGTGAATGGTTGAGTAGATACATGCTAATAGGTGTTATAACATGTATTAAAGTGTATATTAAGGAATATACTTGCATGTGTACAATAGCGTGAATTTGAGACTTTATTGAGTATTTGAATGACAATTCTACGAACTAACTGTATAGTTGGTTTGAGCAATATAGATTGTCTTGATTTTTTTGTGAATTTACTCACTATATAGTCGAGTTGGAGATGACTCAAATAGAGGATTATTGGCTTGTTTGTGTACACTATGAAGCATGAAAATGAAGAGTGCTTAATGATGTTAATTGTTTTGAATATGAGCTAATATTGAATTGATATTCGATATAGTCACTATACAAGACTTTGGACGTTGATGACAGCTTGTTCATGTTGTCGACTATAAGGTACGTAGTGACGTACGAGCAGGTATAATATGAATTATTTCGTATTCCAGTATTCGTGTATTATTGAATTGTGATAACTGAATATAAGAAAATGAATATGTGAATTGAGTTGATACATGTGGTATGATGGACACGTAAATGTACGTTGTCCGGATATGGAGTTGGGTATGGATGCCTTTGGCAGGATTGATATGAGAAATGGTTGAGAATGAGATTAACGTACAGGCAGAGTTGCCTTCGATATGAGACTCGTTATGATTGAGCATAAATGATGAATTGTGATTATATTGAATTATTGCATTGATGAGTTTCATGTTGTGATTAACGATACTGAACTTGATGTTTATGAAAGCAAGTGAGACTGAAACAGGAACAGCTAGTGGAAGCTATACGGATTCCGAACTGTACAGGAAGTACATTTTTATGGATTTTAAATACTCTTAAATTGTTATATTATGAATTAATTATAATTGTTATGCATTGTCATGAATATGAGTATCGTGACAAGATATGCTCACCCGTGTGGGGGCTATTTCTGTTGAAACAAGTACAACATGTACTAAACTACTTTGGGATGTTGGTTTGAGCTTTGTTGGATCATGCCACTTCCAGAAGCAGAAGCGTATATGAGAGTGGGTAAATAGGATACGCTGTTATTCAGTTAGATTGGTATTCATTTATTTGTTGCTCGTATGTGAGCAATTGGAAGCATGTATATGGACTGTATAAGGGTGTTGAAGCCCACTTCTGATGTCTTCCTAGTATTGTGTTTTTCCCTGGCTGGGAACTTATTTAGAGTTGGTTTTCTTTTAAGTATTGTGTTTTTCCCTGGCTGGGAATTATATTGGTGATGTGTCTTATTTTGGGATAGCTCAATTTATGGGGAGACTCTGCCCAAATTTTTATAAAAACCCACAATATAAAAGTGGTGTAATGGGGATCGAAATGGACGAAATCTTTGAGTCTATTTGTTGGTAGAGATGATCATATAATGTTGAACATTATTTATGATATGGGATTATGGGAAACATGAAATGATTCTTTTTAAAAAATGAAAAGAAAATGAAAAATTTATACACATACGACGTCATAAATGAACTAATGACGAGTTTAAGTGTTGGGGTCTTACATTAGTGGTATCAGAGCAGTGGTTAGCTCTTTGGGGCTGTTGAGGGCCTGAAACATGCTGATAGGAATGGGTAGCACATATTTATGCATAATAGTAGTTAGTGTTGCGTGACACGACTGTTTTGCTTATGTGTGTTTAGGATATGTGATCATAGTGGAACAATTATATGTCATGACATCTATGAATCATAATATAACCTGTTGATTATGATTGTGAGTTGTAGCACAGGAACAACCAAATGGAGCATTTTGAAATGCATTGGAATACAGGAAGTACTTTGTACTCATAGTTTATGCATTTACTCGTTATAATCATATTGTGGTGAATATAGATTATTATATGCTCATGATTTGTGATTGTTCCTGTAGGGACACTATGACACGAAGGGCTAAGGCCAGGGTTGAAAGACAGGAAACGGTAACCTACGTTTTATATACATCATGGATTATGCATTGTGGTTGCATGTTACAATGGAGTGATGATTTTAATGCTTTGCCGCCAAATGTTGAAGCGAGGGGTGGGAGTGCCGCATGTCGCATTTGAGCGAAGTGCATTAAAATACACTCATGATGATGTATATTGGATATAGTATATGCATTGTATTGCAGGTATGGAGGGAATGCTTGGTGAATATCCCTTGAGTCATTGTTATGGATGAGTGATGATTTTAAATGCTTGCCGCTATTTGTTTGTTTGTGCCGCTAAAATGTGAAGCGAGGGGTGGGAGCGCCGCATGTCACATTGAAGCGTGGTTATCATATGAGGCGAGGAAAGAATATTTGCCGCTAAAATGTGAAGCGATGGGTGGGAGCGTCGCATATCCATTGAAGCGAGGTTATTCTATGCCGCCTATATGTGAAGCGAGGGGTGGGAGTGCCGCATGTCGCATTTGAACGAGATGCATTAAAATACACTACCTTAACAATGACTAGGGATCAGCTATTCTATTGGCGATGGTTCTTACCGCCGGATATATTGATAGCGATGTCTCATTCCGCTATATTGATTGGCGATGGTTCTTGCCGCCAGATATATTGATAGCGATGTCTCATTCCGCTGTATTGATTGGCGATGGTTCTTGCCGCCGGATATATTGATAGCTATGTTTCATTCCACTATATTGATTGGCGATGGTTCATTCCGCCAGATGTATTGATTGGCGATGATTCATGCCGCCAGGTATATCGAGCGATGGTTCATGCCGCTATATTATAGGCGATGGTTATTCCGCCAGGTACGTGTATAGCGATGTCTCTTTCCGCTATGTTATTGGCGATGGCTCATGCCGCCAGACATGTGTTTAGCGATGGTTCGTTCCGCTGATCCCATGGCGATAGTTCTTGCCGCCGATTATATATATAGCGACGCCTCATTCCGCTATTCTGTTGATGATGAGTTTATCAATTTGTGTATTGATATGAAATCATATTTTGTGGAATATTTATGTTGAGAGCAGGGACAATTTAAAGGATCAAGTGTGGATCAACTGTGTACAGTAAGTGTCATTACATCTTATTGTTTTAAGAATGTATATTCATTGTGATTATGGATATTATGTATGCCAGTGTTGGCGAAGAGTATTATGTACCGCCGTAGGGCGATGGAGATTGATGTATTGCTATTGTGGTAGCAATGAATGCTGTTGTACCGCAATTATGTTAGCAATGAGTATTGATGATACTTTGATTGCAGATGGCAATAGAAGTTGTGTTATGTACAGTTATGTTATTGCTCATTGGGTACATGTGATTTAGGCCCAAGAGAATGTTGGACCGATCCAGGAGGACGAAGTATCGAGGTAAACCGTTTCAGTTGGTTGAACATATTGATATATGTTGATTCGAGTTATTTTGATGATTTATATTGATTTTGAAATCATGTACATGTAGAAAAGTTGATAATGGAATTGAAGTGGAACCTAGATGTGTCATATTCATATTTTGTTGCGGTAATGAGGCAAGAAGGGGTATAACCTCTGTGATAACACTCTCATATCTACGGTGTGTATTGATGAGATATTGAAAATAGATGTTAATCATTTTGTGATGATAATTATTGTTGTGAAAGCATGCTAGTTTTGTATGTGGTAGGATTAATAATTGATTAATCACCTATTATGTTGAATGGAATACAATCAGATAGACATGAGTTTAATTAGTGTGTCACAGGATAACATGAGTATGTCACGAGATGACGCGGGATTACTATGAATGTCATATGTAGACGTGTGATCATTGTGAACGTCACGAGTTGACGGGGAACTATCATGAATGTCATGGATAAGTATGAGATTGTGATGTTATTCTCCGATGTGTAATGACGGTGATGATAAATAATCACGTGTGATTAATGACGAGTTAGACACGATACGGCAAACAAAATAATAACGTCATTAGGAGAATACTTGTGATATACTAACATTCATGATTAAATGATTTAGTGTGTCTTGACATTGAATGAGTAACTGAAAGGCATGTAAATGATTACGTATGCATGTAGTAATTACTAATGGATGTTCTAGTAATTGCTTGACAACAGATATTGGTTAGCTGATGGTATACGACCAGACTGATGCATGAAGTCATGAATACTTACTACACTGTGATCTGTTGTCCATTCATGGAATGGTACTCTATTGAATAAATAATTGAAGAGACTTACGTCGTTGAGGGAATTAATGTTCGATGATGGAAACATTATGAAATATTAATAATGTGTAAATGACAATGTACGTGTTTATGCTATGAGTATTTAAGAAATACTAATGAGTTTATTTTTAGTACTTGTCCCATGACAGATGATAGTTGGGTGATGAAATGCGGAAGTTGATACTTAAGAGCATGTGAGTACCGTGATGAGCATGATACCATGATGCTATTGTACATATAGGTGACTTACTCTACAAAGGTTTGATATTAATTATTCAAAGTTAATGTTGACGCATTGTTTTAAATTGTTTATATGCAAGTGATTAGTAAGGAGCGATGGACAGTACAAGATAACTTATCCAAGTAGATAAGGATAAATGATGGGTTATGAGACAAATTTGAGGGGTGAACGATATTATGATGATGTGTGCGTATAATCGTGATATAAGAATATACGTGTTAGACCATTGATTTGATATTAATGATATGTGGCTGTTGTGCGTATAATGTTGATATACGTATGAGAATTACTAATGGGCTTCCTAGTAACTGCATTGCCCAGATAATACCCAGAAGATGATATATGAGAGGTTGATGTATAAGGGCTCAAGAATTCCACTATATCATACGGACAATGGTGTCGATGTTGGTATAAGTTGCATACATTTGCAACAACACGGATTCTGTGCAAGGAAACTGTAACGATGGGAGTACACAAGTAACGAAGTATGACAAAGAGGCTTGATGATTAAACACTGTAAGTGTTGACTTTTACGAATTAATAGCACTTGAAAAATTGTTAACATGTTGATACTAATCTTCGAATGATGCTAGTGTGCTAGTAACGATAATTTATCAGATCATAATGAAGAGTACATAATGGCTAAAGTGCGATGATGATAATTTTGTGACGATTTACATGAATAATTGTATTCATATATGATAAGTCATCGAATTTGAATGTTGGAATATGGTAAGGTGACGTGAATTGCAGTCTTGCGATCGTGTAATGGGACACATGTGTGAACCGTGATGATTTGAATGACTGTCATACTACAGATGGCCAAGTCACTATTTTGAGCTGTATGCCGGTACGTGAATTTTACTGTTGGACTTTTATGGTAAGCATGCATTTAAATTTCGAGGTCGAAATTTTATTATTGGCTTGTTTGTGTACACTATGAAGCATGAAAATGAAGAGTGCTTAATGATGTTAATTGTTTTGAATATGAGCTAATATTGAATTGATATTCGATATAGTCACTATACAAGACTTTGGACGTTGATGACAGCTTGTTCATGTTGTCGACTATAAGGTACGTAGTGACGTACGAGCAGGTATAATATGAATTATTTCGTATTCCAGTATTCGTGTATTATTGAATTGTGATAACTGAATATAAGAAAATGAATATGTGAATTGAGTTGATACATGTGGTATGATGGACACGTAAATGTACGTTGTCCGGATATGGAGTTGGGTATGGATGCCTTTGGCAGGATCGATATGAGAAATGGTTGAGAATGAGATTAACGTACAGGCAGAGTTGCCTTCGATATGAGACTCGTTATGATTGAGCATAAATGATGAATTGTGATTATATTGAATTATTGCATTGATGAGTTTCATGTTGTGATTAACGATACTGAACTTGATGTTTATGAAAGCATGTGAGACTGAAACAGGAACAGCTAGTGGAAGCTATACGGATTCCGAACTGTACAGGGAGTACATTTTTTATGGATTTTAAATACTCTTAAATTGTTATATTATGAATTAATTATAATTGTTATGCATTGTCATGAATATGAGTATCGTGACAAGATATGCTCACCCGTGTGGGTGCTGTTTCTGTTGAAACAGGTACAACATGTACTAAACTACTTTGGGATGTTGGTTCGAGCTTTGTTGGATCATGCCGCTTCCAGAAGCAGAAGCGTATATGAGAGTGGGTAAATAGGATACGCTGTTTATTCAGTTAGATTGATATTCATTTATTTGTTGCTCGTATGTGAGGAATTGGAAGCATGTATATGGACTGTATAAGGGTGTTGAAGCCCACTTCTGATGTCTTCCTAGTATAGTGTTTTCCCTGGCTGAGAACTTATTTAGAGTTGGTTTTCTTTTAAGTATTGTGTTTTTCCCTGGCTGGGAATTATATTGGTGATGTGTCTTATTTTGGGATAGCTCAATGGGGAGACTCTGCCCAAATTTTTATAAAAACCCACAATATAAAAGTGGTGTAATGGGGATCGAAATGGACGAAATCTTTGAGTCTATTTGTTGGTAGAGATGATCATATAATGTTGAACATTATTTATGACATGGGATTATGGGAAACATGAAATGATTCTTTTTAAAAAATGAAAAGAAAATGAAAAATTTATACACATACGACGTCATAAATGAACTCATGACGAGTTTAAGTGTTGGGGTCTTACAAATACCATAAGATTGAGTGTGCTCTTCGCAACTAATATGGCTTTGTATCGTTCCACGCTTCGATCAGCTTTATGCTTTACTGAGAAGATCCATATACACCCAATTGTTCTATTTCTTGGTGGAAGATCAGTAATGAGCCAAGTACTGTTTTTTTCTAGGGCCCAAATTTCATCAATGTGAGCCGATTTCCAATCTGGATCTTGTAGAGCACTTTCAGTAGTTGTCGGTATTTGAACCTGATCTAATTTGGACACAAGCTCGATATATCGGTGATAAATGCTCAAGTGAGACAAAATTACACATAGGATGTTGTGTGCACGATCTAACACCCTTTCGTACTGCAATGGGCCTATCATCTTGGTAGTTGGTATCATTTACAGAGGGATCATTATTACCTTGTGCTTTTTCAGCAGAATTTGGCTCCAAGGAAGAGTCACAACAAGTCTGAATCTGTACATATTGATTCCTCCTAAATATACCTGCAGCTGGGGTTTAGTGAAATTGGGCAAAGGATTTGGATAACTGACACACATCACAGTTAAAAAATTGTAGCTTTTATTTCGAAATAAAGATGGAAATTTTCTCAAGGTACATAAAACTCGGAGTACATAAAACTCGGATGTCTTAATCGATAATGCGATAAGAAAATATCACTATCATTACTAGAATTAGATAACAATGACTTAAAAGATGTCGCAAAACTGAGATGATCGGTCAAACATCATAGGTAGGAGGTACAGGCCCGTAAAGTATTCAGCATTGCCAATTGTCCGCCTCGAAGCCAATTCATGAAAAACACAAGATTCAGGCATAAATTTAGCGACACAATTGAGATCTCTATTGAGTCGACTAACTGATAACATATTGCAATCAAGATCAGGAACAAATAAAACCAAATGCAAAGTGAAATTGCTCGAAATATGGACTGTCCCCGACTCCAAAATCTTCGCACAAGAGCCATTGGCTATGCGGACAGTGCAGGGAGTTGTGCACAAACAATAAGATCATAATAACTTCAAATATCCTGTCATGTGCTCCGACGCACAAGAATCGATTATCCAAAAATTGGATAGCACCTGCTATGAAAGCAAAGCGATAGATGTACTACCTGTATGTGCCACACTTTCAGCACCAATAGGCGACTGAGTGTTTTGTGGAAGAGCTGTACTCAACAATTGGTAAAGAATATCAAGTTGCTCATTGCTATAAGGGTGGTTGTTCCGCTACAAAACCTTCGGGCCAGGCTAGATTGGCACGCCTCTGGCGGGATGATTTCTAGTTGGCCGGCTTCCCATGAATTCTCCAACATGTTTCAAGAGTATGGTTGTGTCTGTTGCATTTTTCACACCAAGGACGGTCATTACGCATGTTTGAAGAACTCGAAGTTTTCCCAACAGATCCAGTAGGTTGAGGGGTAAGATCAGCAGTGGGAGACGTACCGTAATTGGATCTATGCATGGTAAGGGCCGAGCCTTCAATTGTCCGAGCAGTGAGCGAAGGGCCCATCATTAATTTTCTCTGATTCTCCTCGTGTCGAACCACGAATATCATCAAGATTCTTGTCGAGTTCCATTAAGAACCGGAAAATTTGCCTATTTTCAACAATCGCCCTGTAACATGATTCGTCATCTAGACACTTCTATTCATAATTTTCAAAAAGATCAATTGTTGCCAATAGCGAGTCAACGCTATAAAATATTAGGTGAAGAGAAATCACCTTGTTTCAAGGTAGTAAGAGTGCTTTCGATCTCGAAGCTCTGCAATATTTTCCTTAATGGAATAAGTGTCCCTGGCCGCCTCCCAGACGTCTTTGGCCGATGAATACAATAAGAAGTGTCTCTTCCTTTCCCACATATGAACATTCGTACGTATTGTGACGAGTGAAGATTATTTTGTCCATTTAATTTTATGATTTGTGATAGGAATGGATGTATTATCATAAAAATACGGGTGTGATAGGGGCAGTGGCAAGAGAAATGTGTTTCGGTGGCCGAAGAAGAGGAATCAGCAGAGGCCATATTACCGTATTTGGTCATGATCAAAACCCTCCTGGCTAGATACCATGTAGCAAAACAGAATTTATGGATTAGGAAACTCTTATTTTATTCTGATAAATAAAAGAGATACAAGACGCTATTATATAGACTCCTAACACAAAAGCACCTAAGATAAGATAACTCATGGAAAAATTTAAATCCAAATACTTATCTACGTATATCCTTTATGAAATAACTCTTTGTTATCCATATCTATTTATTCAACAGGAAAAGATCAATACATGCAAGCAAAAACTGATGCTGATTCAAGAAATATTTGAAAATTGTTGAAATTTACCTTCAGGTTCCTCACTTGGTGTGGACACCCTGCAGGTATGAAAACCGCGTCTCCAAGTTTTTGCACAAATGTCCACGGTTCGATACCTGAAATGATCGAAAAATCAGTTCTTTCAGTCTTGTCTCCAAAGAATATAATTGGGACCTCAACACTGCTAAATATCACAGGTTTACTTACCAAAGTCTTCTTTTAGCTTCTGCTTATGTGCTGAAGTTAGGTAGAACGATTGGTCATGAATTGGATGAATTACCTACATAAGAAATGTTGGAGAAGACACAATTTAGTACAAAAATTAAACACTAATAAACATTAAATTCTAGTAAGTACTGTAATAATCACCTGATGAACAGGAGAACAAAAGGTGTGTCGAAATTCATTTGAATGTTTGACAAGATATTCTTTCAATTTGGGCACATCTTCCCTTCTGAAAATGTCCCAGAGGGCGCCATCTTGATTTGAATGCACTTTAGGCAGGAAATCAGTTTCTTCTCTCTCTTTGTTGTCGTCAAAGTTGATCTCACAAGGGTTTTGGTTTCTGTTCAGGTCTATGCCTTCTCTTTTGTCCTGTGCTATGTGCATTTCTTTCAAAAAGTCAATGGCTTGGTGCTGTTCGGGACTTATAGCTACATCTGCAGTGTGTGTCAATATATTCACCTGAACCAGTGAAATTAATGAAAAATTGTCACACGGCATAAGATTTGAAAATCGTAATTTTCTAATAATAAAATGAAACACATCTGGCCACACATTGTCTATGTGAAACTATGACTTGCTAGTCATGATTGATCAATATATTCAATTTAACTCAGAATTATACCATATAGGGATGTGGGTGGGCCATGCATAATTTTGGATTCATTATACTCATTTGGCATTGAACTATTCCAAACTACCAAACTATGGGCAAGTGATTATTACATTGATAAATAATAAAGTAGGTGGTCTTCCAGTTAATGATCTCTACTAGTACAATTTTTCGGTCTCTGATCAAACTGACAAACTCCAAGGTTTATTGACATAAGGTTATCCAAAATAATCTGAAGCGACAATCTTCGAGTGACCTTTGAGTTGGTGAAGTTTACGTATGTTATTTTTAATAAAGCATAAATGAAATGATATATAATGTCCTGAGTTCATACCGCATCTGACATATCTAAATGAAGTTTAGTAACAGAATCTCCTCTCCCAAGTTCCTCCCTGATCCCATATGCGATATATGTCTTCGGACCCAAATCAGGTTTTATGACACTTGCTGGCAACTTCACGGCAAGGTTAAGAAAACCATTCCTTGGATCTGTGTATTCTTGGAATGGTAGTGCACTAATAAATTCGTCACAGTGACGGGGCAACAAATCCTCAAATTTGTCAGATGGTGGCCAGTCCTTGAGTTTCAGCATCTCAGGCCAGAAATTTCTATATGTTCTACCTTCAGTGTAACCTTTAAAGAATTTACGAGTAGAAATCGTCACCTACGAAAGAAAACACAAAGAACTCAATATTAGCTTCAACGGTCTGCAAACAAAATGTAAATAAAAAAAAACAGTCACACTGAAATTGATGGAATAAATATGAGAAAACCGTAGGATCATTGAAATATATTATCAATTTTGAACTCTACTGTGAGCAGAAAAGATTCGGCAAGTTATTCAAGGACTTGAAGACAGTGGAACTACCTCACAACCAGCCAGGCAATCAATAGCCTTCACATCTGATATCCTTGAACTGGTCCTTTCGTCTTTGTGCTCACTCAATGCTCGCCACATAACCAATGGTTCCCAACTTAATCCACTAGTCTGATCAAGAACCTTCCTGACAATAACAGGTTCTCCTTTAGCCCAGTGCTTGCGAAAATTCAGAAGCTCTTCCTCGTGTACGATGTTCTCTGAATCTGGGCAATATAAGCAGTTGTCTTCAGAGCCCTCTCTTGAAGCAGCCCTAAGCAACTTTCCAGACTCATCATCACAGCACCTAGTGGGATAAATTTTCTCCATAATCTTATATTTACTTCTGATTTTCTCAGCCCGCGATCTTAAACTTGAGATAAAGTCAGCAGGAAGGAGGCATTTCAGCTCTAAACAGTAATCTCCACATCCACCCATTTCTTTTGGAGCGCAAAAAATCCTCCCGTTGCTGCTGGAAACCCAGTCAATGGGCATTGTAGAAATATCATCTAAAGCCTCTGTATGCGAGGATTCTGGTATTGGTTCTCCACCATGCATGTAATCATACCCCTCATTTGAATATTGAAATATTCTTTTGTTGCAACCTCCAGCTGGTAAGCGACCTGCACGGATGTCCCGGCCACAGCTGAGACACAGTTCATAACTGCAGTTTGGGCAACTCCAATGAAGATCAACAATTGACGTCAAACAGTGGTTGCTGCTCCATAACCATGAAAGGAAAAAAAAGGAATTATACTATGTAATTGTCCATTTCAGCTTCATGTCAAAGCAAACAAGATCACTTACCAATATACTCGCTCATCAATGGAGTAAGTTGCATGTTTTGGTTCCACATAAGATGGTGCTACAGCTGACCATGTATTACTGTGTTAAAACCAAAATCAGCCTTCAAAAACTTTATCCTGGTTTAGGACACATACCTTGATATTTAGCTGCTTCCTCAATCTCTTCAATTTGTTCTTGATGAATAATTTCAAGGTGCGGAAGAAGTTCACTGATGAGATATTTCAGGTGCCAAGATTTCTCCCTATCAGTGAGATCTCTTCGGGATGTCTAAAATGAGAGAATAAACAAGTATTTAGCAGATGAGATAGTTCAGAAACACAAAAGTGTCTCAAGAAACAAACGAACCTTCAACATGTTAGTTGAGTGTAAGCACGAGTTGCAGTTACAATTTCCACTGCAGAAAGGGCAAACTTCTGAGACTTCCTCTTCGGATAATGGATACCTATATATACAAGTTAGAAAAATATTAAAATTTTCACATTTTCTTTAGAAGAAATATATAGGAATTAAGGTGGTATGGTCACCATTGCTTAATGCACTGGATGCAGTAGCATTTCTGTTCACACTTTCTACACGGAACAACAATCCTTCTATCTGCTCTCTGACACTGATGACATTTTATGGATAACCTTTCATTTAAATTCTAATAACGAGGAGAAAAAACAACAGGAGTTAATGATCAAGTAAATAGGGAGATAAAAAAATCAACATTCTACAGAAATCACACTAAAATGAATGCAGAAAGAATTTTTAAGTAAAATATACCTTCATTTTTGTGGCTGTATTCCTTTGTACACTATTCCTATCAGTTTTTCTTATTGATGAACAAGAATTGGATAGTGGTGAGGGGGGAGAAGAGGAGTTAGATGTAAAATGTTCGGCAAAGGCATCATTTTTCCTTTGTGTGCCTTTAAAACTTTGTTTTGGATTATATGTATCATGATTTTGGTTTTTTGTCTCCATGGAGGAATTCCTTGTACCCGGCTTAGTTTCCATCAAGAAAACGACATCATCTTTGTAATCTACCCAATCACCTACGTAGAAACAAGTTTCTAGAAACTTGTTCGAGGCAATACATCGTCTTTTTGATGTTCTCTGACCATCCATCTTCTCAATTTCTTTTTCCTCAGTGCAATTTCTGG
Source organism: Haberlea rhodopensis (assembly GCA_907163345.1). Classification (NCBI taxonomy): domain Eukaryota; kingdom Viridiplantae; phylum Streptophyta; class Magnoliopsida; order Lamiales; family Gesneriaceae; genus Haberlea; species Haberlea rhodopensis. The sequence continues at coordinate 3,550,184 of CAJQUN010000003.1, read as the reverse complement.
CCATGGACAGTCTCTTCTTCTCCACGCTTGAATCCCAATCTTCTTCCTCACCCCTTTCTCTCCTTCTATTCAAAACTTTATTTCTATTGATATTTCTCTTGTTTGATTTTTCACGAACTCTTTTCTCAATGGATCCTTTATTAACTCCATTTGCTGTTGCCTTTGCAAATGATGGTTCTTTCAAAGATGAAACACAACTATTTTTAGCCCCTATCAGTAAAGCCGATGCAATTTCGGCACTTCCAAACATACTTGTTTTCTGATTACACACATTGTTCACCTCGTGAGGCAAGAAATTAGCAAATTCCTGTTCATCCTCATCAAAATTCAGGATAAGCCTCCTCCTCCTCCTCTCAACCACAGGGGCACTATTCATGCTTCTTGGAGTCGTTGCCCTTTCGTTTTTCAGGTAACAGATGTCAGGTTCTCGTTTCATAATCAACTGTGCCATAGCCACACTGCAGATGTATGACAGATCATTTATTGTTGACAAAATAAACCCTCCAGTTCCAAAGGAAACACACGTCACTTTGGACCGGATAAACGCTATATATCATAAAGAAAACACATCTTGCGTGATGATCAAAGTAGATGAGCATTCAGTTACACGTTGGCAAATATTTGAAAAAGAAAGCATGCGTTTTTTCACCTGATGAAAGCATCGCTCCATCAAGAATCCATTTATCACGAAGAAAATATATACAAAAATAAAAAATCAAAACTCAAAACTCAAATACAAGCATTTATGTACCTATAAATCAACACGAACTGACAGAAATTAGCTGTTTCAAAGTCAGAAATTAAAACAAAGAAGTTGACTCTGGGTCAATGCGTTCAATTTACATTATTTTATCATCAAAATCCAATTGAAATCAATACCGCAAAACGATTCAAACAACACTGAATCAATTCAATAAACATTCAATTAATCAATCAAGAATTCTCATAAACAAGATTATCAGTCTTAAACCCATTCAAACAACACAAAGAAAAGAAAAGAAAAAAAAAATCACGCGTCGCGTACGCATTCAATAACAACATGAAGAAAATGGATTATTCCGACTCACCAGATCGATGGCATACAAATTTTTTTTTCATGAATCGATCATATACCAATCAAATGATATAGATGATTTCCAGAAGTGATCAATGAAGAAATCAAATACCGCTTCCAAGAAGGAGAAAATTTTATTAGGCGAGAATGTTAAATCGAATGCGATGCGAAACAATCTAAAGAATCTCCGAAAGACAGGAATTTTATTTATTGCGAATCACTCGCATGATCGAGTACTCAGCTTTGTACGAGGAAAAATAGAATTATATTATATTATATATTATTATTTTATTATATATATAAAGAGAGAGCGAGAGAAAACATGTAATTATCTTTTACGTATTTTAGGTAAAAAAGGTAATTTTATAATTCGAAATCTTTGATAGATATAGGATATAATATTAATTGAAATAGGAAATATTAATATATATATATATATCATTTAAAATACAAAATTTGGACGGCTAATTTGTTCTTAATTGTGATATTGTTGACAGCACATGTGGTAGGTGGCGGCAGTAGATTGTAGGTTAAAGTTGGACCAAGTAAGCAACTCAGAGTGGTAACTTTCTTTGATTTTTACTGGATTTGACAATCTATTTTGAATCATGTAAATTATAATTTTAAGGTGCATTTTAGGGATTTAATTTTCATATTTTTTTCCATTTTTTTTTCTAATTTTTTTCTGAAATATAAATTTATTTCTGCTTTGTTATATGTTTCTTCTTCAAATTTATTTTCACCTTATCTTCCACGTGTATATTAATTGCTTATTATATTTTGTAATATGAAAATACTAGTCTAATATTACACATTTAATTTTAAGATATCTAACATATTATTAGAAAATTAAATATGCAAATATATAGCATTATTTTACCGAATATATTCTTACTTGATATATTATTATGGATTATATATAAGTACGTTCACTAAAAACAATACATATACACATATAGTAACGGAGTCAGAAAAAAAATTTCAGAGGGGAAGAATTTCTTATTATTATTTTTAAATAAGGGTAAAAACACTTTTTATTTTATTTTTTTTACTTCAATTTTATTTTTCTTTTTTTTATGTGAGAGAACCCAACACCTGGGTCCTCATTATATATACATATATCATATGCATGCATATATGTACAAGTCAAGTACAAGGATTACATTGAAAGTACAGGGTTATTTAAAAAAATAACCTACATTTAAGAAACATTTAACAAAATAACTTAAAATATAAAACCTTAATTTTTTGACCCAAAACGCCAACTGGGTTGGCGAAACCAACTTTTGAAGTTGGTCCCGCCAACTGAGTTGGCGTGACCAACTTTACTATTTTTTTTTTATAAAAGTTGGACACGCCAACCAATTTATTTTTTTTTATTTTTTTAAAATATATAAAACACAATTTTAAAATAAAAAAAATATATAATAAAAATATGTCTTACCTTATCATTGTCCAGAAAATATATCAACTCAAATATAATTTTGACAATTTTACACAAAACCAAAAATTTACATGATTTTGTAAGTTAATATAAATTTTTCCTTCAAAAATATATTACCAAACATACTTTTATTCTTTAAAATCACTTCTCAAGTTGGCATGTCCATCTTAATTTTTTTTAATAAAAAACAAACAATATATAATAAAAAAAAATAATAAAAATATGTCTCATCTTATCAGGTAAATTGTAAAAACATCGTCTATATTTTTAAAATTTTATTTAAACAATTTTTTTATTATCAAATTCTAAAAAAAATTACGGCATGGAATGGCCGTCGCCGAACATTATTAAATTTTTTAAATATAAAATTTATATAATTATCTCATCACATTCCTCGTAACAATTGATGACGTGAAACATTGCACATGGTTTCACTTCAAACCAAAGAACGGATGCAGCATCATCGTAACGATGATTGCTCTTAGGGATGTCAATGAGACGGGTCTAAACTCGTACCCGTATTAATAATGTTCCGCTACAGCCATTCCGAGCCGCTCGCGAACTTTAATATTTTAGTAATATAAATATATATTAAATAAATACCCGAAATGTTCAAAATATATTTATTTAATATATATTTATATTACTAAAATATTAAAGTTTGCGAGCGGCTCGAAATGGCTGTCGCGGAACATTATTAATGCTGGTACGAGTTTAGACCCGTATCATTGACATCCCTAAGAGTAATCATCGTTACGACGATGCTGCATCCATTCTTTGGTTTGAAGTGAAACCATGTACAATGTTTCACGTCATCAATTGTTATAAGGAATGTGATGAGATAATTATATAAATTTTATATTTAAAAAATTTATTAATGTTCCGCGACGGCCATTCCGTGCCGCAATTTTTTTTAGAATTTGGTAATAAAAAAATTGTTTAAATAAAATTTTAAAATTATGGACGATATTTTTACAATTTACGTGATAAGATGAGACATATTTTTATTATATTTTTTTATTATAAATTGTTTGTTTTTTTATTAAAAAAAACTAAGATGGACATGCCAAAGTGATTTTAAAGAATAAAACATGTTTGGTAATATATTTTTGAAGGAACAATTTATATTAACTTACATGTAAATTTTTGGTTTTGTGTAAAATTGTCAAATTATATTTGAGTTGATATATTTTTTGGACAATGATAAGGTGAGACATATTTTTATTATATATATATATTATTTTAAATTATGTTAAAAAAATAAAAAAAATAAAAAAAAAATAAAAAAAAACAAAAAAAAAACAAGTTGGACACGCCAACTTGCTTTCATAAAAAAAAATAATAATAAGACCAAAGTTGGTCCCGCCAACTCAGTTGGCGTTTTGGGTCACAAAATTAAGGTTTTATATTTTAGGTTATTTTGTTAAATGTTTTTTAAATGTGGGTTATATTTTTAAATAACCCGAAAGTACAAATCAACATTATATTGAATTATTACAAAGAATAAAAAAAAAAGCTCATATGGAAATTGAAAGCAAGACTTCTCCTAAAATTTAGGTTTTGTACTGGAATCCTTTAATATCCCTTTATAGATAATGAAATAAAATAATATTTGAAACACAAATAATTAATCTAAAACGCAAAAGTGCATCGAATGGAACTCAAAATCACCTTTAATCAATCCGACTATTTTTCTATCATTTAAAACAATCTTTGTATAGTCTGTACATAATAATTAATTTAATATTATTAAATGATTTTAAGCATATAGTTGAACGAATAAAAAGTTAAATTTTGATTGATCAAACAAAATTGTTATAACGTAATGAGATTCTGAGCCATCACTCATATTTCTCATACAAGTATAACACATCCAATAAGCCCCCTTACAGACACTATAATTTACAAGAAGACAATAAAATAGGAAAATAAGAAAACCAACAATTTCCACAAGCATTTTTAAGTACATCTTAGTATAATGTACAAAAGTTCGAATTTTGATGAAGATTATAATAAAATGTACCTCATGGCGACAGGTTCTACTCCGATAAACCTCGAAAACAACAGGTCTTCCTCACACAAATTCGAAAGCCGAACCACTTCTTTACTCGAGAACTCTTGCTGTCTAGATGTCAATGTTTTCAGATGAGGATGCCCGGCTAAGTTTGCTGGGCACTGGTGTACTTTTACGAGACTGTCGTTTTGTAGGAACAAGCACATTTTCATCCAACTTCCAATTTGGATCGTCCTCTTCTTCATCTTCATCATTCTTGAAGACTGGATGGATATAAGCGGATTGGAGATAGCCTTTCAAGTTCAGGTTTGGTTCTCTGGCACGTTCCAATGTATCTTTCACCATTGCCTCCTGGAATGCCGAGAAAAATTTAATAAATCAAGATTCTCGAATCGGAAGGAAAAAGTTAAAAAGTCAATTTTTTAACCTGTAAAGGGAATTTAACAAAAGCTGATTCGAATCGGCCTTTGCAGTACAAGTGGAATGAGATGGTCATAATGGGGAGCGCGATGAGGAAAGGGGCAGTTAGAGCGGCCTTTTTGGTGCTCATTAATCCCATTAGAACTATCTGCGAAAAGACGAGGGCAAAAACTATACGGCCATGGACGTCTGGCCAAAATGCTGCAGCACTTTCATATTCTTGGTTGTACACATTGATGATCTGCAAAAGAAAAAGGGACAAAACATTTCAGATGTCATCAGGTGTTTGCTTGCAATTCACTAGTTTATTCGACTGATTCAAATAATATTAATTGTATTTCGAGCTCGTGTTTGAATATTTTGATTTCAATTAACTCTAAATTAATTTGTTCAACTGAGCTTGGAGGTTATAGCCATATTTCGAGCTTTGTTTTCATTTAGAGAGCTTGATACTGAATTCAAAAACAGAAAACCAAGCTCGAAAAGCCAACTCTCCAAGCCAAACGGAATTCAAGCCTAAACGAATTCATTTTTTGAGATTTGAAAGGAAATCAAAAGCATCGAGCTCAAACTTTTTTCCTGAAATAGAGAGTTACAGAAACACATTTTCACCTGATGACGGTATACGACATATGCCAGGGCAAAGAAAACCAATATAAACGGAAGGAAAACTGGTGTCACCACGGCGTAGATAAGGCCAAGAAGAAAATATAACTGTATCTGTGGTTCACCCGTATTGAAACCGATGCTTCCTGGATCCATAGCATCTTCTCGATCCTTTTCAGTTTTCACCAAAAAGAAGTTTTTTATATGGTAGAATATCAACGGTTTCAATCTTAAAATTTCTCCAGCCACACCAGCCCATCCATCAACCATTACGTAAGTTATGAAGAAAGTGGCTTTCATAGGGATTGCAACACCTATTTTCGTCGGAATTCTGAGATGAGCAAAGGCATGTAAGATTGAGTAAAAAGGCACCAAAATTCAAATCTTTTAAACATGTAATAATCTTAGCGCCACATTTACTTTTCGCGCCACAGAAATAGCCTCACAATAAATCTCACTACAATCTGAAACATAAAAAAAATAGAGGGAGTGTAGTTTATGGTCAAGTATTCAAGTACGTACTCGTTTGCAGACTGATGAAGAAAACTATTGAGTTGCTCCATTGCACTTCCTGTTATTACACTTACAAGGAAAACATTTATAAAGTTGAAGAGATAATATCTTGTGGCGGATCTCCTCTCCAGAGACGATATGGACAAAAAACCCTCGAATTTGGACATCATCATCAGAATTGTTGGAAGCACAATAAGGAAAATCTTTAAAGCAATCCCAGGTAATAGTCCTTGGATTAAACCCTTGAGAAAACCTCTACAATGCAAATGGGTTGTTAAAAGTACAGTAAAAATTTGAAATCTAGACCAACAATAAGTAGCCATATCAATATGCGCGCCACCAAACGTAATATTGTGTAAAGAGCACAGAACAAGATAAACTATGCAAACAAACTAAGAAATTGAGCAACAGCACGTAGATCAAAAGGAATTCTACTGTCAAGAAAGTGATTTTACATCAATAGACGCCACAAGGTGTTTTTAACAAAAAGTAATAAGATGCACAAAGTATATCATAGCAGCAATAAACAGTGAATAATAACAAAACACGTGAATTTTAAATGACTGAACAAATAGTAGCATGTGTATAATTATAATCAGTAAGCATACCTTTCAATTATTGGTCTCAAGAATGGTACCCTTTTTTCAAGAGCCTCTATATTGGCAAAAGATTGTGCAATAGTAACGGGGATCATGAAGAAGAATGTAAGGAAGAAGAAAGCAACAGCAACAATAAGCCTCCTAATAGACAGTGAAACATATGGAATTGCCAGGTTATCCCAATAGACATCCCGCGGCTCAGGAGCCCACTCTGTCATCCACAAAGTTGGATTTCTTGATTGCTGTGTTTGTGCACAAACAGCAGCACCCCATCGACTTTTGAATGAGACAAATGCCGCAGGAACGATACAGCTGATATCAGTTTTTACCCTCTCACGTTCTTCTGTTATCTGCATGTGAATGTGATACTTAGACTAACGAAAGAAGTTTTAGTACATCAACTTGTTATATTGAAGAAAAAGACAGATCTCTGCATTCACATAGAAGAAAATTCAAAACTACTATATCCATTTCAGTATATGTGGTCGCAAGTTAAAACAAAAAGTCATCAAATGAATAGTACATTTCTCCAGACTCTTGAATTTTTTTTGGATTGGTGTTGATTTATTGGGAATCATTTTATTTAAAAGCACATTCCGTAAAATTTGTGACTTGATTTTATATTGATCTAGTCAGAGGAATTTCTTCCATAATTTAATATTCAGTAAATTTACCCACCTTTATAAAGAGATGATTCCGTTCAAAAGGGGAGAGAAAATTAGCCCTTTGCGGCTTTGTTTGTAACGGGTCTCACGACTGAAACACAATATCTTATGGCATATATATCCATTTTCCTTCAGTCTTCCTATTATTCAAAATAATGAGTTTATTTTTATGGTGACGGACTGACGGGTGAATACCGCAAAGACGTCCTTTGCAATAATAAACTAGCATTTCATACAGCACGCAAGGAGAAAGAAAAATTGAACTCTTGCCAACATAATAACATAGCAACGTTAATTTGTTTTCTATGACTGCATTCGCTCCAACTTTTAAGATAACACAACTGTTTTTCCTAAACTCAGGGCAGACCCCCCCACAGGGAGGAAGAAGCGGGTGGGCCAGTCACCCCCCAAAAAGTAAAAAGGTCAAATTTTATATGCAATGTTTTAAAAAATACAAAATTCGAAAACCCAAATTCACTGAATCATGCTCATCATCATTCGATAAATCCAGGGTCATTTGGTCCTGGTGATAACCTATTCTTGCACAAAGCTTCCAAGAAAACAGTTGATGTCATCTCTTTGCATTGGAAAAATCATAAAATCTAGGAGAATATAAAGTAGTATCTATACTTACTTCCTTTGACAGTCTATCAATTTCAGCAGTTTGGTAATCAATTGCATCAGCTTTATTTCCACATAGGCCAAGGCGTCCGGTCTACAGGTTTGAAAAGAAGTAAATGGTGCCATGTCACAATTGATTCAAGTATTGTAAGAAGCAGGGGGAACTATAATTCTAACAAATGATACAAGAAACAGAGCAATGAATTAAAGTGCAGTAAATAAACTACCTTTGTCATGGGACGTTTTGATGGGTTTCTTAAATATTTTAGTTGGTAATAATCCAGCCAATTTTCCTTAACTTTCTTCTCTTTGACCAGTTTTGCAAGTTTATTGGCATTGATAACAACCTGCACAAATCGTCTGATATAAGAACAGAGGCAAACTGTTTTATTCCAACACTGATGCAAGACATGACAACACAATATATGAAGAGAAGACAGGAATTTCATAGACGAATATATATGAATCAAATTAGTCTGGTAAAATAAGGGATATAAAAGTGGCTTCAATGTAATATGACAAAAGTTCCTGCTGTTGTTGCAACAAATAAACATCCATAAACGAAAACCTGATGAGTAAGATAGTGATCCGGATGGTTGACCAAGAAAAAGTGCTCCACAGATTCAGTCACCGATTCATCTGCATCTGGTGGCACATTTCTGACAAGAACCTGGGAAATCAAGTTTCAGCGCTCCCGGTAAATTACAAATTAAACAGGAAATGAGGGTTTGTCTGGTGAACAAAGCTAAGAAATAGTGCTATAGCTGAGTCTTAATCACCTTTCTTTTCTTTCTTTTTTTGTTTAGCCAATTTCACAGGAAAGAATTGAGGCTACCTTGAGTATAACACATCAGAAACCAACGATCATGACAAACTTATTCATTGATCAACTCTTTGTAACATCTACCAGACCCTAATTGTCGGAAATTCAACACAACTGGATTCTCCAAAGTGCTTTCCTCAATAGAAATAAAGTTAAAAATCAAATTGAAAACTCACATCACGTTTCTTTGAATAAATTTCACGAAAGAAGCACTAGGCCCCAGATTCAGGGGGCTCCAGAAGACATCAAGAAATACCGAGAAGGAACAACACTCAGAAACGTTTTTGACCAATGAAGTATAGATAAACTTATACATATTAAAAAAAAAATTTTATTGTTAGGTCACACAAGATGCCTAAGTATGCTAGTATCTGAGGGTTGGTATGTGAGGCTAGTATTAACAATTATCACAAGGTTTTGGCGCACATCACCATAAACTGTTTTTCAAGGTAGTTACTGTGTATTTCTCATAAGATGTAGGCATTTCGAGCACTATCATTACATGGTTAACAATAACACACCACCTAATTTTCACAAAGAACAAGAAAATAATTTCCAAATATACCGTCATTTCATGTAGTGGCGCCACATGATCCATACTCTTCTTAGTGCAACCTTTACTTTCTATACTAAAATGAAACAAAACTTGCATCTTACCGTGAATTGATCAGCGCGACGCCTTTCTGAAGCAAGAAAATGTAAGCGCATTGCTGCAATAGTTGCGTACTCACTTGACAAAGTATAGCACGTCCAAAAAGTAAAGGCGTAGGCCATAATCACATGTGCCCAAAACCTGTTAGTTGCCGAAGGTATTGGTCATAAATCTCAGAGATGCTCAAAACACTGAGGAATGCCTACTCAATATTACATACAAACCACCCCAACCCAAAACAGGCTTCAAACAACTATGAACTTAATCAAGTGAGTTTTTGACCTGACAAAGTAGGGTTATACACATGGAATAATGGTAAATCAACATAGTGGATAATGAAAAAAATTTAACAGAACTCCTGAAATCTTTCCGTTTCAAAGATAAAAAAGCTCCCTACCTATGTGATTCCTCTGGAATGTTTGAAATAGAAAGCTTGTCAATGTCACTGTATTCGAGCTTGTCACGTATTCCAGCTTTAACCAAGGTGTGGTTAGTCCAGTTGACTGGGACAAGAATTGCCCACGCAAGTATCGCCACAGGTACAAAAATCTTAAGTCTGCATATCAGTTAGCTTTTACACATTCAAGTTGGAGAGGATAAATAACAATCAAATGCGTGGTTCTAACAATATCCTTGTGTGCGTTCAGATTTGATGCTTAGTATACAATACCAAGACAAAAAACATGTCAGACAACTAAACCTACCCCAGCAAGTAAATTCGCAAATAGACGGCTGAATCCAGCCCAGCATGATCGATGAGCTCTGGTTCTGGCATTTTCAGCGCATCCGGAACCCAATTCAAAAACCTAATATACGATCTCCAGTCAAGATTCACAAATTTGCTCATAAACACGCCTGAGTTTATGGGACTGCATCTCAAGCCCTTGAGGTACCATTTTGGAAAATATACGCGGTCATTAAATGGCTGAAGCCGTAAGATGGCAAATGATACAAGAAAAGCTACTGCAAAGAGAATGTTAAATCCTGCAGCAATTCCAATATCCTTTAAAGTTGCCATCTCTTAGTCTAGCATAAGCACAAAACTTCCTGCAAGAAAGAGGAAATTCTAAAGCACAGCTTATAAACTGTGAAACGTGACTTCCATAGCCAAATAAAACCTTTTTCATCTCCAATTACTCGATAATTACACGAGCACAATTTCCACTTTAAATAGGCCTATAAATTCTTTCACAAAAAACCAATCAACACGAGAGTAAAAAATTCCACTTGATAATGAACATCCGAGTGACAAGCAAGAATATGCAGTAATTTGGCATTTACAGGTACACTCTTTAAGGGCTTTAGATGGGAGGAATTTGGTGGCCTAGATTCCAATTCTTTGAAGAAAAAAAACCCCCACAAAATTATACATTAAATACCTCAAATTCAATATTAAGTTATTTTTTAAAACAAATCATATCAAATTCCCATTTACAATAATCCAGTCTTCCTTAATACGGTCCTCAGATCAAGTCCTTCCATCCAAAGCAGCATCTTAGAAACTCTCTCTGATTGGAAACTGGAGAAACTGACAACAATATGAACCGAGTAATTAAATAATAAAACATCCTTTTTTTAAACTTTACCAAGAACAGCTCAATTTTCCCCTTATCAGTACAGAAATAAATAAATCCCATCGTGATACATGGCAATGTACATTTTTTCATTAAAAAACTAATTGGAGAAATTAACACAAAAAAAAACAGAGAAATCATTAAGAAATTCATTATACCTTCGCGATAATTGACGATGCGGACTCCCAACAACTCAGAGAAAGCCAAATAATTTACACAGAACTGCGTCAAAAAAGGAGATAAGTAAAGCGGAAGGCAGCGGATCCGGGACTGGATAAAATTGCTTCAAAGTCCAATCAAGACCAAAGAACATTCCCAGCTTTCCCTCACTCGGTTAACAAACCCACCCATCAAACTACACATGCATGAATATATACATATGATGATGCATATACAGAGTATATATCAACAGGTTACAGCCTTAAAGTTAATATTGTCAAATAGAGAGAGAAGCGTGTGGGCGAGGCGTATTTGGTGTAAATGGCTTTTGCATCAAGGGTTTGTGTATTTAGGGCAAGTATGACTGTATGAGTAACAGCAAAACTTTTCTTGACTTTCTTTGTATTTAGTTGAATTGATTGATGGTTACGTTATCGCTTTAAGGATTGAATGACAATGGTGGTTACTTAATGGCTGGGGGGAATAAGAAACGGATCGTAGAAGAAGGAAAGTAATTGGAATGAATATTTATTTACCACAATTAACGGGTGAACTGGCAGACAAGGCTGCCACCACCTGTCGGCACTGCGCAACGTGATGGTCTCCACTGTATTAACGGCTATTTTCCAGATAGAGACGGATTGTGGGATTATTTATCAAAAATAAATTTATTTAATATATATGTATTTTTTTTTTGTGTTACCTGAAAAATTTATAAAGAAAAACATGTGGTCTTCCCAACACCAAAAATTCTCTCAATTTATGACACTCTTCCTGTACAAAAAACTGTTAGAAGAGAATTGGAAAAGTTTTCTGACGTAGCCCCTCTAATGTTGTCAGCAATACGAAGATATAATGCATGAAAATATATTGAAAATACTCAATTTTTGAATACATAAAATTATAAGAAAAATCTCATATTTATAGGCAAACGTTTTGGGGCTAAATCGGTAAGTGGAATGATACCTTTCGTAATTAGGATTCTATGATCCTTATCAAAATGGTATAAAATATGGTTGAATCAAATAAAATCTCAGATTGTCAGTGACTTCTCAGGATTCTTGAGATATTGTCCCAAAAATAATAAGATTTGGCATTAATCAGACTCGGGTTGATCTTGCTTGGTCTTTTCGTCCCGAGCTCGGAATGTTTTCATACTATCCCGGTAATTCTCAACCTAGTCTTTCTTCGTTGACAACAAGCTCCTACCATATCAGTCGAGCTGAACTTTAAGCTGCAGTTCTGACCATACAATGCTGAGCTCCAATTTTAATGGTCGAGCTCCTCAATGTTCGGCCCTAACCTTTTCAATCATTTATCTCGGATCAATAATCCCCGAGTTGAGCATTTGGCTTGCATCTTTTGATGCACTTGTTTTCTTTTTTAGATTAGATTACCTTGGATAGTTATATTTTAATTGGGTAGAAGTTCTCCAGGACTTGCTATACCCTTATTTTATTGTGTATCACATATGATTATTGAAAATTATAGATGATATTAAATTTTTTTCTCGAATAATAATTGGTTTGCTTGAGCATATAATTATCTTTAAAAATAAAATAATTATACATTTTCTCAAAATATAACAAGCATACTAAATATTTAAATTTAGGTTCCACAATTATGAATCTAGTCTCAAGAATTTTTCTATTTTTATTCAAAGTGTTCTAAAATTGATTATGAACTTAGCGCATGTTATATATTTATTTATTATGGTAATGGTGAGAAATTCTTTTGTATGCCCGGTACACTAAAAATCAACATATATACACTTCGTAAATGGCTCATATATTTTTATTATTGAAATTATACCATCAATTTACACATTCATGACAACATATTTCTAAAATGATGTTTTAAATTAAATAATTATTTATCAATTTGAATGTTTACTAAATAAAGTTAATATATCCTTATAGTATCAATATAAATTATTTACTATTTTTATTATACATAGATATATTTTTTAAAATGCATATTTTGTGCGCCAAAAATAATAATAATTATAATTATCGATGTTAGTAACATAAAAAATTAGCGATACAGTAGCCACTATTTATGTTTTATAGTTTGGATACGGTCTCATTTTTGTACACCGATTTAACAAATACCAACACACATATAAATATATACATAAATATATATATATAAATATATATATAAATATATACACAAATATATATGTATTGATCTTTATAAATAACCGATCTATTCAAATATTTTCCGGATGTGTAAGTTATTATTGTGACATCTAAAATTTTGATAAAGGTGTTTAAAGTTTTGAACTTATTTTAAATAGGAATAAAATCATATTTTTGTTTTATATTTGGTACTCGTCAAAATCCCCAACTCGTAGTTGTCAATTTCCAGTTTTTCCCCGTATGCTATCAATCTTCATTTTTGGATGTCGGCAGTACGGAATAAAGTTTTAATTGAATGGACCAAAAAGATGTGATTTGTAGTTTTCAGAAGAAGAAAAAAAATGATGTGACTTGTCAGTTGAATTTTTCATTTTTTACAAATTCAAACTTTTGCTGGCATTTTAACCGTCATTATTTAATATATTATATTCCGATATTTTATAATTCTAATATATTGTGTTCATCAATATAATCATGTCATCCAAATCAAGCAATACGTTAGAAAATATAGTTTCATGATTTGTAATGGGATGATGAGGGATGGCATTATAATCTCATATTCAATCTTTTAGCTCATCGAAATGTGACTTTTTAGACACCTTCAGGCTAACCGAATTAGTTGTCACATTGTCTCATTAGACGACTCTAGTTCGAGCATCGTAAAACACAATTCATCTCATTAAAAAAATGTGTGTTTTCATGTATATGATTGATTGATCTATGTCGATTACATGAATATACGGAATATTGGTAGCACAATTTCTAACAAGATATATGAACTGCTTGTGACATTATACTAGTGACGAGACATATTACTAAAGAATAAGATATTAGGGAGGATCTAACTAAAGATCATTTTCATGGATTGTTATGAACTATACAGAAAAAAAGTGGTCACTGGTAAATAATCATATCAGGGGCCATTAAAAGGCCAAAACTACTTGCAATAAAATAAAATGAAGATGGATTGATAAAAGTTATAAAAAGGAAAAAGAAATATAAATCCGTTTATCGCCCCGAGATTAGATGGTTTAAACCTTGGTTTTCGTAGAAGGATCCAATGTCCCAATCCTCAGTTGAAGATGAAAGTGTCATCAGCGCAACAACAATAGACCTCATTGTCGGCCTTAGCTGAGGATTTTCATGCGTGCAAGCTTTGGCAAGATGAGCTACCTGTAAAAATTTGCTCTTATTTATTACAAACTACAAAAGCTCGCATCTCCATTAGTTCTATAATCTATGTTGTATAAGAAGTAAATCTACCTTTGAGACTGATTCAATAGGATAGTCACCACCAAGCCTCGGATCAACAAGTTCTGGTAGACAATCTATTTGATTTGGCTTGTTTAAGGCATCCTCAAACTGTACATCAATTATTCAACATGTTTTTAGGACTGTTCTATAGGGGTGTTAAATAGGTTAAAATTTATAAAGTAAACAATTTGAAGCAATACCAGAGCAACAAGGCCTTTTGACTCTGATATAATTTCACTTGTCTTCACTATTGCTCCTTTTGCAGATATTAATTCGAGAAGAACGACACCAAAAGCATAAACATCTATCTTCGGGGAAACCTCACCATACTGTGCATATCTTCAATACCAAAAAGCCATAGTTAAAAAGAATATTTTCTTTCTTTGAGGGGTTATAAAAAGCAAGTCCATTAGTAAATTACAATGAAGACAGAATGCGAATGCATCTTACTCGGGAGGCATGTATCCAAAAGTTCCCACAAGACGTGTTTGCAAAGAAGCACTTCCCACTTCAGTAAGCTTGGCAAGGCCAAAATCAGCAACCTATAGATCATAATTTAGCATAAAATGTTAATGCAATCGCAGTTTTTAGAAGTTTCAAGAAATGGCCAATGCATGATGCGTCTAATGAATGACCTTAGCACGGAAATTTTTGTCAATCAAAATATTTGCAGATTTAATATCGCGATGAATATACAGAGGAACTGTATGCTCATGGATGTATTCAAGTCCTCTGGCCGAATCAAGAGCAATTTGCACCCTGGTAGACCATGACAATGGTTCCATTTCTGAAATAAAAGAAAAAAATCTATCGACAGACTGAATGTCAGCCAAGAAAACTAGTATTCAGATAACATGATTTTTTTACCTTTTCCACGCAAATGTTGACTAAGGTTACCATTGTCAATATACTCATAAACCAGAAACAAGGAACCTTCAACACAATATCCTATCAAATGCACCTGCATTTGGTCAAACATGTGTTTTATTTAAATCGAAAAGGAACAAGAATACATCACTTAGAGAAAGGAAAAATGATTTAATAAATCTTAAATGATGAATTGTAACAAGTGAAAGATGCAGTATAAAAGTATGATGCACTAGAACTCTCAGTCATGCCATTTCACATTAACTAGTAAATGAAAAAAGCCACCAAAGCCTATAGAAGAAGCTCTCCTTCACCCTTTTCCCTTCCCCTTTCCCTCCTATCCCCAACAGTTAACAAATAACGAAAGGAGAAAAGAAGAAGAAATGCTATTGAAATAAAAACTAAATAGTTCAATAATCCTAGATCACATCTGTGGTGTAATTTTCAACATCTCATCATCAGCCACGAAGTACCAATGTTAGGGATGTCTTGTTCTTGTGAATCTATATGCATGGGTTAGTGCTTCAGCTTATGATGATGAGATCACATCTGTGATGAACGTGTGTTAACACACGTTCATCAGCCACGAACTAAATAGCTTATGAAAACTTGAACGTGAAAGGAGAATTATTACAAAAATCTTACCAAGTTCACATGATGAACGTGTGTTAAAACCTTCAGCTCAGCCAGGAACTCCTTGGATGCTTGCATATCCATCTTCTTGATAGCAGCTTTCTGCATGTATAAGTGTCAAGAGACAAAGGATATGAGGGACTACTGAGGGAAAAGTAAGAAAATTTTGATGGCTAAGTTATATTAAATGTGTGGAAGAGCATTTAAGAGCATTTAATTTCAAAAAATTTCCGAACGGGTATTAAATGGTTGATGAAGGATTGAATAGATGAAAAATGACAAAAAATAGGAAAACAAAGGACAGGCATTTAAAATATATGGTACCTAATTTGTTTTTGCTTGCTCACAAATTGAATGGTTAGATAGCATAATCGTTTATAACCTTCTTTCCTTTTGGACAATTTGTTTAAAACCATTTTTTCTTCTGAGCGAAGTAAATATATTTGAGACTTTTCTATGCTGCATCAATCAAATGACTCCCACTAACGAAAACCGCAAAACAGTAAGTTGGCTACAATTCTTGCTGACAGTAATTCAAAGGAGAATAACATAGGAACAAACCTCGCCTCTTACTTCTCCATAATAAACAGATCCAAAGCCACCTTGGCCTATTTTGCAAGACATGTTGAAATCATTGGTAGCAATGGCTAGTTCTTCAAAGGAGAACTCCACTGATTTATCCACGGTGATACCCTTCAGTTTTGGAGAACCACTAGCGACAAGTGGACCAGATTTTGAAGTATTCTCCACTACACAATAACCGAAATCCATGCAAAAGAAACATGTAAGAATTAAAAACTTGTTCGGATCATGAACCTAATTCTGTTACACATCACACAAGCTACTGATATAGTTAACTGCATGAGGTAATGGGAACCACCGATATTTTCATGCCCTGAAAAGAGAAGCTTTATCACGATATTTTTCACTACATAAACAAGATGGCTCCGTTTTTAATCCAGAAGTTGGATTCAAAGTCCAAATATAGAAGATTGAGTATACTGAGTACTCATTGGATGGGGAAACAATTAACAATGTTAAAATCAACATAAATGATTACCATGTGCATTTTGGTTGTCATGGACAAATGATTCTTCCATCACCTTTTTTCTTCTGAAGAAGGTAACATAGATGCACACTGCCAAAGAGGTTGCCCCAACAACTGCTGCAACCGATATGCCAGCGATTGCTGCACCTGAGATTCCTGCTAAAATATCACTCCAGTTAGACCATGACAGGATGAAGATAACTAAGTGTGTAACGTTGCATCAGGGGGTAGCAAAGGTCGAACCACTTGAACTGCAGAAAGAAGAAATCGTTGACGTTAGATAAATTGCTAAATATTTTGAAACTCACGTTAAGTGTTAAAATAGTTAGAACTGGATACCTTGACTGGAATGGTGGATAAGTTCCATTTTGATCTGCACGGAATGAGAAAACAAGAAGTCATCACATTTATATAAGGGCGCCTTCTTCGATATTTGACAAGTTTGCAGGAAAAATAATAAAAAATTTACAATAATTTTTAAAAATCATGACGCTTCTTTCCGCTTCAAAGATACACAAAGAAAAACTAACTACATCTGATCACTTCACCACGAATTATATCAAACATACATCATAATCATATCATATCTGATTACAGAGTATATCTTCTCCCCATACGTATCAAAAACAAATAAAGAAAAGGAAGTCATTTATTTTCTGTAGTGATACTTATGACACTAAATCAATTTACCTTTTTTTTTCCAGGAATGAAAACCAAACCACTCCCACTTCTGGAATTCACATCAGGATTATAATCAATGGTTCGCAAAAATTATCGCGGAACGGCAGAAACGACAGCTGCAGTGGTAAATTTCATGCTAAAGCAAATTTGTAACTATAACAGCGATTTCACGAGGAAGCTTTTGCCAAAAAATTTTAAAAATTTTGAAGTTTCTTTTGATTATTTTATTAATAATTTGTCCAAATTACCTAATTATTTTTATTTTTAATTCAAAAAAACTCCAGACAGTAACCACGACCGTTCCGCCAAATGTCAATAGAACTGGAACAGCGGCCTGCGCGACGGCCTCTGCGATCGTGTTGGCGAACCATGATCATAATCTTGCGACAGCCTTTTCAGGAAGTCCAAACTCATAAAGCAGACAAATTCTCACCGGGACGAAGAGGATACATTATAAACAAACCATATTCTTTCGAAACAAGGCAAGTTTCCATACGAACAATTTATAGTGATATTTAATAAGTGCAACTATGTTATCTAGTATTATTTTACTTTGATTCTTGGACGATATACGCTTTTTGATATTAATTTGCATGTTTAGGGAATTTATGTGAAAGTACGAGGAAATGAAAAAACGAGCTAAAACGATGGAAGAACGAAGAAAGTTGAAGAAAAAAGAAAAAACTGGAATCCAAGACACATGCCACTTCTTTCTCCTCAAATTTCTTCATGTTCGAGCCATCTTTGGAAATATGGTCAACATAAAAGTCGTAGAACTTCATTTTATCTTCGCGTGGACAACTAATTCGTTTATTTCAGAGATTGAATGAGAAAGTTATGATCAAAATACCAGGCGCCTGTCAGCAGCTGAAACAACAAAATTCCTGAAGTGAAGTGAAGATCGGCAGAAAGTGAAGATTGATCACAAACGTACAAAAGTTGAAAAAAAATAAAAGTTGGAGCTACCGATCGATCGGTAGAAAATTTGAAAAAATTGTCTTTTAGAGTTTGAGTCCTACAAGGAAACTACATGATCCTCTTTCACTATAAATACGATATGATGCACAAAATTTATCAGACATTCCACATATTTTTTACCTAGGACAAGCATCCATCCTCCATCGCATCTTCACCAATATCCACCCTCAACACATATACATCCTAGGCCTTGGAACAAGCCAACAAGGAGATCGTCGATCGAAAAGGAAGCGAGGGAGGAAGCTAGGATCTACAAACGAAGTGGACGCCTGGAGTTTTTCTCTGTCTTTAAACAATAGTTTGCTTTGTTTTGCTTTATTATAATGAACTAAATTTATTTATCAAGATTAGTGGATCCATTGTTTTGAACATATGACTTGTTTATTTGTTATTGATTGAATTCCTATATTCTATGTACATAATTTATATTCTTAATGCTTTCAAGAGATTCATCACCTTTTGAATGATTTTAATTTTATAGTATTGATATTGATCATACGATATTGCAATACGTCATAGTAAATTAAGCCGTGGATTTTAGAGTGAAACTGACCAAGTAAAATATAGCACGTGCGTGATAGCCATAGATTACCCAATCGAAAGTTAGTAATTTTCACAAATCCTAATGCAATATCAATTGTTCAATAAAGACATGGGAGTGGCTTATTGCACGTTAATATTAGGTTTGCTATAGTTAACTATAGTATATTAAATAAATTAGGAAAACTCGTCACCATAGAGATATATGGATATCCAATCGTAGGTTATAGAGGATTACATTGGTGAACCGATGTCTTGATAATCTTCTCGAGTGGACTTTTCTCGTTTACTTTGATTAACTTGGTTGGAACATCAGTAGTTTAATATCGTAATTAGTTTAATTATTAATTCATATTTGTAGATTAAATATAGTTAAAAGCGTTTATTTGGTACTTACATTTAGTCATGCAGTTCGACAACTTGTTCTTTATAATCTATACTGACAACCGTGCACTTGCAGATTAATCGTTCACCGCTGGCTGAGATTTTATTGTTATAAAAAAGTGACGATCAATATTCAACCTCGCACCAATGGGGACATTTTCCGGGGGATAAATATTAAACCATTCATAAACTGATGAACCATAAACTCACGATTTACGCAGCCACAAGTGAAGCGCACATTTAATCGGCTTCCAAATTCTATAAAATCCGGTTGATAACTAGAGGATTGTAACTACGGATACCGTTTAAAAGCGGTCGTAACTTGTAAACAACGAAGATATAAGGTGAGATTTATTCCTCCCACAAGTAGTAAGAAGCCAACGCATCACCCTCCTGAGTACAATGAGATTTATCCCCAGCCCAGAAAATAATCGACACCAAAAACCCAAAAAATATATCGAGTCTCCTTTTTACTTGTCTTTGAGTGGGGACCGGAAATCACTGCATGAAATTCTTTGATTGGCCCGATCTTCTATCTTCAATTATTCAAAATCTTGATTCGTTTTGCCTCCTCAACTATTAATTACATGATTTTTCTAACTCTCGTCTCTACTCTTTAACTTAAGTCATACCATCCCGTGGGGCTCCCGCGGCTAATTTAATAAATATTATCATTTTTTAAAAAAAATTAAAAATTAAGTTTTTTTTTTCTCACAAAACTAAGGTAAAACGCGTTCCAGGAATGCGTTTTTAAAAACGCATTCGTGGAACGCGTTTTTAAAAAGCGTTTTTAAAAAGCGTTTTTATTTTTTAAACTATGCAAGCTTTTAAATTTAGTTTCGATGTTAATTTTTTGTTTAAAAGATACATTGGGTCACAGTGGTTACTTATGGCCTAGAAGATAATTATATTCTATAGCCTAAAAAATCTTTTTGAGCGACTCCATACATATTTTATTGTTTTCAAAAACATTAGTTTATCTACTAATATATCTACCAAATTATACACAAAATAATTATTAAAAAACAAATTATACATCAATTTCACCAAATAACAATAATATTATCTATGGTGAGCATTCGATTAATTCGGTTACCGACCGAACCAATTAACCGAAACCGAAAAAACCAATTCTTTTTACAAAATCGAACCGACCGAACTTTTCTAAAATGAAAACCGATAACCAATATTTTTAAAATAATAATAATAAAAAAAACCAGTTAAACCGGTTAACCAATATTTTTAAAATCAAAATCGATAACCGATTTTGTAAACAAAATAAAATGATTTGTTTTGTAGAACAATAATAATGTGTAAAATAACAAAATAAAAATAAATTTATCTTTGTAAAGTAATAAAATAAAATAAGAAAGGGTCAAGCAATATTCAAACTTGTGCTGCTGGGTTAGGGGTGCAAAACCCCCACCAGTATAGCACATGACCATACTTGACAAAATTGTTACTAATAAATATATAATAACCTATTTAACCGATATCGGTTTTGATTTTAAAAATATCGGTTAACCGACTTAACCGATTTAACTGAATGATCACCCCTAGATAATATTATTGTTATTTGGTGAAATTGGTGTATAATTTGTTTTTTAATAATTAATTGGTATATAATTTGGTAGATATATTAGTAGATAAATTAATATAATATATTAGTAGATAAATTAATATAATTTGGTAGATATATTAGTAGATATATTTGGTGTATGGAGTCGCTCAAAAAGATTTTCTAGGCTATAGAATATAATTCTCTCCTGTGTAACCACCGTGACCCACTATATTTTTTAAACAAAAAAAACATCGAAACTAAATTTAAAAGTTGCATATTTAAAAAAAACGCATTCGAAGAATGCGTTTTTAAAAAAACCCACCATAAGTAACTACTGTGACCCATTGTATTTTTTAACCCAAAAAATTAACATTGAAATTAAATTTTAAAGCTTACATATTTTTTTATAAAAAATAAATAAAAACGCACTCCGGGAATGCCTTTTTAAAAACGCATTCCCGGAGTGCGTTTTTAAATACATAGTTTAGTAAAAAAAAAATTTAACATTATTTTTTAAATTTGTTTAAAAAATGGCAATTTTTTATTAAATTAGCCGGCTCCCGCAGACGTTTTTTATTTTTAGTTTGCATTTATAATTTTTTATATAATACATATACATATTGAAAATGTTGAATATATTAAAGTTAAATTTATAATATTTGACACCACAGTGGCCAATGATTAATTAAATATTATATTGAAAAACACTTATCTTTAGAAATAAAATAAGACATGCAATAATTCAATTGCATGAAAATAAGACGGCCATCTACAAATATAATTATCCGTATAAAAATTAAAATTATATAAGAAAAACGTTTTAATAAACAATATTATTCAACGAACGACCCAATACGCGTTCGTAGTTTTTTGCCGACAATTGTCGATTCAAGGAGGAGGTTTGTGAAGATAGTGATTAGAAAATTTAGATTTATAACGACATGTAATTAAATAATAACCTTTGGGTATTTTATTTAATTATCATATGACAACCTAAACGATAGATCCTCATGCCTAATCAATTCCATGAAAAAGCTCATCGACCTATAAATTAACTTCATATTATAACTGGTTAGTTTGATGCTTCTGCCCTTGGACATCGTGATCATGAACGGATCAACATATACTATTAGGGGCAGCCAAGGGCGGACGCAGGCTTTTCCTGGAAGGGTTTAACATAAAAATGAAAGCCAAATTTATGAGTCAAAATATAATTTGAGGGTGGTAAAAAGTTATTTTTTAGTAGTGAAATGCAATTTTTAGAAGGTAAAACTAATTTTTTTTTTAAAAAAAAAAAATTAGGTGATAAAAAAAAAAAAAAATGGCAAGGAGGGCAAGTTCCCTTGCCCACATTTATGTACTCCCCTTGGGGCAGCTAATGTTGTTGCTTTTAATGACATCATGATCAGGAAATAACTTATGTATGTTATTATGGTAGACCCCTCAAAAAAATTTATTACCTTTAAATTTTTTTAAAAATTATATTTTGCCTCTAAAAATTAAATTAACACCACAAAAACTACATTTGCCATGGAATATTTCAAAAGGAATATTCCAACAACAATGATACATCAATAATTGATATACCTACATGACACTGTCTGAAAATATTAAATTTTCCATAATTTCTAATGTTGTTCCTGTTCTTTTAAAATATTGTATTACACCAATGTCACATGATATATGATCAAAGATTTTGGTGTGAATATTGCAGTCTTTTTGTCATGTAGTGACATTAGGTAAGTAATTTCAGAAACTAAACTCTTCGATTTGAAATTTAATCTCCAAAATTATGGAAAACATGACATACGCATATACAAGTATTAACATAAACGAAAACAAAAAGATTTGCAAGGAGAAGAGAAAATAAAAAAATACAGTAGAATTACGTACCTTTGGCGGGCAAGAAAACGATCCCTGCTCCAGCCCCGAAATCGGATCCCGGGTTGTACTCTTGCAACAAGTATGATGGAAGACCCGACTCGTTTGCAATAGACTCCAAGCTCTCACCCAGACGAAGAGCATACGTCACAAAAAGCCCGTAATCTCTTGACACGTGTCGATCGCCGCACGAGCAGTTCACCGTGACGTTGATCGGATAATAATCGGGTAAATTGTTCGGGTCGTAAACGTTGACCCGCTGAATCCAGTAAGCGGTTGTGAGATTAGCAAATGCCAAGCTAGCGATCTTCGCATAAGTATCTCCCCCCTGAATCGTGTATTCAAAAGTGTGACCTAAGAAATCTCCATTAATACAATCACATGAGAACGGGATGTTGATTCTGGTCCCGCTTACGATGTTATCCGGGCTCGAAACATGAGGATTGTAGCTCAGAATTTCTGGGATTTTTCGATTGAGTATGGTGCTAATGTAAGTGAGATTCGAGCCTTCCCAAACGTAGTAAGAAGCTAAGGCGAGGTTGCAGCCCTTTCTGCACTTCGATTCACCATTGAGACATGCAAATACGAGACTATAAAAGATGACTGATTGCAGAAAAATCGTGGTTTTATGTGATGAAATGTTCATTTTGAGAGGAGAAAAGGGTGTAAAATTGAATTAGTTATGAATTAATGGTGCAAAGATTCCATGTGAGCAGTTGTTGTTGGAGGCAAAATGCCATATTGTCTTCTCTTTAAATAAGCCGTCTTCCAGGTGAGAATTGACTTTATTTTGTTCACGCAATTCATATATAGATTTACCAAAATTATTTTTACATAATAATATTGATATCACCTAAATTTGCGATGACTTGCTCTGATATCAATAGAGAGGGGGTTCACCTCTCTTTCTTCAACACTCAATATAACAGCCTAGGTATTAGCAAATATCCTCTGCAATGACCTGAAAATACGAAGCAAGTGTGAGAAGGGGCCGGAAGTTATTCCGGCGGGTCCCCTCCGACGCTCAAGTCAGGCGAGAGAATATGAAGAGAATATATGCTGTAAGTGAAAGCAATTATAACATTAGTTCTTAATCAATACTCCAAACCTGGTATTTATAGGCGGAGACCTAAGAGTAGTATTGCAACAAGGACTCTTTCCATGTTTATCCAAATCTTACCCAGATATGTCAAGATCCTGATAACACAATCGAATCCCTGATATTGCTCCGCATATCTAGGACTAGATCTCTTGGGGAACTGGTTTCCTTGCTGAGAGCCGGTAGCAACATGGGAAATGAGGAGAGCTCGGCCTATCAGCTCGGTCTCCCAAAAGAGGTCTCACGTCGAGTTACGGGAGGGAAACAGGTAAGGCGAAACAGGTCGGCCAAACAGGTCGGGCCTCGCAAAAGAGCTCGGAGGGGTATGCGAGCTCTCGCCGAAGAATGACGAGTAACATGCCTTGGAGCTAGGTAGGCTCGTCAGGTGGTATCTTCTAGCGGGTATCACAGTCCCCCCTCCCTGTCGAGCTGACGTTGTAGACCAAAAGCTCGTATGTGCTGAGTTATCCTGACGAGCCAATTCTTGACAATAGCAAAACTTGATTTAGGCGGGAACTAACGGCTACAAAATTTGAATTTTAAATTGAAATTGTGACCGTTGGGCTCCCCTCCCGATTCCCGAGGCTAATCTAGACCGTACAGCGCATCAAGGATCAACGGCCAGGATTTGTTGAGGTCTCCCTATATATATACCACTCCGGGTCCCTCATTATCCACTTTTGCCATTTTCGAAACAGATCGGATCCGACCTCTTTAGCTTGCCATTTTTATTTCTGAAAACTCCTAGGTACGTTTTCTCAGCTGTTTTGTTACAATGTCTTCACCTCAATTGTTTCCTTCCCCTCTTACTGACGAGGAGCTTAGAGCTGTAGATCAGTACGGCTCATTTTATCCCGAAGGGATTGCCCTTCCTGAGGGAGTTGAGCCCCTTGAAGAAGTGGTGCGCACTGAGGCTCCCCAGGAAGCTGGGACCTCAGCCGAACCCGACCTTCAAGTGACTGAGGTCAGCTCGCCACTTAGATCAGAGTCGCCTCCAGGCAATTATCCTTGGTATGAACTTTATGTTCCTGTCTTGGATGAGTCAGATGAGGCCAAAATACGACAGGTCAGCCAGGCCCCTTCTGATTATGAATTCATCTTCCCCTCTTCTTCTCAACGACCCAACCAACCTCCTCAGGGTTTTTTTTACCTTCTACCGCGGTCAGCTAGAAGGGGGTTTACGTTTTCCTCTTCCTGCATTCTTTCAAGAGTTCAGTAGTTTTTATCAGTTAAACCTTGGCCAATTTTCTCCCAACTCCTTCCGAATTTTGTGTAGTCTCGTAGTTATCTTTAAGGCGTTAGGCTTGCCTTATGACCACCCCACCCTCTCTTATTTTTTTCACATCAAGAGATCAGATGAGGGCCCCTGGTATGTCACCAGCCGACCTGGCTGTGCCTTTGTTGGGGGTTATCCTAGCAAAATCAAAGACTGGAAAAATGAGTTCTTTTTTGTAAAGCCCTCCCAGCCCTGGGTCTGCTGCTCTGATTGGCTTGAACATCTCCCGGCTCTCCCCTCCCCTCCTAAAAATTTCAAAAAGAGCACCGCCTTCTTAGATGTGATGAAAGCCATAGGAGGTCACAGTTTTAATTCATCTAAGCTGGTGGTGGAGGATCTGCTTTGTTTTGCTGGGCTGAGTCCAGCTGATCTGACCTTAAGGGGGAGAGCCGGTACTGGTTCTAACATGCTTTAACCATTATTTTACTCACGTGTATTTTGTTCGGTGTGACTGAACTATGTATCTGTTTATACAGAAGACAGAGTTATGAACTCATTAGTGCTGAAAGCTATTCAGAAGAGGAAGCAAAAACAGGGCCAACCCCCAGCAGCCGAGGGTGTCACTATTGTGGATGTAGGAGGTGAGAGCCCCCCCGAAGATGTAGCCCAGCTATCCCGGAAAAGACCGGCAGCTCCTGGGGGTTCGTCAGGGTCTACTGCTGTTGAAGCTCATCCTGTGAGGCAAGTTCGGTCACGCCCAGATCCGTCCGACCTCCCTTCAACGGGTGAGAAAGGGGGTGCACCAGCTCGTGTGGAGAGATGTCGTGAGCGGGTGATGGAAGCTTACAGAGGTGGTGTACGACTAGTTGGGGAAGGCCCGAGCACCGTTGCCCTAGCTGTGGCTCGTGATCTTCCCAATACTGAGGATGCCCTTTATATGAGCCAACTGAGCTGGGGGGACCTGATGACCCGAACTGGGAGCCGTCTGACCGAGTCTATGCTCTTGATGGGTGAGTTTATGTCAAGGGCAAATATGATCCGAAGACAATCCTTGAAAGATGCCAAGGTCTTCGATAATATGCAAGACACCCTTGCTGAGGCCAAATCTCTTCATGAGAAAGACATCTCGGAGCTGAAAACTCAGGTTGAGAAGGGGGCCGTCGCTGTGGCCGAGGCTCGTTCTTTGGTTGAGGTCCACAAACGTCAACATGAGGCTGAGCTCCGGGAGCTGCGTAATGAGTTAGCTTTAGCTAAAGGGCTAGCTACTTCTGCTGAGCAGGAACTAGCTAAATCTTTGAAGGAGGCGGCCGAGGAGAAGCAAAAGTCTGAGGAGTTGGTAGGAGAGAAACTCCTTACTTTTATTGAGGCTGGGTTCCAGGGATGTCTTAGCCAGATCAAAGAACGTGGCTGTCTTGTGCCTGACGTCTCTTTAGATTTTCTAGACGTAGAGAAAGTAGCTGCCTCTCTCCCCCCTGATCTATAAATGTAATTTTCCTCAGATTGTTCTCTTATTTAATGTTATTTCTGTTTTACCGTTCTTGTCATTTTTTTTTTTTTGTGCGGACCAAGCATGACGTAACTCGGATTAGCTTAATAATTTACCACGTAATGGCAAACACTAAACACATAGGACCAAGTTAGATACAGATCGGCTTGGTTTAATAATGTACCAAATAATGTCAAACATTAAACAACTGGGACCAAGGGCGATGCAGCTCGGCCTGTCATAACAATTTGCCCGATAATGTCAAACATTAAACAGCTGGGACTAAGGGCGACATAGCTCGGCTGGGTCTAATAATTTACCAGTTATTGACAAACATTAAACAGCTGGGACCAAGAGCGATGCAGCTCGGCCTGGCGTAATAATTCACAGCATAATTGCAAACGTTAAACAGCTGGGACCAAGGGTGAAGTAGCTCGGCCTGGTTTACAAAACATTACACAGCTATGACCAAGGGTGATGAAGCTCAGCCTGGCGTAATAATTCACAGCATAATTGCAAACATCAAACAGCTGGGACCAAGGGTGAAGTAGCTCGGCCTGCTCTAATAATTCACCAATGCTCCTGAGGCAGGTGGCACACCCATGCTCCTGGCGTGACCAGGGCTGAGCTCGTGCTCCTGAGGCAGATGGCACACCCATGCTCCTGGCGTGACCAGGGCTGAGCTCGTGCTTGCACACCCATGCTCCTGGCGTGACCAGAGCTGAGCTCGTGCTACTGAGTTTGGTTGCACACCCATGCTCCTGGCATGACCAGGGCTGAGCTCGTGCTTGCACACCCATGCTCCTGGCGTGACCAGGGCTGAGCTCGTGCTTGCACACCCATGCTCCTGGCGTGACCAGGGCTGAGCTCGTGCTTGCACACCCATGCTCCTGGCGTGGCCAGGGCTGAGCTCGTGCTTCTGAGTTTGGTTGCACACCCATGCTCCTGGCGTGACCAGGGCTGAGCTCGTGCTTGCACACCCATGCTCCTGGCGTGACCAGGGCTGAGCTCGCGCTTGCACACCCATGCTCCTGGCGTGACCAGGGCTGAGCTCGTGCTTGCACACCCATGCTCCTGGCGTGACCAGGGCTGAGCTCGTGCTTGCACACCCATGCTCCTGGCGTGACCAGGGCTGAGCTCGTGCTTCTGAGGTTGGTTGCACACCCATGCTCCTGGCGTGACCAGGGCTGAGCTCGTGCTTGCACACCCATGCTCCTGGCGTGACCAGGGCTGAGCTCGTGCTTCTGAGCTTGGTTGCACACCCATGCTCCTGGCGTGACCAGGGCTGAGCTCGTGCTCCTCAGGTAGGTTCCTGGTTATACAATATCTAGCAAAAATTATAAAACTTTGTATAATAAAAGAGTATATTGTCCAAAAACAAAAACAATCTTCGCTAAAATTTAAAGAGCTGAACTAAGAATAATATTTTCGGAGATGGTAAGCGTTCCATGGTCTTTTCAACATCTTCCCATCAGGACCTTCTAGGTAGTAAGCTCCTGAGCTTAGCTTTTCAACAATCTTGAAGGGACCCTCCCATTTAGGGTCAAGCTTGCCCACTTGAACCTCTTGCACCTTTCTTAGTACGAGATTACCGACCTGGAAAGTTTTCTGGATGACTCGTCTGTTGTACATCCGCGTCACACGATTGCGGTAGGCTTCCATTCTGATGGCCGCAGCCTCCCTTACTTCTTCAATCAGGTCCAGGTCAGCAGCTCTTCTATCGCTGTTTTGTTCGTCATAGAAATGCACTCTTGATGATTCCGCTCCAATTTCAGCTGGGAGTACCGCTTTATTTCCATAGACCATACTGAATGGGGTTTCACCTGTTCCCGTTCTTGGTGTAGTTCGATACGACCATAGAACATTAGGTAGTTCTTCAACCCAATTTCCCTTAGCTTTTCCCAACCTAGCTTTGATGCTTTGCACGAGAGACCTGTTGGTAACTTCTACCTGGCCATTGCTCTGAGGATATGCAACGGAAGTGAAAGCCTGGTGGATTTTTAATTCTTCACACCATGCTCTGAGCAAAGCTCCTTGGAATTGCCTTCCATTGTCCGAGATGATCTTCCGCGGGACACCAAATCGGCAAACAATATTTTTCCAGATGAAGTTGAAGACCTCTTTCTCAGTGATTCTGGCTAGTGGCTCTGCTTCCACCCATTTAGAGAAGTAATCAATGGCAACAATCAGAAATTTCTTCTGAGCTTTACCTGTTGGAAAAGGTCCTACTATATCAATGCCCCACTGATCAAATGGGCATGCCGCCACAATAGCTTTCATCATCATAGCTGGATTATGCTGGAGCCTGGAATGTCTTTGACAACTGTCACATGATATAACCATAGCAGCAGAATCCTTCTGAATAGTAGGCCAGAAATATCCGGCAAGGATCACCTTCTTAGCCAAGAAATACGATCCTAGGTGATTTCCGCAGCACCCCTCATGAATTTCCCTTAATACGTAGTCTGACTCTTTCGGACCCAAACAACGCAGAAGTGGTTGGGCAAAAGACCTCTTGTACAGGACGCCCTCAATGAGTATGAACCTCTGACTCCTTTTTTTGAGTCTATATGCTTTTTTGGTATCAGAAGGGAGCTTGGCCTTGGTAAGGTAGTCTAAGAGCTCTTGTCTCCAATCATTCTCTTCCACGGATTCAGATGGGACGTCCTGACTAGGAGTCAACTCAATTTGAAACACCACGTCTCTATCTTGCCAAGCGCGGAGAGCACTAGCCATTCTTGCCAAACTGTCGGCCTTTCTATTCTCCTCTATTGGGATCTGTTTGAATGCTACCTCTAGAAATCCCTCCTTTATTTTTTCTATGGTACTTGCATAATGGATTAGCTTCTCGTTTCTAACCTCATAGGCGCCATTCATTTGTTGGGCTACCAACTGTGAGTCGGAGAAGACATGTATACGCTTAGCTCCAACATTTCGAGCAGCCCTTAATCCAGTCAATACTGCCTCATACTCTGCTTCATTGTTGGAAGCTCGGAAATCCAACCGAACTGCCAAACATACTTCTTCTCCGGTAGGAGAGATCAGCACAACCCCAATCCCACTTCCCTCATTACAAGAAGAACCATCTACAAATGCTTTCCATAATTCTTCTTTTTCGGGATGTACAGTCTCCGCAATAAAATCTGCTAAGGCCTGAGCTTTGATAGCTGTGCGTGGCTCATACTGTATATCATACTCACCTAGTTCAGTTGTCCATTTAACAAGTCGTCCAGAGACATCCGCGCGACTGAGTATTTTTCCCAGGGAGCTGTTTGTTAGCACTGTTATAGGATGGGATAGGAAGTAAGGCCTGAGTCTCCTAGCTGTGATGATCAACATTAGAGCCAACTTCTCGATCTCCTGATACCTCAGCTCCGCATCCTTCAAGGCATGAGATAAGTAATATATCGGCTGCTGTTCTGATTCCCTTTCTTTGACGAGAACCGAGCTGATTGCTTCCTCAGTCGCTGATAGGTAGACGTATAGCCTCTCTGCCTGCATAGGCTTGGCCAAAATTGGAAGTTCAGCTAAGTATTTTTTCAGTTCTTCAAATGCTTCCCCACATTTTTCGTCCCAATCAAATTTCCCAGCCTTCCGGAGTATCTTAAAAAAGGGGAGACTTCTATGAGCTGATCTAGAAATAAATCGTGATAAAGAAACGATTTTTCCAGCCAAGCGTTGCACCTCTTGAAGGTTCTTCGGCGGAGACATCTCACAGATAGCTCTCACCTTCTCTGGATTAGCTTCAATCCCCCTTTCTGTCACTATATAGCCTAGAAATTTCCCGCTTTTTACCCCGAATACACATTTCTGAGGGTTTAACTTTAACCCGTAAGACCTAAGGGTGGAGAAAGTCTCAGTCAGATCGGCAATGAGATCGGTGCCACTTTTTGATTTTACAAGAATGTCGTCCACATATACTTCCACATTGCGGCCGAGCTGTTTTGAAAACACCTTGTCCATCAAACGCTGGTAAGTAGCTCCTGCATTCTTGAGCCCGAAGGGCATAACAACATAGCAAAAAGTCCCATCTGACGTGACAAAACTGACTTTATCTTGATCTTCTCTAGCCAGAGGAATCTGATGATATCCCTGGTAGGCATCCATTAAGCACAAGTACTGATGTCCTGCTGTTGAATCAACCATCTGATCAATCCTTGGTAATGGGTAACAATCCTTCGGACATGCCTTATTAAGATCTCTGAAGTCTATACACATCCTCCACTTTCCAGAGCTCTTTGGTACTAAGACCACATTTGATAGCCATGTTGGAAATTGTATTTCTCGAATTTGACCTGCCCGAAGGAGCTCCTCCACCTGCTCTCTTATGACCTTATCCTTTTCAGGTCCAAAATGTCTTTTTTTCTGTTTTACAGGTTGGACTCCCGAGAGCACATTCAAATGGTGTTCTAGTACGTCTGGTCTAATTCCTCTTAGATCTCGAGCACTCCAGGCAAAGATATCCTCATTTTTAATTAAACATGAAATGAGATCGGCTCTAACGTTTATTTCCAAGTCCTTGGCTATTTTAACTTTTTGATCAGTAGAGACGAGCTCAATTATTTCAGGTTCTTCATCCAAGCTGTTGGGAATGCCCTTGTCTTTAGGAACATTATACCCAGCTCTTTCAATACAACCGACCTCCCGGCGAGCTCGCTTCACGTCTTCCTTTACTTCGTCCACGTAACATCTGCGGGCTGTTTTCTGGTCACCACAAAGAACCCCAACTTCTCTACCCACTGGGAATTTTAATTTCTGATGATAGGTAGAAGCTACCGCCTTGAAGTCCTTCATTGCAGGTCGGCCTAAGATTGCATTGTACGATGATGGTGCTTCTACCACAGTGAAATTAACCATCTTTGTTATGCGAGACATCCCATGACCCAGAGATAAGGGCAAGTTGATCTGTCCAAGCGGTTGAATTGCGTGCCCGGTGAACCCATACAGAGGAGTTGCAATGTGTTCATATTTTGACCCCTCTATCTGCATCTTTTCTAAAGTATCTTTAAATAAGACATTGACTGAGCTCCCAGTATCAATGAAGATCCTTGCTACGTCATAATTAGCTATGGTTACGGTCACGACTAGGGCATCATTGTGTGGAGTTGCAACTCCTCTCAGATCACTAGGTCCGAAGCTTATGACCGGCTCATCCCTTTCAATTAACTCTTCTGATACTTCGAAAGTTTCCATTCTTCTACCATGACTTTTCCGAGCTCTGCCCGAGTCTCCATCCGTGGGTCCCCCTGAGATCATATTAATAGTTCCTCGGGTAGGATTATTATCCACCTGTTCGACCCTTCTCCTTTGATTATCTGTTTCTTTAGGAGCGATACCCCTTTCACGGGACCTGGTTCGGCCCCTATATGGTGTCTTTTATCTTCTTTTTCCTCGGTACCGGCTTCTACCCTGTCCTTTCTGAGAAGGTTCCTGCTTCCTTGTTAGCAGAGTTTTTATTTCAGAGTCTCTTCTGATGATTCTTTCTACCTCATCTTCAAGCTTCTGGCACTCATTCGTTATATGACCGTACTCTCTATGGAATTCACAATACTTATCAGAAATAGGAGTACGGGACCCATTATCCAACCTCCTGGGTCTTTCTAGTTTCTTTCTATCATCACATATTTCCATAGCTCTTTCCAAGCTCATGGATAGAGGTATGCGTGATGCAAATTGACTTCTAGTTCGACCACTTTCATCAGCCCTGTCAACAGTTCTTTTCTTACTTAACTCTAACTTATCCTTCTTGTCTGATGGCCGCAGATCAACCCTTCTCTGTCTCTGAGCATCTTCTAGATTGATATACTTTTCAGCTCTTCCCAGAAGTTCGTCATAACTTCTAGGAGTTTTCTTTACCAGGGATTTAAAGAACTCTCCTGCCTTAAGCCCTTGTGTAAAGGCATTAATAAGGACATCCATCGTTGCAGTGGGGACCTCTAAGGCTACCCCGTTAAAGCGTTGTACGAACTCCCTCAAGGACTCCTGCTCATTCTGCTTGGTAGTGAACAGGCTCAAAGAAGTTTTTTGATACCTCTTACTGCTGGCATACTGGTTTAGAAAGGCAGAACTGAACTCCTCAAAGCAGCTTACAGTGTTTGGTTTAAGTAAATTAAACCACTGTTGCGCCGATCTAACCAGGGTGGTAAGGAAAACACGGCACTTGATCCCATCAGAATACCTATGCAACAGAGCAGCATTCTCAAATCTTCCAAGATGCTCTTCAGGGTCTGTGCTTCCATCATATTCTCCCACGGCAGGTTGTCTGAAATTTGGCGGGAGTTCCTCTCTTAGAATATTTAGGCAGAATGGACTTTCTCTCCTAACCACTGGAGTTCGGCCACCAAGATGCTGAGCCAATCGCCTTATCTCTCCCCATACAGCCTCCATTGGATCTATTAGCGGAGGCTCTACTTGTGTATCTACCACAGCACTGGCTACCCTATTGTTTTCACGGGCCTGTTCTGGCTGAACAGGCGAAGGCGCCTGATTTGTTTGAGAAGGCGGTGGAGGTTGATTAGATTCCGTTGGTGGCGGAACCTGGTGTTGGAAAAGAGTATTTTGCATGGTCTGACTGATGAATTGTGCCAGTTGCTCCATAGTCATATCTCCCACCTTCATAACAGATGGAGGTGCCTGATCTTCCTGCTGCGGAGGAACATCTTGATTTTCCACACTGGTATTTAATCTTTCTTCCTGATTCCTCCTGACTCCACGCCCACGTCCACGTCGTCCAGCCATATCAACGTCTTCAATTCAGTAAATGTTTCCCACAGACGGCGCCAATTGATATCACCTAAATTTGCGATGACTTGCTCTGATATCAATAGAGAGGGGGTTCACCTCTCTTTCTTCAACACTCAATATAACAGCCTAGGTATTAGCAAATATCCTCTGCAATGACCTGAAAATACGAAGCAAGTGTGAGAAGGGGCCGGAAGTTATTCCGGCGGGTCCCCTCCGACGCTCAAGTCAGGCGAGAGAATATGAAGAGAATATATGCTGTAAGTGAAAGCAATTATAACATTAGTTCTTAATCAATACTCCAAACCTGGTATTTATAGGCGGAGACCTAAGAGTAGTATTGCAACAAGGACTCTTTCCATGTTTATCCAAATCTTACCCAGATATGTCAAGATCCTGATAACACAATCGAATCCCTGATATTGCTCCGCATATCTAGGACTAGATCTCTTGGGGAACTGGTTTCCTTGCTGAGAGCCGGTAGCAACATGGGAAATGAGGAGAGCTCGGCCTATCAGCTCGGTCTCCCAAAAGAGGTCTCACGTCGAGTTACGGGAGGGAAACAGGTAAGGCGAAACAGGTCGGCCAAACAGGTCGGGCCTCGCAAAAGAGCTCGGAGGGGTATGCGAGCTCTCGCCGAAGAATGACGAGTAACATGCCTTGGAGCTAGGTAGGCTCGTCAGGTGGTATCTTCTAGCGGGTATCAAATATGATTGATAAATCATAATTTTTTGAACACATTTATGCACATTACTCTTGAATATTATCTATGTTGTTACTTTATTTTAAATATAATTTTTATAAATTTTCTTCAAAAATGAACCCATTTTAAACCGAAAGGTTTGTATAAGAGAAACTGAGTGGAGGCTTAGGAAATGAGCTTCTGTTTTACAAGATTGGTTGGTTCATTGGGCTAGACTAGATTGGCTCTTAGTTTCCAACTTCATAGCAGAATTGACTTATAGTATTATTGTACAAAATAATAATTTAAATCTAAAAAATAACTACTCATAGAGATAATCGACGATATCATGTGTTAAGGTATTAGCCAGAAAGACATCCTCTATTTCCACCTTGTTGAATTTGGTGATTCTTGTTAATATAAGGTTTCTGGATTTACACTATTGGATTCATTGGACTTATTGTGTCAATTTAAATATCTTTTTTTGTCAATGGAATTAAAACAATTGATATAGCTCTAAATAGTATTAGAAACATTCACTAATTTTCACAAATTACAGATAACAATAAGCAAGAGTGCTAACAAGGAATCCTATACACTTGTCCCCTTCTTTTCATTTCTTGTTCTGTCCTCTAAAATCATAATATCAGAACCAGAACGCTTACCTTTAACCCATTGAAACAAAGAGTTTCTCACCCCCACAAGTGTTCAATGCCAAAAGATGTATGTTCCTGGTGAGTTTCAGAGTTTTAGAATGATCGGCTGTAAGCAGTGTAGTGTTTGAAGAAGTGCATGTTTTGTAGAGTATGGAGATGCCTCCCCAGAAAAGAAAGCAGCTAAACACCTACACAATCTTTTCACCTACATTGCGGTTAAAATTGTCAATGCACAGTTTCACGTCTCTCTTTCTTTTCTTGATGTTTCGCGCCATACTGCTAGAAATAACTTCTCGAAAATAGCTCATGAGATGGACCGACAGTATTTTTTTTTACTCTCATCACACCCCCACATGAAAGTTAGAGACCAGGAAGCATAGGTCTAGAATTAATATTCAAGACATAAACGTGCATATTGGTCATGTATGACAAACAACCGCCCAAAACTTTCAGAAATAAGTACTCGATACCAATTTAATTAAATATAAAAAGAGATTGCCCACCACAAATTTTGAATTTGTGAACCCATGGTCCTGATATCACGTTAAAAAGAATTTTCCCTAAACATTCGAGCTTATGAGAGGTGGACAACAATAATTTTATACTTTGCCCTTTACAATAAAAATGTATACCTATACCGTGGAGTTTTTTTGCTATATAGGTCATCCCCGTTAAAAAATTACGAAGTACAATAATCTTGATCAAACATAGAAATATGCATATAAATGTATGTACAAAACCCGCTCTGGATGAATTTTAGAAACTCGCAGTAGATTGAAAAAACAGAGCTACAACTGAGGCATATGCAGAACTGATGCAGTTCCTGGAACAGCATTCCTTGAACGATGGATAAACAGTTTGTGCTGATTTGACTGAGGGAATCATCCAGGCAAAAGGGTATGGGCACACAATCACTATCTGTTTAATCTGAAGTATTGATTCAAAAAAAATTAACATCAGTGAGCAAGGGCATGCTTATCATTTGATTTTTCTTTTCAGCTCTATGCATACTAGAGGCCAGTGCTTTTCTATACTATAATTACGATTTTTACTTTTATGTTATTTTCACCAGAGAAAAATGACAACTTATACAATTTCTGTGTCTAACATGTAATCAAGGTCCGGTCTACATATTTGCAAGAAAGATTTTGAATGGGACAACCTTGGCATCACAGGTCAAGAGAAGTCGGTCTTTTTCTATCATCTTATTTTCATCTTCAACTCAAGTGTTTAATAATTGTGCAGTTTACATGAAGATGACAGATGATGGATGAACGCAACACAAAAGTCATGAGGGATAATGTGTCGGAAACTAGATGAAGAGTGAGAAGTGATGACCGGATACCTTCCTCAATCAGACAATATCACTCTATAATTTGTTGAATATCAAATATAATAAGATAAAACTTCAAGTTAAATGACTAAAATATGCATGTTTCTTCACAGACTGGAGAGCACAATGTTAATCCTGTAAGCAATTAACTTTGAAACTCTAGGGAGTTCAGTTATCTTTATCATAATAAATTAATACTCAAAAGTCATTCCAAGAATATTGAAGTCATACATAATCGTGTTACACTAGCACAAGAACCCATTAATTTATTATTAATAGAGTTGCACGTAGAAATAATTTTAAGGATATAATAGCTAGAAAGACGTACAACTATATCATGGTACCAGCTGAACCAAATGTACATATTTTGTTCCAAAAAAAGGAGAGACCAAAAAGCCAATGGAAGCCACAGTATTTACACCAAAAAAGATAAATAAGTGTATGAAGGGATTTCAATGGTGTCATCCATTGAATACTAGAGTGTATGCAGAGACTTGACCTGTAAATTGCAAGTACAAACTATAATGCAATCTTCTAGTCCTTAGTTTCTTCATGATTATCGTGTAGTGGCTGCACCAACCAAATCAATGTAAGCACAAAACCTGGTGTTTCTGGTGGATATTCAGCGCAACAGGGATCAATAAGGTAAAGACATGCATATCATATTTAAACAAAAAATATTCTCTGACGGCAAATGATTACCTCGATGTAGGCTCTGACATCTGAAGAAGCTTGGATTTGCCCTTTACTAAAATATGATTGAGCATTTTCTTCAATATTCTCGACCCTGCAATCAGTATGTGAATAGTTTCTGTTGGCCATATACAAAAGACCAAACTAAAGATTGATGATTGAATTCCATAGCCATTACTAAATGGAAAGGACCATAATAATGAGAATGAAGTGCCATTTTTTTGAGAAGATGGGACGAAGAATATGAATATGGAAATATCAATGGAATACAGAGCCCAAGCAAATATTGATCAGTGTCTTACTTATAAATGTAGTTGACCATTATTCCTGCACTTTGCCTTAGACCTTTTTCTGATCGATCAGCCATCCAATTAATTCTTCCGATCATCTGTACATACAATAAACAATATGGACTACTGATTACAATCAAATTCTTCCTTACTGATACTTTGCATTTGTCTTAGTAGACTCGTAAGGATCAAACAACCCATGACTTAAAGCTCATCCGGATAGTTTGTTAGCATGCTCGGAGTCAACTGAAAGTAGATGTGGCATGGTTTTTTAATTGGGAAGGTAAATGAGTGAAAATTAAAGTGATGTGCTCCTATGCACCAATGCAAGTACATGGTATTAAGGAGACTGGACAGCAGAAAAAAAAAACCACAACCCCTTGAGCCCAGCAGTATCCGACGCACATAAATGCGAAAAACATGAAAGAAGAGAACTGCTACTGTACAGATTAATGTTAAATAACATACCGCTCCATTTTGCAAATGAAAATTTCCAACAGAATCTAGAGCTTTTCCCCTCTTCTTCTCTAGGAAAAGATACCTATAGTGGGGAGTCAATACAACACATTATTAAATCTAACGTACCTACTCATGTTCTCTGCAAAATTGTAGACTATCTTCAAAAAGATAAAAAAAGGCTTTCAAGGATTTGCAAATGCCTTCTTTTTTTCTTTTGCTTCTTCTAGCCAAGGTAATTTGATTACTTTGGGGATATGCATATGAATTCATAAAGTTTCTCTCAGAATATTCAGTGGCTGATTCGAAATGTGCAGGAATTAGTTCATTTATGTTATATTTAGAATATCTAGCAACTTGGTCAGGATACAGTGTTCTAACTCTTCGATATTGTTCATTATTTCCAAAAACAATTTATCTCAAAATTCTGGGAGAGTCTCTTTGTTAGCACAAATATTTCACATAATACCTGGCACAAAGCCGCGTCAAAGGGATTTGCAGTGCTGCTGTCAAAGAAGGTGAATTAACCCATTCATGATCTGTTGTGGATAACAAGTTCCGGATGACTTCCATCCCATTTTTTCCAGAAGCAAGTTCTCTGTCATATATTCATTCCAATTAAATTAACCTAAATATCAAATTTGATTCATAACATATTTTATAAGGTGTTTTGTTAATGGCTCTGTGCCTCAGTCAGTTGAAAAAAAGTATCTCTCGAGAACAGCACTGTAAAGAACGGTTACCAGGACAGAGTCAAAGAGATGTGATTTTGCATAGTTTTATACAAGCATTAAAGGTTCAAAGGATCATCAAATGTTTACCATGAGCCAAAACTAGTGTACATAAACAATATTAAATCTTCCCACCTCATAATGCATCCCTCAGAATGAGTGAAATGCAATATACATAAAAAGCAGTTAAATTGAATCTTGTAAAATTCATATCCTAATATTTGATTCCATGAGGGCAAAGCAATATGCTGGTGCACGCTATTTCAGCTAGAGTCGGAAATATGAACAAAAAGATGAAGAGTTCTAGGCTATTTGAAGAATGGAGGGTGAATCATCTTAAATACAAAATATCTATTGCTGAAGTTTTGGTAGTAAAGATCAACATGTTAGTGACGGTACATCATCACTTAATTGCCAAAGCTAGCATAATTTTCCAGAGTCCTCCCAGGAGTAAACGAGGACAGTGATGGTGTTTTCGATTGGGTATGGTTTCGACTATTCCTGCAGCCCGTCAATTAGTTAACCATAGACATATTTTAGTGAATGGGCGCATAGTAGATGTACCAAGTTAGATGTACCAAGTTATCGCTGCAAACCCCGAGATGTATATGCTGATTAGAAACCACAACAGCCTACTTGCAGTAATATGGTGCAACTATGCTGCAAAATTACATGCTGAGATACAAAATAAAGAGAACTACGGTGTAGTATTGCTATACAAAAATATCCATCGAAACCTAAATGGCAAGTCTTTATCAAAGAGGTTAACAATGGTTGGATATATTAGATTGCACTACAAGCATACATGTCACGGATCTTGCGATATACACCCCCAACAGCCGAAGTCTGAGCCCAACCAACACGACAGATATTGGAATAAAGAGATAAATTGGAATAAAGGTCTCAACAGATTTGGATAAGGGATAAATTGTTATCTTCCTTGCTGCTTCAACAGATTTTGGAAAAGGGATAAATTGTTATCTTCCTTTTAATTTGTTTAGATTAGGATTTACTTTTCAAAATTAGGATTTCTTATCACTTCATTGTTGCATTAGGATTTCAGATTTTGTTTGATTGTATTTAAGGGAGGAAGAATGAATAAAAAGGATAAGACTAAAATTTTGCAGAAACCTTGTGTCTCAAGATCGAAGGTTCTCTTCAACGAGCCTTAAAATTAAGAGATCGAGAGGTTATCTATTTTCATTGAGCTTCAAAACCCTCACTCAATCACCCATTAATTGCACCATGACGCGATCCATAATTTGGGATCATAACAATACATCACCTTCCAAATGAACAGAATTAACAACAGAACTTGCATGCTACACCCAACAAGAAGCATAGAACCTTGGATCCAAATTAAAATTGAATCAACACATACTTTGTTGAGTCTAAAAGAGCACTTTCTTCTTCTGGTCTCAGCAACATTTCACTGAAAGTAGAAGTAGATCTCTCAGCCGATGCCAACTTTGAAAAAAGCCATTGCATGTAGCCTGGCATAGGACTAAGTGTTGCAAATGTCTGCAGGGTAGAATTTCAACATAATAGTAAAAACAGAAAATATAATGTTCGCAAGAAACAGAAAAAAGGTTTAAGAAAGAGTAAGAAATTGACGCTTCTGAAAAATCCCAAAAATGTGATAATCTAGTTCTCATATTTGTTCCACAGGCATTTATAAAACAGTGAAATCAGTTGACTACGGAGGAAAGTAACTGGCTGACCTAAGTGTGAAGAATACAAATCATCACCATTTAAGAAATGCATTTAATCGTGCTTCCAACCTGTTTAAGTATGCATGTTTCTCACTTTTCCTGTTTTTAAGTCACTTATCCTATAGATGTTGTTCAATGAAGGATTTCTTTTAAAATAGCAGTATATTCAAACATGTTATCGTAATTCAATTCCGTAGAGAAAATCTTTTCTGACAAGGACTTATAAAATGAAGTAATGACATATGAGCATGACATTAACATGCTAGAAACAGAAATATATGTCCAAGGAGAAACGCCAAATGAAGTAATGACATATGAGCATGACATTAACATGCTAGAAACAGAATATATATGTCCAAGGAGAAACGCCAAATTTGTTCAGTTTTAATACTTCTCTGCTTTGAGAAAGAATGTATAGTTCTGAATGCTATCCCTCTTTCATTGTTGAGTCGGAGTCTAACGTCAAATTTTTCCTTTTGTTTTACTAATTGTCTAGAAGATAGTTTAAGCCTCAAGAGTGTTGAAAAGTTTAAGCCTCGAGAGTGTTGAAAAATGACAATTACGGGAGGTACATATCATCGATATGGAACTTTAGATGGATTGTTATGTGATTATGTAGAGCAAGGTCCTACATGTAGCGTATACTTCGAATGTGATATGCATGCTCAAGTTTAAACCACACATAAAGAATCTATGCTTACTGAGATTCTAGGCATTTCCTTTCTCACGACATCAATCACACGTTTAATAAGAAACTTTCCCAGGTTAATTCCAGATAAACCAGGCTGCAAATTAAGATCAGCATAAACTGTCAGGGAAGAGAACAAAGCAGTAGCATAATTAATAAGAATCAACCAGAAGCTAGCAATTCAAGAGTAAAGATAAAGTAGACTAAGGGAGATCACTGTGGTGCAGGCAACAATACAACATTAAATGATGTTAAATGAACTTAAGAGTCGGGAAAAAAAAATGCATCAGTAACATGCAAATTTGTGAAACTAATAATAACTTTGTCATCCTACACGAGCACTTCCAATAAAAATCAAAGAACAAAACAGAGTATGGCTTTGGTTGGCCTATCAACTCAAAACTTTTGAGAAATAATTCGTAGTATTTTGGGAAAAAAATTGAAATGGTATTTGGATATGAAGCTGTGAGTTAATATGATACGTAACCAGTGATAGTGTAATGATTGAGTTTAAAATATGAAAATTAATTAACAATTGTTTGAAAAATGTAAACAGAATAAAGTGTGTGCATGTAATAAATGTTGTGAAAAATCATTGAAAATGTGAGATAATTATTTGATCAAAAAAATTTGGAAAAATGTGTGGATTTCTGAGAACTATATTTGTATAATTTCTTTAGCTGATTTTAGTAGAGCTAACCACCAAAAAAAAAGACCCACAACAATCCAAGAAACTGAAGCCAGAAAATCTCATCACCACTGTGTGTGTGAGATAAAGGAGAAAATAGTCAGATCCTAAGAAAAGGAAGTGCGTGAAAGCTCAAAAAACAAAGAAAAACCAAGTTGTGCAAATCTACATAGGGAAAACTTGAAACAAAAATTAAATTAGAATCAAATCATTTTGGGCCGTAAATTATTACCATTCTCATATTTACCTGAGTAGAAGATATAGAATAAAAGAGTGCACAAGTTGCCTCACATTCAGCTATTGGAGGGTCATCCCATAGGACTTCCTGTGTTGAATTAGTCAATAACGAATTATAGCTAAGCACTACTTCTCCACCAACTTGGTAGAAAGTCATTCACCTGTATCGTTTGAGCCACATTTTTCATTAGCGCAACTTCAATAAAAATCAGTGGCTCACCTGAAGAAAAAACATTTATATTAGACGATTACATCAATGCAAATGTGTAGAATATGCATTGTGTACTGCAAATGCAGACACTTTCTGAATGGACACTGAAAAGCAGATTATAGATAGATACAGTTAGCTTCAAACCATAATGGAATTAAAACAACTTAGAAGGACCAATACTTACAAACTTGAATACTTGCATTGGGAAATTAGATCAGCAAGGTAACATTCTAATCAAGAAATCCGATTGAGTGACTTTCAAGGAAAACCTACTTACTTTCTGCAAATATATAGCAACAAAACTTGCTATCTTATGAATTAACCATTTAACACAGATCGAAACTTTTCTGCGGCTACCGGTTTGTGATAAATTAATCAGCAATCCATTGTTATTCTGACCATGGTAGACGAAAAAAAATGCTAACCTGGAATAGCAGGATGCAAGTATCCAAAACAGCGGCGTCCAACACCAAGTCTTCTCTTAAGATCTAAAAGGTTGCTGATTGGATGCACTGCCTGACCATAAGAATAACTGCATTTATATGTTTTTCATAGTGTAATACAAGGACAAGAAACATCTATTGAATATGACAACCAAGAAACTGACCTCATATGCTACGATCTTTTCCAACAATGAAGCTGGATCATCCCATGTTATGTTATGAAGCTGAAGGTTAGCAGGACTGAGCCATGTAATGAGCTTCTCTTTCAAGTAAGAGTCCAGTGCTCTTAGTGGAGCAAAATTTTCCTCCCTGAGATGATGGTTGAAAAGGATTCCAGTAAGATTTCAGATATTCTACTTTATCTGTCAGCAAAGCAACATGCATATGGAAACAAGAAAGTACTTTGCAAGACAGGAAGAACATATGAAACAACTACGTGAGTTCTTTTTCATTTACTTCTAATTTAAAGGGTGGGGTGGCATACATTGATCATGTTTAGCACAAAGAGTTTGCATATGTATGATTCACTTAAAGGTTATCACGAAACAAAACATGAAAAAAAAATCATAAAATTAGTTGCATAACCTTACATGAGCAAAGAGAGTATGTCTGCCCGCATGATGGACAAGAATCTCAGTCCCCCAGGATGCATGTTCAACCGTTCAAACAGAACTTCATACATTGGCTTAAGAGAATGCCTCAAATTCCGTTCAATCCTATAGAAAGCAGAAAATGAACCTTCCTCTTCATGGACATTATCTACATCCTTATCACCTAAAGCTATGAGATGCCATCAATTTCCAATAGTAAGTAAAGGAAAGACCAAAACACCCGAAGACACTTTGAATAAACGATAACATGCAAGTTTACCACTCCGATGCTCAAGCTCAAGGTACTGCTTCATTAGTTCCCGAAGTTGAGTTCGATTGAGATCGTATTCTCTAGCAAGTGTTATCAGTAAAGTCCGACGATTCTCATCTGATAGTCCAAAGTATCCCTACACCAATTTGCAATTGGTATAATCAGTTCATGAGTAAAACATGTGCATGGCATTTAAACCACAAAATCACCTCAGAAAATTCATTTAGTGCAGCATCTAGAATCTCTGTCTTGTTCATTGATATAGCAGAGTGCATTGACTCTCGCACTTCCCCAAGTTCTCTGAAAATATCACATCTATCATGAAAATCTGTTATGACTCATGACCAACAAATAACATTTTCTTCTATATCATTATACTACAACAGATAAATATAAAGTTTATGGGTGCTCTCTCCACGTAAGTATATATTCTGACATTAAGACGTTTAGTATACCGGGTCTCTCATTTGTATGAGCCTAATCAACAAGTGATTACAACATGGTAACAGTCCGATTTAGTCTCCAAAATACCAACTGAAAGCTTTCAGAAATCATCGGAAAACCATTCACCATTCCCCTATAAAGCAGGAAGCTCAATCTCACTCACAATCCTTATCTTCCAGGATCCAACACCCATCCATTTTTCTGTTGGACAAA
This sequence comes from Haberlea rhodopensis, assembly GCA_907163345.1. NCBI lineage: Eukaryota > Viridiplantae > Streptophyta > Magnoliopsida > Lamiales > Gesneriaceae > Haberlea > Haberlea rhodopensis. The sequence goes on along the minus strand of CAJQUN010000003.1, from coordinate 3,506,192 downwards.
AAATTGAGTTTCACAATGAATTTTTTTTTTTTTTTGACGCTGTTCATTCAATTCAGCATTTTCTTGGTGAGGGACAATCTGGAAAGAGGTTTACACTAAACTAGAACCCAATTTAACTTACACAAGATGTTTCTGCATAGTCAAACTGAATTTCCTTCACAGTTTCAGACTACGAAATGCCCTGTCTTGGATTTTGCACACAACAATTGGGTAAAAAAGGATATTTTTGGATTCCGCTTAAATAATCAACCAAAGTTACTGCAGAATCATGGACACAACATTACCAACTTCAATCCAGCTTCTTGAGCTACGTTTGAAGTTTGAACTTAAATAGGGTTCTATAAGAAAATCTATATAATTGCTGCTACTTGATATCTCACATGCACCGGTTGCACTTAATAGCAGCTACATCTTAACGAAACCCACAAAACCACATCATTTTCAAGATCGAAACACATTCACAAAACACGACTCAAAAATCTACATTTTCAAGTTTCAACTCATCGTAGCATAAATGTTCCAATCTGCAAAATGAACACAAGATTTTTGCAGCACCCATATTCCAATCACCAAAAAAAAATCAAAAGCAAAAATTAGAACGGTCAAAACTTCTTAGTCTGTCACGAAAACGAGTATATACATGGTATTAAAATAAGAAGACTCGATCTTTGGTGATTGCTTGCTTACCTGCGGGGATTGGTGGAGACCTCATTGGAAGAAGAAACTTTATAATTGTTCATCGGGGGAAATTGCATGTGATTAATTCTGTTCTGTAAATCGCAAAACATAACCTCACATCACAAACCATAAAGAAATAACTTAAGACTAAATTATTAAGCGTGGATTTAATTACATCAACCCCGTAACTGATCGTTGCTTTGATTAGAAGTGAGTCAAAAGAAGAGCTTACAGTTGCTGGGGCAGAAGAGGGGCGCATTTTAGTTCTCAGCAGAATGGAGAGAGCCTTCTTGTTCATTTTTAATGTTATATTTTAGCATGACTTGAGGGGTCCTAATTTGGTTTTAGTGGTCTCTACACTCTTTCGATCAAGCTTTAATGCTTTTTGCTCTGAATCACTTTGAGACCTTCAAGTACGACTATTAATAGATGAGTCTTAGTTTTTCGCCAAGTTTGGCCAATGTCTTTGTTGTTTGTTTAGTGGCTTAGTGTGGGCATGTGTATTTTGGCTAACTCTCAAATGTACATGTTATTATCTTAATATAATTCATGTTTTTCGTTTAACAAAAAATTCGCTATCAATATTCTTCTCAACTATCTATTTAAAATAACAAAAGGATTAACTAAATTATTTAATATATGGTTATTAAATTATTTAATAAAATCCATATGATATATCCCAAAAATCTAAAATACATGGAATATACTGCTCGATGTAGCATAGACTTTCCAAATCAAGTGATCACTCGAATACCTAATTCGTGTTGTTGCCGGAATTCAATTTCAGGCCGGAAGCATTCGTCTCTCCCTAACCATTTTCCTATTTTAAATCGACCATAGTAAATATAGATAATACATAATTAAGTAGTGGACTGTATCTTATTCCCCAAGCATGTATACATCTGCATGATGAAACATATATAGCTAAAATGTTACCATATGTGTTGGACAAATAATATTTTTATTAGAAAGGAAAATATAAAATTTGAGAAGTCTATGGGGAGGGAGACTAGGTAAATAGCTATAATGCACGAACACTCCTAAAAATCTCTTGGTTTAGTATCGTACACTTCTAGGATACCGACACTCATCGGACGGACACCACGTGGCGTGTCCTTAATTTTAAAAAAATTAAATCGGGCACCTTTGTCGGACACTTCTGTCAAAATCGGACAGCCGTGTCGGACACAACCGATTGAAGTGTCCGACACAAAAAGGATACTTTTGGGGTTAGTTGTATAACCCCAATTTTTCGTGTGAACTCTTTTTTGACATCACGTGCATTCATGCATTGATTTAATTCACGTGGGGATTGTTGGATTTTGAGGCTTATTGAATTAATATTAAGTAAGATGAAAATAGGCTTAACGAATTGAAATTAAGTAAGGAAAAATCGAACGAAGAAAAATCGAGTTTTTCGGGCGTTAAACGAATCACCGAAGCTGCATAGGAAAAATCCCGGGCAGTAAGGGAGGCGCCTAGGCGCCTGACTGCTTGGAAAATTATTTCAGGCAGAAAGGTCTGCGTCTAGGCGCTCGTTCGGGTATTTTCCGAATCAATGCACAATTTGGCGTGCAATTGTATTTTTTCATGAATTGTTGCCTCCAAATGGAGTCTTTTGATGGCAACCTATGGCATAGTATATAAACAACATCCCATGATTGAATTAAGCATCAAGTTTTCAAATTTACAACACAAATCATTGATAGAAAGGCATGATCAAAGTCATATCATCATCATATTCATTTGTTCTTGAAAGAGAGTTTGAAACATTTATGGTTGATGTTCTTGTGATTGTAGCAACCTTTGTGGTTGATGTTCTTGTGGTTTGTTGTGCTACAATCACAAGAGAAGTCGTTGTATATTGGGAGAGGATTACCACAAATCGAAAGCACCTTGTGCGGGGCAAATTCCTCTTAAGGACAAAGTGTTATACACTTGCCTCGACTTAAAACACTCATCATTTTCTTTTCCAGAAATAGCGGAGACGGAACCCCATACAACGCAACCAACACTTTCATGGTATCAGAGCGCTCTTGTTGTGCATAGGTCGCGCAATCCCGTCGACCTTCTCATTCTTCCACAAATATATATATTTCTTGCCTTGAAAAGGCACAAGAGACTATCAGCGCAAACGGGTCTGACAACCTAGGATCCATACTTATAGGGCCTCTCGGGTTAACCTCGCATTACCACGCAATTACTGAATCTAATTACAATCAATAATCAACTAATAATATTCCGGCTAAAAATTTTCGTTTTAAAATGAATATGAAATTTTAATCAGACACAACTGGGCCCTCTAAAACAAAAAAATTGTCCACATATTGATTTATAAAATATACTTGAGCCGGAATATACTTAAAATCAAACAACAAACAAACATCTCTATTATAAATCTCATAATCCAACATCACCATCCCAATAAAATGATGACATACCCATTGTCGCCAAAGTAAATACTTTCCAATATAATTTAAAATTGACAAACCCGATCGAGATGCTGATCAACATCACATAAACATAAACATATAACCTCTCAATCATATTAGACAACAATAGTATATTCTTCCAGTAGTGTAAAACACTAGAAACTAGTGGGTTCTACCATGTATCCCTTCGTTAGTCTAACCCTGACCCCGTCCACTAGTATCTGCCCTGTCGCCTGAAAAACAAAACCCATAAAAGGATGAGCTAACGCCCAGTACGTTCATATCAAAACATAAACATAAATTAAACAATTGTAAACATCTCATCAACTAACTCAACATTTAACGGCTAATCTGATAATGTTCCTCCACGCTCGACATATCAATCAAACAAATCACAATAACAGAATATCCAATAAAGCATTGTTCAATGTCACTTGTTTCATCTCTTCATTTCAACGTTAAATGCATCATTTTCATCGTAATGCATTATACTGCCTCATCATTTCTTTATGTCAAATGCATCGCAATGCATTGACAATAAGCAGACCAGAAATTTCATCCACTTGCCTAAATCAAGGACTCGTCAGTCCACATCAACCGTTTACATGATATCAGGACTGGAAATTTCATCCACTTGCCCAAATCATGGACTCATCAGTCCACATCAACCACATCAATAATATCAAAACTATATAGTTATCCATTGCCCACATCAAACTATGACTCGTGCCAATCACACAATCATTTAACTTCATCATATCAATTCAATCATCTATAAAATATACAATATTATTTATATCACCATTATATCACAATCCATTAATTAATCTCATATATTCTTCCCATTTAAAGATATTCGATAACATGTTTACGCAAAAGATAATTTATCATCCATGTTAAGACAGAAGAATGTACTTGGATAGTGACATAAAAGGATTATAATATTCGACTTCCCACATGACTTTTGTTGCTACTATCTCCTCACAAGAGCAATAAATATAGTATTTCCAAAATCAATTCCAAAATCCAAAACCAATAACTGACTAATTTATCTTATTCAACAATCCTATTTAACTATAATATAATATATATGAATATATTTTTGATACACCAATTCTATTCACCCCAATTTCTATATTCAATTCATTTCAATTGTGAATATAATATTTGGTATTCTTACCTTGAATTTCAAAATAATACAAGAAACTTGTATTATATTTATTTTTTGTCAAATTTTATCTGAAGACTTGGTAGCTTTACCATTTAAAATGGATAGTGAACTGTCCGTTTAAACCATCTCCCAGAATTCATGCTAATTTCACCATCTATAGTCCTTTCTAATTCACTTAACACAACTTAATTAAATTTCATTAATTAAAACTTGAAAACTCACGTGCACAACACACAAAATGAAACAGTGGTTTCTTACATCATATTCATGTTTTATGTTTCATTTCTTGTAGCTAAGGGAGGAATAGGTAATAAAGTGAAGGACAGGGTGGAATTGACTCAAGAATATAAAGGAGCTTTTCGATTCATATGAAAACCATCAGCAGCACTAGTCAACAAACGCCCTTAGTTATCAAATTACCATAAATCCCCGATGATTAACATAAATCCCTATCAAATTTGGCTAGACTACAACTATTACTAAAATGCAAAATTTTAGTATCAATAGATAGAACTCACTTCCAGGATTCCAAATATATAATTTATTTGATAAAGATCGGACAAGTTGGACGGTAATAATTTCTGAAGCTTCGTCGCTTTTCTTCCTCTTCTGCTTCATACATTTTCTTCTTCTAATTTGATTTACTATTTAGTGCTAGCTATTTGACAAGATTAAAGACAAGAAAGACACGTTTTAGTCAAAGCAAGAAAAAAAAACACATGTCATCTTGACATGTCTCGCGTCTTGCACTGCCATTTAGTGATATCCATGTGTATATTTGCCAAAATTTCTAACATGAAAATTGCAGATCTTTCTTTTATCTACATATGGCATCTTGAATCGTTTAGTTTCAACATCGTACGTAAAAGTTATGTCTAAAAGACTAAATTATATCACAATAAATAATTTCTTCCGGGCATATCATTTATCAGCACTCTTTTTTTAATTATTTCCATAAAACTCAAAAATGTCTATTAATTCACAAATCCATTTCATATTCTTCCAATCCAGTCTCAACATATAGGAACTTTCATATATTTCTCGACTCGGGCGTGACTCTTAGCTATCAGTTCCACCTGATGCGATGTTCGAGACGGAGTTTATTTAGCAAAGTCTGTATACTAAAAGGACGTACCTCTAGTATTTATTATTATTATTATTTTTAAATAAATTTTAACCCTTAAGTATCTTCTTAATTTTTCTTAATTACTTTTTTAAATCTTTACGGGTGTTACGATACTTGTGTCCCAACCATGGAGAGGGCAATGCTTATGGCCTTGAGTGCAAAGAACAAAATCGGTTTCATTGATTGATGGATTACAAAACTTTCTTCTACTGATTCAATCTACGGCCTTTGGAATCGCTGCAACGATATGGTAAAATCTTGGATTCTCAATTCTTTAAATTTACATACTCCATCCTTTATGCTGCATCATTGCATCTAGATGAGATGCTAGCTCTCCTTTCTCACACAGGAGCCGAAATTTGGTATGATATTAAGGAGCATTTTTTCTCAACTGAACGCTCCTCGCCTCTTTGAAATTGAGAGAGATATCATCTCTCTAAGACAAGAAAAAATATATGTTGTTACCTATTATACCCATCTGAAGGCGTTATGTGATGAACTTGCAAATTTGCAATTTTTTCCCACGTGTACGTGCTCAGCACAAAAGGCATGGGTCTAAATGAATCATAGAGTGTTGTACGAGGATAGATTCTTGTCATGAATCATCTCCTTATGTGAACCGGACATATTCTCTAATTTTACAAGAAGAAAGGCAGAGGAATGCAGTTGTTACAGGACAACCAAACATAGAAACCACTGCATTATCAACACAACAACAAAATTAGATGTCAAAATAAAATGAATATGAAGGCCTCTATGCTTAATTTCAAAGGAGCGGCCAACTCACTCGATCAGAACAAGTTACAAAAAGAGCGACCTACGTGTTCTCATTGCGGTTGGGTTAGCCACACAATTGACAAGTGTTACAAACTTCATGGATACCCTCCCGGGCATCGTTTTTATAAGGAGACTTCTCAATCTATTGCAAACCATGTAGCACGACAACCGCCTCCCTATGATGGACCAACAAGCAACACTTCACTTGCTTCTCCTTTCCTACAGAACAAGTCCAACAACTCCTTGCTCTTCTCAAGCCTCAAGTCATGGCAAATCAAGTAGGTGGCGGCCCTTCCACTGCTCACCTCTCAGGTATTTGTTTAAACTCTTCTTCCCATAATATCTCTTGGATGTTGGATAGTGGTGCAACAGATCACATTGTGAGTTATGTTACCTTTTTCTCTTCTATAACATCTACTTCTTCTGCTACTATTAAGCTTCCTGATGGTAGTCTTGCACCTGTAACACATATTGGTACAGTTTTGTTATCCCCGTCTCTTATCCTTTATAATGTTCTATGTGTGCGTTAATTCCATTTCAATCTTATCTCAGTTAGTAAACTCACTCGTTCTTCAAACTGTTCTCTCACTTTTCATTCCAAGTCTTGTCTTATCCAGGACCTTATCTCGAGGAAGATGATTGGCAAGGTTGAAGAACACAATGGATTGTACTGCTTTGTTCTCAACAATGCTTCACATGTAATATTTCGTCAACTGATGTTTGGCATAGACGTTTAGGACATTTATCTCCAAAAACATTGAATTAATTGTCATCTTTTGTCCCTGGAATAAATGGTTCAGATATTAATCACTGTAATATTTGCCCACTTGCTAAGCAAACACGCTTGCCTTTCCCACGTAGTTCTATGACACTCATGCAATTTTTGAACTTAAACATTGTGATATTTGGGGTCCTCATCATGTTCTGACCATTGTTGATGATTACAGTCGTGCAACTTGGGTCTATCTCATGTTCGAAAAATCAGAAACTCGTCCACTTTTAGAGTCATTTATTAAGCTTGTTACCAACCAATTTGACTGCAAAGTTAAGCGAGTTCAATCTGACAATGGGGAAGAATTTGCCATGAAAGTTTTCTTTGTGCACCAAACCAGTTGTGTGGACACTCCCTACAAAAAATGGTTGTTGAAGGCAAACATCGACATCTTCTCAATGTTGCCCGTGCTTTGCGATTTCAAGCAAACCTTCCTATTCAATTTTGGGGTGATTGCATTCTTACCGCTGCATATTTGATTAATATAACTCCATCATTGGTTCTCTCTGGACAAACTCACTATGAAAGGCTTTTTTCTACAAAACTGTCATATTCACACATAAGAATTTTTGGTTGCCTTTGTTATGCCTCCACTCATGCTTTGAAGAAAACTAAATTTGATCCACGTGCCAAACGTTGTATACTTATTGGGTATCCATATGGTAAAGAAGGTTACAAACTTTATGATCTTGAAAACAACATAACCTTTGTTTCACGTGATATTATTTTTCATTAAAATATGTTTCCTTTTTCTAATATGTCCTCAACTTCTACCCCACATTTAGTTCTTCCCTCACTAACAACGGATATTATTGATTTCCCTTCATCAATGTTCCACCATCATCTAATTCTCCATCATCACCCATACTTCGTCGATCTCAGCGTCCACACCACAAACCTACCTACCTACAGGAACTTCATTGTGGCTCGGCTACCCTTCCCAACCAATTATCTTGCTCGTCTAACGGTCTTCCGGTAAGCACTCCTCACTCGTTATCTCATTATTTATCATACTAGTTAACTGGCACCGCGTCTAACGGTCTTCCGGTAAGCACTCCTCACTCGTTATCTCATTATTTATCATACTAGTTAATTGGCACCGCGCCTTGTGAGTTTATAACCTGGTCTATATGTCCAACAAAACGTTCGACACAAGTTCAACAGACAGTTCAAGAGAATAAAAAGATGGTTCATACGCATTGAACATACATAATCGTTCGTATAGAAAATCAAATAGGTTAGAGTAAACAAAAGTCTTTTAAGATCAATTCATATAAAAATTATTATTAAAGTTTGCAATGACTAAAATCTATTTTGAACTTCCTATCTTTTTTTAAAATCAATTCATACTTGACAAAATCAACAAGTTTTTTTCTATATAAAAAAAAAGAAAACATTTTGAATTTTAAAAATTGAGATAGGGATGCACAGTCAGGTCAATGGTCAAATCTTTTCAAACAAATCAGTACTCATGCAAAAAAAATATAAATAACAAAATAAAAGAAAATAGGATTGGCGTTTATTGTTCACGGGACCAATACCCGATATAAAAAATAATAAATAACAAAAATAAAAGAAAAAACAAAAGAAAAAAGAAATAAAAAAATTTAAAAAAAAGAATTGGAACTCGTAGTTCCTACGGGTGGAGATGATGGGGTTCCCTACTCTTAACGGTCAAAGCGTTCAAAATCAATTCATACTTGACAAAATCAACAAGTTTTTTTCTATAAAAAAAAAAGAAAACATTTTGAATTTTAAAAATTGAGATAAGAGGGATGCACATTTGGGTCAAGGGTCAAATCTTTCCAAACAAATCAGTACACATGCAACAAAATAATAAATAACAAAAATAAAAGAAAATAGGCCTGACGTTTATTGTTCACGAGAACAGCACCCGATAAATAACAAAAATAAAAGAAAATAGGACTGACGTTTATTTTTCACGAGAACAGTACCCGATATATAAAATAAAATAACAAAAATAAAAGAAAAAACAAAAGAAATAAAAAAAATTTAAAAAAAAAATGAAAAATGACGTAAGTTAAAATAAAAATAACAAAAATAAAATAAAAAACAAAATAAAAAAGAAATTAAAAAATTAAAAAAAAAAGAATAATAATGACGTAGGGGTTACTGTTCATTGGAACAGTAACCGCTACTACGCTTATATATATTGTCTAATCTAATTCCTCATTTTGCCCAACTCATTGTACTTTTACTTTGTCTATTTCATCACTATCAGAGCCTAGATCCTTTAAACAGGCTATCCAAGATCCAAAATGGTGTGATGTAATGGCAGCTGAAATTCACGCTCTTGAGACTAATTGGACTTGGGGTTTAGTTGAACTCCCTGCTGGAAAGAATACAATTGGCTGCAAGTGGGTTTATAAGATCAAATATAAGTCGGATGACTCTATTGAGCGGTATAAAGCTCGACTTGTTGCAAAGGGATATAACCTACAAGAAGGACTCGACTTTCATAAGACGTTTGCTCCCGATGCCAAATTAATCACTGTCAAAGCTCTCTTGGGTGTTGCTTCCATCCAAAATTGGCATCCCCATCAATTGGATGTCAATAATGCTTTTCTCCATGCTGACTTGGATGAAGATGCCTATATGCAAATTCCACCAGGTTTTCATCGAAAAGGGGAGAGTTGAGTTTGCAAACTCCAAAAGTCTATCTACGGTCTTAAGCAGGCATCTCGACAGTGGTTTGCAAAACTGTCTAGTGCTTTAATTGGTGAAGGATATCTTCAATCCAAGACTGATTACTCTATTTTCTCAAAGACTTCCAATAATTCATTCATTGCCCTTGTTATTTACGTGGATGACATCCTGGTTTGTAGCAATGATCTTTCTGCCATTTCATCACTGAAGACTTATCTCCATGATTGTTTTTCCTTGAAAGATCTTGGTCCACTTAAATATTTTCTTGGACTTGAAGTTGCTAGGTCCAAACAAAATATTTATCTTTCCCAGCGGAAATACGCTCTTGAAATTTTGGAGGATACTGGCTTCCTTGGTTCGGCCTACCAAGACACCCATGGAACCCAATCTCTTACTTACTTCAATTGATGGAGACCTTTTGCAGGATGCTTCTTTATATCGTCGGCTTATTGGTCGCCTTATTTATCTCACTATCAGTAGGCCAGACATTGTCTTTGCAGTCCAGAATCTTATTCAGTTCATAGCTAATCCTAGACAACCACATCTGAATGCTGCTCATCACTTTCTTCGATATATTAAACAATCACCTGGCCAAGGCATCCTTTTTTCTTCATCTAGTACAAATCAAATTAATGCCTTTTGTGATTCTGATTGGGCAACTTGTCCAGAAAGTCGTTGCTCTATTACCGGCTATTGCATATTATTAGGTTCTTCCCCTGTATCCTGGAAATCCAAAAAGCAACACAGTTTCTCACTCTTCTTTTGAAGCTGAATATCATGCAACGGCTATGACTTCTTGTGAAATCCAATGGCTTCTCTCATTGCTCCATGATCTACATGTTCCTCATCTGCAACCTGCCAATTTGTGATAACAAAGCTGCTCTCCATATTGCTGCAAATCTAGTATTCCATGAAACGCACCAAACATATTGAAGTTGATTGTCATGTGATTCGTGAAAGAATAGCTGGTTTAGTCCGTACTGCTATGTTCACACCAAGAACCAATTAGCTGATGTATTTACCAAGTCCTTGGGAACTGCTGTCTTTCCCTCTCTGATACACAAGTTGGGTGTTTGTAACCTCCACAGTCCAACTTGAGGCGAGTATTAGGATCCTTGATTGGACCGCTAATTGTGGCTTAGTTTCCTTACTCCACCGATTGCACCGTTTGAATATTCTCTTTCATTTTCCTACCTTGTAAAGCTCCACCAATTACTATTTTCCATGTAAAGTTACTTCACTGCTTTGTATATATACTGACAAAATAATAGAATGCAATACAACATTTTTGCCCATTCCTAATCAAAAGTTTCACATGAACTCAGTGCTCTCGTCTTTACAGATCTATTTCTTCTCTTTCTACAGGCTGCCCAAAAAAACCATCAGTGGAATAATCAGCCTACAACGTAAATTCCTCGTGTGCGCTGTGGAGATGACAGGAAAATTGCGTGGGTTAGTTGGGGAAAAATCTGTCATCCTAAAGAAGTTGGAGGGTTGGGGATCAAGAACGTTGACTACTTTAATTTAGCACTTTTTGGCAAATGATCTTCTGCAATATGTTTTTAATCACGACAGAGGGTGGTTTTCAGCAGATGTTAGATTCAAAGTGGGGGATGGTGCTAGCACAAAATTTTGGTCGACAACTGGATGGTGAAAACAAACTTTGTTTAACATTTGAATAACTTTTTAGCATAGCTCTTGATAAAAACGTTTCCATTGCTTCGAAAATAATCAGTGCAGGGACAACAGTGGTTTGGAATTGGTCGTGGAGACGACAATTATTTGCCTGGGAGGAAGAATCTTTAAAAATGCTACGAACATTGACCGACAGGTTTGAATTAAAGCCAAACGAAGTGGACACTTGGATTTGGACTCACACTCCCGATGGTGTTTATAGCACAAAGACAACATTTATCTACTACTCAAACTTCACATCTCAAGCAGACGCAGATGGCCATAACGTAGAAGATGGTGCACTGTTAGCTAAGGTTTGTAATAAAACAACTCCAAGATTTCGTTTCTGGCTTGGAAAATACTCCAGGATAGGATACCCACCAAAGTAAACCTCAATAGGAGAGGAGCATTTGCGCATAACTCTTCCACAGATTGCCCATTCTGTGGTAAATTTGAGGTGGACGTATCGCATATTTTCTTCACTTGTAAGACATTCCATGGAATCTAGATGGCTTGCTATAATTGGTTGGGAATCTCAATGGTATTTTATTCAAACCCAAAAACGGAATTTCGCCAACCACCCGTCACTTCTGTTAGGGAAAATATCGATTGGAACTTGGAACACGAGATAGAATGGTGTGGTTTGGAGCATTTGGAACCTCCGGAATACGGTAGCCAAATTAGAAGGATTTAGAGCATAATTTAACGACTGGTTTTGTTTTCCCTTACTTTGTTTCGATCGTGCTTAGCATTTTATTTTATCTTTTTGTTGTGGGGAGGGGAGTATTTTTGTAAAGAGTTGTGTAAGACTATAACTGCTGTCTCAAATGGGAGATGACTATCAATGTGGCAAAGCCCCAGGAGTCGAACTATAGAGTATAGAACATAATATGAATTTACATTAAATATCTTTTCACAAAAAACTAAAGTCAAATTAAATAGATCGAAAGAGACTTAAACAGGATAAGTTTGTTGACTGCCGTGCCATACATATGTCAACACAATATATAAAAGCAGTAGCTAAGCTACAAAAAATCTTGTTCTGCATATCTTGAGGATGGGAAAGAAGAAAATTCGTTAAAAAACTGATTTTCTTTATATATTTTGATGATGCAAATGTTGTATTGGACAGAATGTTGGGCACCAAAGAAAAATCACATTTAAAAGATGAATGTGATAGAGATTTCTATGTTTTGTTGGATGTGCGATATGGCTAGAGAGATAAAGTAAGGAATGAAGATATTCAAGCTGAAGTTTGTGTAGCTTGTATAAAAGAGAATATACAAGAAAATCGCTTATGTGGTTTGGTCATGTACGACGTAGGCCATCAATGTACTTCGGCCATTTCACTAGAGCGAGAAAATGATCAAAGAAGACATGAGTCGAAGTTGTACGCGAAGCCTTGAAGTTCAAGGGGATTAAAAAATATATTCTAACAAGTAGAAGCGTTTGCAGAAGACGGACGCACGTGTCCGGCCTAACTTGATTCTTTCTATTGTTCATAGCCTATTCCAATTCATTGATGTTATATGGTTAGTTATTGTTCTTATTTTCTTAACTTATACCAAATCTCAACATATATTTGGTTTTTTTATATATATTTTGGAGAATATCATAATTTACATTTTCAATCAATTGATTTCGAAAAAATATGGATGATATGTCTACAAAAGCAGTCAAGAAATTACAAAATGCAACACAAACAAGTCAAGAAGTTGCTGGCTATTTTACTGTAGGTATAATTACACCTGTTTAAGGGAAAAATGAAAAGATGACTAGGAAGATTTTGTTTTTTCTTTAAGCATGACTAATCAATAACTAAATCTAACATGGCTGGCAGGCACATATATTATCAATGTACCTTCTTTGTAAAAAGGCTTCGGATATTCGACAAAGTATTGCCACGTACCCCTTCGCCGGAGATGTCGCCGCTGCCACCACCACCACAAGCTGCCTGCGGTGACACCATGAGTGCTGTTATCGCCACTTCTACAGCTCAGATGATGCCTGTAGCCGATACACACAGGAACATTGGAGCTTAATACTCTAGCTTTTGCCCCTCCGCCGAAGGACCCTTTTCTTATACCCTTTTGAGCACTTTTCAGGAATGTGTCTGAACTCCGCGCATTTACTGAGACGCCGCCACCAGATCCACCGCGGCGTACCTGCCAAACGGGACTACTCCTCCCCAAGTGAACACCAGCGGCCCTGCTATGGCTACTGGGCCACTTCCTAGAATTTGACTCACCTGCTGAGTTACTCCTGGAGCACGGCGCGCTACACACTTTCCGACTGGCCGCCGAAGATCGCGGCCTGATTCCGTCGTTCCCGGCGGACCTACTCCTCGAGAACGGCCAAATGTTTATGTTTAGCTCCGTAGCACTGAACCCATTACCCGCACTAACACCCTTCTTCCCTCTCCTTTTCTCTTTGCTGCAATCATCAATACCACCCTTCTCTTTGCCACTACCACCTGCTTTATCACTAGTCGATGAGCGTGAGCGTTTCTTGAATATATTCATCCAACGCTTCGAGGAAGTCGGCCTGGGAGATGCTGACATCTCAGCCGATTCAACAGTTGAAGTTTCTGTTTCCGGGATATGATCGGATCCAGATGCTTCAGGGTCCTGACCAGGCGACGGACTTGGAGGCTCGTTGGAGAGGCTAAGCTTGTGTAGGGGGAGGAGGAAACCGTCGGAGAAGAGTTCATCGGCAGAGAGGAGATTTGGCTGAGGAAAGGATGGGTTTCGAATCATCCAAAACTCGAATTCAGGTGAGTTTGAATTACTGCATTCTCTTCTACCGCTGCTACATGTTGTAAGAATTTGAAGGGGGGACTCTTGTTCTTCCATTTTCTTGAACTAGCTGGAGAAATAGCTTTCTGTTTACAATGATGAAATATCCATGCTGGAGCTCTTTGCTATTTACTAAGATTAGAGGAAAGAGGTGGGAGATAGTCCTTACATAAATAAATAAAAAAGATGCGCTTGGATAAATATAGATATAAAATAAATAGATAAAAATCACTTCATAATTGACAAATATTTACATAAAATCATATATCAGATGTCTATAAACATTAACTTTTTCATCAAATTTTGGATTTAATTAATTTATTTGGTCTTTATAAAAATAGACAAATCAAATAAAATATTTTGGATTTTAACACACAACTCTAATATATATCACTCAATTTTTTTATTTAATATATAAATATAGCATAAAATAATTAAATCATATTTTAAAAAATAATGAGTGGATTTCAAATCTTTACGTTTGGCATTGAAAATGCCAATTCATGGAGTAAATCTAAGTAGATTTGGCATTTATGTAGGGTTGTTCATTCGGTTATAACCGAACCGACCGAATCGAATAAATCAAAACTGAATTAATCGATCTTTATTTTTAACAAACCGAATCGACAGGAATTTTTCTTAAAACTTCGAACCGAATTAAAATCGGTTATTTCGGTCGATATTAACGGATATTTATTTAAAAAATTAAAAAAAAAGGATTATTTTATTTTAATTTTAACCGATATTTCTAAATGAAAATCGAAATCAAACCAAATTAATCGAGTTGAATTTTCAAATTAATTTGGTTCAATCGATTACTTCGATTTAACCAAAATTTTGGTTTTAACTCTAGTTCAATCGATTTAACAAAAATTTTTGCTTTTAACTCTCCAACTATGTTTCCTTCTCCATGCTACCCTTTTTTTTCCCTGTTTTTCTTCCTATTTCAAGTAAAACAAAAAAGTCAACATTACAAAGGAAATTTTTGTGTTCGATCAACTTCAAATGTGTCAAATTCCTTTCAATCTACTGTATACATTTTATTAAGAGTGCCTTTTTTTTTTTTGTTGGGTGGGGGTGGGGAGGAGGAATCCACCATTTCAATAAATATTCTAGTAATTTAAACTATATTTATTTATTATTATTTTTGATAAAACCTTGCAAGGAAATTATTCGAGGGAACTTTCTAGGGTTTTTTTTTAATTAAATAACCCCGAATAAATAACTAATTATCAAAATAATCCAAAATTTAACTAATTATACAAGTAACCTTAGCCACTGGATTGACGTCTTCAACAAAAGACGCCAACTAAATTGCCATGTATATATTGAAAATAGGACACGTCAACTCAATTGACGTCGTGTTCATCTGATAAATAATGGTTGCGCCAATCGAGTTGGTGTGGCCATTATTATTCCGCGTCACGCCAATCGGGCTGGCGTAACCATTAATAATTCCACGTCACGCCAACCCGGTTGGCGTGACTATTATTATTCCGTGTAATATAATTTCAAAAAGAAACTGGTTGCGATCGAAGCCAGCAGAGCATACATAGAATTTTATTATATAGCAAAAATAATACAAAAGAGGTTTTCGAGTTAGTTTTCGTATGGGAAAATGAGAGGCGGAGGGGTCTATTTATAATGCGAAAATGCACATGCCAACTAGGTTGGCGTGACCCTATTTTCAAAGGTCACGCCAACCCAGTTGGCGTGAATATGAAAAATAATGGTCACGTCAACCGAGTTGGCGTGACCTAAGTCACATAATCCTCCTATCCCCCTCCACGCACTGGCGCTCCGGCCGCGATCTGGCGAACTGGGTGCACGTGCGCCGCATTAAGGCGACTTAAGAATTTCTAGTTCACGCTTTAAGAATTTCTAGTTCGCTCACTAAGATTTTATAATTCGCGCACTAAGAATTCATAATTCGCGCATTAAGATTTACTAAATCGCGCACTAAGTTACTAAGTCTTGTTAATCCTCCTTAATTCTCCGATTTTTTTTTTTTAATTATAAAAATAAAAATCTTCCGATTTTGGGTTTAGATGAATTTTTATGATTTCTAGGTATTTCGGGTTGGTAAAAAAATTATATCATATGGTAAATAGATAGATAATAAATCATGAAAATGCATAATAACATATGAAAGATTAAAATATGTGATAAAAGAAAGTATGATCTGTGATTTTGTAACATTTTTGCGGAGTAAATAATAAAAAATTTGATATCTTAGTTTTTTGCATGAAAATTAATAAAATGAACTTTATAAATAAAACTTTTATTTTTATTGAGTTAATTTAAATGTTTATATTGGTCATTTCATAAGGTAATAATATAAGTCTCCGAAAATAATATGAGTCATATTTAATAAATTCATATTATTGCCAAACATGTTGAAATAAATATGAACAATTTGGTTTCATTTTTCAAATTCGTTATTTTATATCTTAAAATAAAAAAAGCTTTAATTCTTCATTTCTTTTTCTAAAATATATTTTTCGGAGAATCCTTACTAGACGAACGATCAAATACAAGATTCAAATTACGTTGTACAACTTGCTATAACATTTTGCAAAGCTGCAAATGTTAGATCATTCAATAAAATCTAATTTTAATGCTTTTTAAGAATGGTAAAGCTGCAAACACCAAAGTTGTTAAGAACTTCATATTATGAATTTGTAAATAATATAATAATGATGTGAGTTTGTTAAATATAATGTATATTATGTATGTTTAACTTCATTTCATCAGTGTACATGTATATATATTTATTTATTTATTAATTTTTAATAGGCGCATTAAGACGCACCCACACTCAAATTTTTTGAAAATTGATGCACTCACGCATCCGTATCCGCATCCGCTCACGCACCGGACTTATGTGATCTAGGGCGTGACCATTATTTTACACTGGTCACGCCAACTGGGTCGGCGTGACCACAGTATACATCAATCGGGTTGGCGTCTTCAACGGTTGGCGGCTACGATTACTTGTATAATTTATTATATTTAGGGTTATTTTGATAATTATTTATTTATTTGAGGTATCCGAACTTTCGACCTAACAAAATCAAACGATTTGTGGAGATGTATAATCGCAAAAAGTACTTTATTTGATTAATTTGTTTTTGTGTGAAATAAATTCTACCAGTCGGGATTCGATTAGCTAAGAAACATATTCAACTTTAATTTGGGTTATATCAGTGAAAATATAAGACTTATAACCAAAATGCATTTATTTTATAATCAAAACTCTTATACTATCGAGCCTCCGACTTTAGCCGAATGGTAAATGCTCATATCTCTTTTTGGATAACTCGGGATCAAGTATCAAGTCACGTAGGGATGAGTGCATACTATTATTATTAATTTTTTTTTTATTAAAATGAATGGTGGTTCTCACGTTCATATTGCTTCCCCCAATTAACAATTTATTTTTTTATGTAGATAATAATGTACCACCCTTCATCTACATATATCACATATTAATAATGTAAAAAAAAATTGTATTAAATATTAATTAAAACTGACTCTATGTACAACTATTGAAAAAAATTATTAAAATATGCTTAGTGAGAAATATAAGAAGAAAAAAGTACTTTAAAATATATTTTTAGTATCTCCATGTCTAAATTATTGAACCAACAGTCATATATATGATATTATAATTATAGAGCGTGTGTATACAAAAAATAAAATATAACCAATATATACTAACTCAAAGGAGATGACAGCTTTATAAATATGTATATCTTACTATCTTACAAAATAGGAGCGTGCTAGAGAAATCAATTTGGTGAAACTTTTCTCAAAACCCCAAATTGCCCTTCAAACTCCAACTTTTTTCATGTTTGTGTTCCACTCTTTAAATCAAATTTACTCTCTCCTCTCAATTTTCAAGATTTCACACTCATCGTAACAAAGATGTCAATGTGTTAAATAACTGCAAGACCCTACTAATTTAAATAAGAAAGTAACATCGAAAAATACACGGGAGGGTATTATCTACAAAATCAATTTGAAAAAAAAATATTACATCCCAAAAACCCAAATTAAAAAATGAATTTACAATTACCACGTCAGTTTACAAAAAAAAATTTGTATATACACGCAACACAACGTGTACAAAGTAGGACTAGTATATTTTAATGTATGAGGGGCAATGTGGGAAGTTAAGGGTACGTACGTAAGTTGTGGTGTTGTTTAAAGAGAAGATAACTGTGGGGATGAACACAAACCCCAATTAGGGTTTGATAGCGATAATTTGTTTAATGGTGTTTGTTTGCAACCAAAAATACAAAAGCCAGCGTTCAAAAGAATTAATGAATTAGGGTCCCTCAACCAAACAGCCACCCGATGATAGAAACTCCCACATGTCATCGTCCGATTTCAGATATGAAACTTGAGGTTAATTTGAAGCTGTCCTTGAGAATATCCACACAACGCAATGCCCACTCATAAGATATATCGTATAGATGTCTTTAAAGGCATCGAGGCCACAGACCAAATATGTCTTAAAAATTTGAGACTAACATTACAAGTCATATTCTATAATGTGGTTTTCAAGTCAAGACTTGGAGTTACCGTTTAACTTGGTTAGTTGCTTGGCATTGTGAAATATGGCGTATATCTGGATATATTTAATTGTAAATGCTATATCTATACAATATTATAATGTTTAAACCCCTTATAAAAACTAACTTGATATGACCATTTTTACATTCCAAAATTACCCTCCTTTTCTTTTTAAAATTACTAATATCTAATTATACTCATGCACTTACCAATTTAAAATATTACCATCACACTTGCTATCTATGTATCAATCAATTTACATTATGACATTCACTATCATACAAATTACCATCATACCTATCATATAAATTATCATATTATCCTAAAAAATTTATTAAATTCCAAAAAAAATTAAATATAAAATAATGTATAATCATTTTATAATTTAAATTAAAAAAAACTAAAACCAAAATAAAAAACGACGTTACAAATCACAACAATTTACAAAAAAAAATGTATATGCACGCAAGACGTGCAGAATGAGACTAGTATAATATTAACTATTAGGTTTTTAGTGGGTATGTTAAAATTTTAAAAATAGCATTTTTAATTAACATAGAGAATCTAATCAGCAAAGCGGTAACCCGGATCTTAGTAACTCCATACGGGACTCTAATATCAGGAAATGTAATTTGATTTGGATGGCTAAAGACAAACAGAAACAAGCACAAAAGTTATAGGAAATAGGAAAATCATTGGGTATTTCCGGAAAAGGGTATGATAAGGAAATTATGCATAAGATGATTGAGATGGAGGAAAGAGATGAGGCCTCTTTCTCAAAACAAATCAGCTTGTTCAGGAGGTTGGGATCGGTTTGAATTGTTAATGAAGATCTTATCTTTTAACATTAGGGGTCTTGGAGCAAGGTCTTGGAGGAAGGATTAAGAAGAAGGAGATAAGGAAATTAGTGATTAATGAAGGAATTGATTTCTTAT
Source organism: Haberlea rhodopensis (assembly GCA_907163345.1). Lineage (NCBI taxonomy): Eukaryota > Viridiplantae > Streptophyta > Magnoliopsida > Lamiales > Gesneriaceae > Haberlea > Haberlea rhodopensis. The sequence goes on along the minus strand of CAJQUN010000003.1, from coordinate 3,486,587 downwards.
GTATTCAGGAAACTAAAATGGAAGTGGTAGATAGAGCAACTTGTACTGCTATTTGGGAGGACAAGATTTCGATTGGTCCTTCAAGAAATCAGAGGGGAGATCGGGAGGGATTTTGAGTATTTGGAGAAATGATATTTTTTTAGCAGTAAAATCAGCTGTATCAGAGGGTTTTTTGGCCGTTGAAGGGGAATGGGGTCTGGAAAAGTAAAGTGTGAAATTGTTAATATTTATGCACCTTGTGACTTGATAAAGAAGAGAGCCCTTTGGATATCTCTTACTCAAAGAATCCAGCAAGGCGCGTCGTGTAGAAGATGTCTAGTAGGAGATTTTAATGCCGTCAGAAACCATCATGAAAGGAGAGGATCAGAATTGTTGGGGAACAGAAGGGATATTTCAGATTTTGATCAGTTTATCAGAGATGCGGAGTTGTGTGGTTTACCTTTGGTTGGAAGGAAATTCACATGGTATAAGGCTATTGGGTCTAGTATGAGCCGAATTGATAGTGTTTTGTTGACTAATTCTTGACTCTCGGAATGGAACGATTTATCCCAGTGGGGGCTCCTTAGAACATTTTTTGACAATTGCACCATCTTATTGAAATCTCACTCTGAGAATTGGGTCCCAAACCATTTAGAATGTTTGATTGCGGATCATCCCGGCTCTTAGACTTTGTCCAAGAGGTATTGAACAATATACATATTAGTGGATAGGGTAAAAGAAAAACTGAAGGCTCTCAGGGGTGCTTTAAACAATTGGCATCATGATACATTTGGTAATTTGGATAAAAAAAATTTAGGCAATGCAAAGCTAGTATCCAGCACTTATATTTTAAAAGTGAATCTTGTGCCTTATTACCTGATGAAGTTTTAGCCAGAAGAAAGGAAGTTGAATCTCTTTGGGTGGCCAAAAAATCCTTAGATAGCATCTTATTCCAGAAATCTAGAATCAGTTGGCTTAAAGAAGGTGATGCTATACAATTCTTCACAGATGGGTTAACTCGAAACTCAAGGAATGAGATATTGGGGCTCGTGATCGATAACTGTTGGGTTCAATCTGCAAATGAGTTGAAATTGGTTATCCACAAGCATTTGAATCCTTGTTCTCTTATCAGAAATTGATCAAACCCAAAATAGTTGACATCAGTTTTTCAAAGATTACTTCGCTGGAAAACTCAATGCTAATGTCTATACCTAATGAGATAGAAATCAAGTATGCAGTGTGGAGTTGCGGGGGGTCCAAAAGCCCGGGGCCAGATGATTTCAACTTCAACTTCCTACAAAGTTGTTGGCCGATTCTCAAAGATGACCTAATAAGATTTGTGATCGAATTTATATAGCATGTCAAACTGGTATGTGGCATTAATCCGTCCTTCATCACGTTAATCCCAAAGCTTGACAACCCTGCGAGGATCGAAGAGATTCGGCCCATATATCTTATAGGGTGTTTGTACAAAATCATTCCTAAACTCTTGGCCAACAGGTTGTTTAAGTCATGATAACATCATATCCCCTAATCATGCGGCTTTCATGGGCAACAAACAGATTCTAGACAGTGTGTTGACACTTAATGAGACCATAGATGAGATTTTAAAGAAGAAAAAGAGTTGCATTATGTTGAAAGTCGATTTTACAAAAGCGTATGACTCAATCATTTGGGATTTCTTGGATGAAATGATGGAGTCTATGAATTATGACCCTATGGCGTCGTTGGATTATGCAATGTATATCCACGGCTACTGCTTCCGTCCTGGTAAATGAGAGCCCCTCGGGTGAATTTAAGTTGGGTAAGGGCCTTCGACAAGGCGATCCATTATCGTCATTCCTGTATCTTATTGTTTCAGAAGGATTGAGTGGTCTTATGCACAAAGCAATTGAGTTGGAATTGTTTAAACCTGTCAGCGTTGGGAAGGAGAAAGTTCAAATCTCACGCATCCAGTATGCAGACGATACAATTCTTATGAGCGAAGCAAGCTGGCAGAACTTAGAAGTGTTAAAAGTTGTGGTAAGAAATTTTGAGCTTCTTTCAGGTCTAAAAGTAAACTTTGCAAAAAGCCAACGTTGAGGATGAGTGGATAGATAATGCAGCTTCATTCATGAATTGTGCTAAAGGATCTCTCCCTTTCAATTATCTTGGAATTCTAGTTGGAGTGAAACATAAATGGATCTCGGTTTGGACCCCGTTGATTGACAAATTAAAAAAAAGAATAAGTTGCTGAGGAGTAAAAAAAATTCATTAGGAGGCCGAACTAAAGTTTATATGGATAAGGATAAAGGGGGATTAGGAGTAAAAAATCTCGGTCCCTTTAATAGAGCTTTGCTTGGTAGATGGAATTGGAGGATTCGTGATGAAAAACATCACCTTTGGGCCAAGGTTCTAAGATCGAAATATGGTTTCTTCGACAGAGCTCTTGATGTTAGGGGACATGTTAGAGGACTCCGTAAGGCCTCTAGTTGGTGGATCGTTTTTTTAAAAAATTGAGAGCAATATTAATTAGTCATGGTTCAAAGAAGGTCTTGTTAGAAGAGTTGGTAATGGGAAAATTATGGCTATTTTGGTTGGACATATGGGTGGGAGAAGACAGTCTAAAAAATAGATTTCCAAGACTGTTTACACTGTCTTTAAATCAAGAAAGTTGCATCACTGAATTAGGAAAGTGGCATGAAGGTGTATGGTCCTGGGAGTTGAAGTGGAATAGAGCACTGAGTGATCGGGATCTATCAGTTGTTGATGAACTTCGAGGTGTTTTAAACATGGTCAAATTGTCTGAATTTGCTGAGGATCATTGGCTCTGGAAGCACTGTGAGGAAGGGACTTACTCAACTAAGACAGCTTATGATGCGATGGTTGGAAACTTCAACCAGGTTCCTTTTTATCACCTCTATAATTTGTTGTGGTGTAAGGTAGCTCCTTCTAAAGAAATTATACTTGCCTGAAAACTGATTCAAAATAAAATTGCAACCCAAAGTAACCTGTTGAGTAAAGGTGTGGTTACCGATCAAACTTGCTGCATCTTCTGTAATATTGTTTTGGAGGATCATAGGCATTTATTTTGCACTTGTGATTGCCTATCAAATTTGGTCTGAAATATATAGATGGTTGCAACTTCTCTTCGTGGGTCATGAGGATCATGCTGTCCACCTAGATATCCACGAAGAAATGCGTCATAGTGGTTTTTAACAGAAGGTATGGACAATGATTTGGGTGTGTGTAGTTTGGTGCATATGGAATGAAAGAAACAAACATATTTTTGATGGTATCGCTTCGGATATGGTTATAGTGGTGGAACGTATTAAACTCCGTTGTTGGATGTGGATCAAAGTATGGAATAAAGTGTCAACCTACTCTCAACGATTGGGTTTTGGAACCTGCTACGTGCTTCAAAATCTGTGTAGTTTTGTGGGGTTTCTTTCCTTGTTCTTTTTTATTTAGAGTACCCCTAGTACTCCAACTTTTTTTTTATCAATATCAATAATATATTTTACTTTTCCAAAAAAAATTATCCATATGTATATAGGTTCCTGCAACCTGTGGTCCTGTTTAAAGAACAAAAATAACATCAAATATTGGAAAACAAATTAAATATAACCAAAAGACCAGACAACAGAGAGTACTATAATTTCCGCTGTACAATGCCGCTAGCTAAAGACCGTGAGATAACTTTCTTTTTACGAATTTCGTTTTAATGAAGTAGATTTTAGTAAATTTTGGGAACAGATGCTAAAAGAAGTATGCAAAGCTTTTTGCGATTCATAAAGTACTCTGCTACGACGTGATGCATACCTAATTGTTAATAATGGGACATTCTTAATAACGTGTATTGCTCGAGTCAAAATATTATTAGCTATTTCATAAATTAGTGTCTCATTTGTTATATTTAACATTTTATTTGGAATATTCTCATCCAATATCGGGTGAAAATATTCTCAATGATATTGTGTGAGAATATTCTCAATGAATGGATGAATGTATAGGTCATTTGGGTAGCCAAAACCTAACCGCTCAAGTCATGTGTCTAAAGTACAATTGCATGATGCCAAATAACATATTCTTTTGATGATATCTATAGCATCACCAAGGGGTTGAGCCCCATGAGATAGAGGATCAGGTATTGGCTACCCCATGGAGTTGAGCCCCATCACAGATTTCGCTATTCCGTCCTCCTCACCTCCTACACCCTTTTTGGTTTCAAAATCAGTGTTCCACAAACCACAATGAAAGTCTCCGATTCAAACATAAAAGATAATACCCACAAAACAGAACTCTAAATCGCTAGACCCATCATCACTAGAGATGCACTCCACTAAATCGTGACGTGCAAAGTAATGGTGCACATTACAAGACATCTTCAACTATTACAATCATTTGTCTCACTTTGAACTGAAGTGGGGTACCTAAGATTTTCTCGAGAGTTTGGGACAAACCATTATTTTCCATCATTTTGTGGTTCAAAACCATGGACAGATGTAGCATGCTTCAATGCTATAGGTATCCAAGGTGGATTGTAGGTACAATCGGGGTTTTAGTCCACAAAGTTCCTCCCAATCTTCTACCCTACAATTGTATTTGTGTTGTTGGGCTAGCCCAGCTGATAAGATCACCCTCACTTGAGTTCGAGTTCGAGTATGCGAATTCCCCTAAAAAAAAGAAAATCGTATTTCATTGCATGTTCGATGATAAATGACATGTGTTCGTTGAATTGATTTTTAATTTAAGTTAAGAACATGTGTCACTGACCAACATACATCAAACAGAAGATGAAACAATAAGGTCTAGCTTGTTCAACCGTAGGATTGTGACGTTTCACCTTATAAGAAATTAAAGAAGCAAAACGATTGAACGATTAATTTGTTTCACTGAAAGGGTCATGAATTCAAGCTTAAATATCAGAGTTACTCCTGTTCGATATGGGATTATTTGGGGTGATATTTCAAGAAAAAGGACAGATGTCATGCCCCGAGACCGGGGTTACTAACACCGGCATTGATTTCCATTACAACTAGAAAACCAATAAGCCTCGTAATATCGTAACAAACGAAAACCAGCCTATTTTCCATAAATGAATAACCATTGTCTTTACATTTGAATAAAAACGTGAAATTTAAAACTTAAACAACTGAGCGAATAAATTCGTACTTAAATGAAACTTAGAGTCTTAAGAAATACGTAGCGGACAAATCACCAACCCCAGAATTGGTGTTCTTCTTCAGCTTCAACCTCTTCTTCAGCTTTATCTGGGGATGTAGAGTAAGGGGTTGAGTGCTTTGGAAAACACTCAGCAAGTGGGGGACAATCGATATTGATGTCATATGATATATTGACCTCCTCGGGTAAAATCCCCTCAAGGGCCGAACAAGTCATATACCGAACAGAGTGCACCGAACGGATAGCACCGAGCAGGGTTTTTACCGAACAGCTGCTAACCCTCCTCGGTTTTCTGGTCAAAGATTAGCGGAAGACCCGGGAATAACTAACAAATTAACCGGCGTGAATGAACGTGCAATAATGGAGCGCGGATTTTTCGGACGTGTTGGGCTCCAGTTAAGCCACGATCAGAGGACATCGTGTTCCGGATCTCCCACGAGCCAATCACTGGGAACAGTCCTATAAATACCCGCGGATGTCATCACAGAAGGGGTTGGATTTTTCTGGGCAAAAAGACTCCGAAGAGAGCAAATTTATGTCTGTTCGGTCTTTTCTGTTATTTCTATAAACAATTTGTGTAAGTCATTGAACAATTATTTTTTGTGTCCAGAGAGTCTTGTAAATCATCAACATTTTATAGTGAAGATTTATACTGGACTAGGTCCCGTGGTTTTTCTCTCAATTTGAGGGTTTTCCACGTAAAAATCTTGGTGTGTATCGTTATTTTCCTTTAACACCTTATTCTACCTTATATTCGGAAATCACGGATCACATCATTGGCGCCGTCTGTGGGAACAAAAAGAGTAAAGACGTTGAAGCAGGGATTTTTTCAGTAAGAATCCAATGCGAAATGGTTAAAAGCAAGGGGCGAGGGCCAATGTCGGGGAGGGATAAACCAATGACTCCCCCACGTTCATGCCCAGAACCAGAAGGAGCAGGGGAGGCTGGATCATCGCAGAATATTTCACGAGTATTACCTACTGGAGGAATACCCATGGAACATTTGACTGAGATGATTGCCAAAACTGTCGGAGAAGTTATGAAACAATTTATGACCCCCCCCCCCCCCCCCCCCCCTATCAGGAAGAAAATAAAGAAGAGGAGGAAGACTCAACCTCTATAAAGAAGTCGGAGGAGGGGGCTGAAGAGTCAAAAGATTTTCCTAATCGTTCAAATGAGGAAATAGATAGGGCTTTGCACCATCAAATGGAAGGATTTAAAGGAGGAGTTACAAAAAATGCGCAATAAAATGGAAGGACGTATTAACTCGGCAAGAAGAAGCACCCCATTCACTCCTCAAGTCATTGATGATCATCTGCCTCTTAATTTCAGAACTTTAAGTGTAGGGAACTATGATTGTAGCACGGATCCAGAAGAATATTTGTCTCGATTTGAGAATGCCTCACTCCTTCATCAGCTGTCAGATGGGGTGAAATGTAGAGTGTTCTTGACTACTCTAGCCGGCGCTGCTCAATCGTGGTTCAATCAATTACCATCAGGAATAGTGGATTCCTTTCCCAAATTCAGCTCGTTGTTCCTTCATCAATTCGCGAGCAGTAGAAGTTGCAAGAGAACAGCCTTGAGTTTGTTCGGTCTCAGGCAGATGGATAAGGAGTCCCTGCGGGATTTTCTGAAAAGATTTAATCAAGCATGCCTTGATGTTCCGCATGTGACATATGAAATACTAGCCAGCGCTTTCACCCAAGGGTTGAGAGAGGGGGATCTGTTCAGATCATTGGCCAAGAAGCCACCGTCGGATTATGATGAATTACTGGGGCATGCCTCTAAATATATTAATTTAGAGGAAGCGCAGAGGATGAAACAGAAGAAGGAAATAAAAAATAGTGGTGAAGTCAATAGGAAGGAGAGGCCATTGGAACAGCCTAAGAGGAACTTTGATCAGTACCTACCGATGAGACCTTATCGGGAGGTAGCCATGAATCGAATTACGCCAAAGAGGGGTCGGGGGGGACCTTATGGAAGAGGAGTATTCCGAGGAGGAAGTTCCCGAGGAGGGAGCGTTCATGAAGGAAGAATGGATGTAAGGCGAGGAGCTGACGATGAACTGAGGAACAGTGCTCCTTTCCCTCGGAATAATGTTAATCCAGGGAGAGGATCACTTCAACCAGTTCCTTGGGCAGTACGGGGGGAAAGAGTGGAGGGAGGAAATCAAGTTACTAGGGAAAGAACCATGAGCAATGTTCCTAACCGAGGGACCATACATATGATTTCGGGAGGAACATCATGTGGAGATTCTAACCGAGCAAGAAAAAGTTATGCTCGAAGACTCGAAGTGTTATCCATTAATCCAAGTCATACTCAGGAGAGTCCTTCTATAGCTTTCGGACCTGCTGATTTACAAGGGATTTATTTTCCCCACGAGGATGCACTGGTAATTTCAGCCACAGTGGCCAACTACAATGTGCAAAGAATCTTCGTCGATACAGGCAGCTCGGCAGATGTGCTCTTCCTTAGTACGTTGAAGCAGATGGAATTGGGAAGTATAGCTGTGCAAAAAGTAAATACTTCTTTGCATGGGTTTACGGGAGAAGCCATAAGTCCTATAGGACAAGTGTCTTTACCCGTCACATTAGGAGAGGAGTCCAAGACAAAGACGAAGATGATCACCTTCCTCATAGTGGATGCACCCTCCTCCTATAATATAATATTGGGTCGGCCGGCGTTAATGGCCTTCGAAGCGGTTGCTTCTACTTACCACCTGAAGATAAAATTCCCGGTAGGAGAGGAAGTGGGACAAGTAAGGGGAAGTCAGAGTTCATCAAGAAAATGCTATGTGCAAGAGTTGCAGCAAGACAAAGAAAAAAATAGAGAAGATGGGGAGCGAGGAAGTAATAAGAGGAAACATGGACAACCTGAGGAGGAGGAGCGGATAGTCCCCGAGGAGGAATTCATGAGTATCGAGTTAGGTCACCCGGCGAAAACTACTCGCATTGGATCCAAGTTGGATCCCCAATTGAGGAAAAGGGTGATTGAATGCTTAATAGCTAACGTGGATGTGTTCGGTTGGAATACCTCTGAGTTAATTGGGGTAAAACCCGAGATTGCTGAGCACCATCTAAATGTTGATCCGGGTGCTCGGGCAATTAAACAGAAGAGAAGGCATTTCGGACCCGAGAAGGATGCCGTTATAGCTAAACAAGTAGAGGAGTTGTTGAAGGCATGTCATATACGGGAGATTAGTTTCCCTACATGGCTCTCAAATGTGGTTTTAGTACCTAAAACAGGAGACAAGTGGAGGATGTGTGTAGATTTTTGGGACGTGAACAAAGCGTGTCCCAAAGATTGTTATCCATTACCAAGGATTGATCAATTAGTGGATTCTACTGTGGGACATGAGCTGTTATGTCTTATGGATGCTTATCAGGGATATCATCAAATCCCCTTAGCCCGCGAGGATCAGTCCAAGGTTAGCTTTGTCACAGCGGGAGGAACTTTTTGTTATGTCGTTATGCCCTTCGGATTAAAAAATGCTGGGGCTACTTATCAGAGACTGATGGATAAGATGTTCAGAGATCAAATAGGACGGAACGTGGAGGTTTATGTTGATGACGTCCTGATCAAAAGCAAGAAGGCCCAAAATCTGATAGAAGATATGGAGGAAGTCTTTGCCACTTTAAGAAGATTTGGCATGAAGTTAAATCCAGCCAAATGTACCTTCGGAATTCATAGTGGAAAATTCTTGGGGTACATGGTGACAGAGAGAGGTGTGGAAGCTAACCCTGAGAAAATCCGAGCAATCCAAGAAATGAACCCTCCTCGGACCCTGAACGAAGTACAAAGGTTAGCAGGAAGAATAGCAGCGCTTAGTCGATTCATATCTAGATCGGCTGACAGGAGTTTGCCTTTCTTTAAGGCCTTAAGGCGAGGAATACAGTTTGAGTGGGATGATCAGTGTCAGAAGGCTTTCGAAGACTTGAAAGAATATCTAGCTCAGTTACCCTTGATGAATAAACCCGAACACAATGAGACCCTCCTCGTCTACTTGTCGGTAACCGAGGAAGTTGTCAGCTCGGTGTTAATTCAAGAGAAATTTGGGCAGCAGCAACCGGTATATTATGTCAGCCGAGCTTTGCAAGGAGCCGAACAAAGATACCCAGAAATTGAAAAGTTAGCTTTGGCTCTGGTGATCACTGCAAGAAGGCTTCGGCCTTATTTTCTATCTCACCCTATCATGGTGGTAACGAGCACTCCCTTAGGAAGGCTCTTGTCAAAAGCTAAAGTTTCAGGGAGGATGGTGAAATGGGCCACAGAATTGAGCGAGTTCGATATTTCTTATCAGCCTCGGACTACCATCAAGGCTCAGGCCTTATCTGATTTCTTGGTTGAAGTAACTCATACTCGCGAAGAAAAAGATTGGAGCCTATTTGTCGATGGATCATCTACTCAAATAGGAAGCGGTGCAGGAATTATACTGATCAGTCCAGAAGGAGAAGAAATTGCTATAGCTATTCAGTTCGGTTTTCAATCTTCAAACAATGAAGCCGAATTCGAAGCTCTCCTCTCGGGTTTACGAGTAGCAATAGATGCCGGAGTTCAGAAAGTAAAAGTGTTCATGGATTCAATGCTGGTCGTGCAGCAGGTAAATGGGGTATACAAGGTGAAAGAAGAAAAGTCGAAAAAATATGTGGAGAAGGCTCAAGTATTAATGACTCAGTTCCAGGAAGTGCAATTGAAGCAAATACCACGAGAAGATAATAGCCTAGCAGATTAGCTTGCAAAGTTGGCCAGCTCCATCCATGAGTGGAAGAATAGGAAAGTGCTGGTACAAGATCTTTTGGTCTCGCACATAGCAATCAACAGTATAATGAATTTGGAGCCTTGTATCATATCTGATTGGCGATAGCATATCATTAAATTCTTGAAAAATAGGGGTGTTGCCGTTAGATCCAAAGGAAGTTGCTCGGGTGAAGAGAATGGAGAGGCGTTTTGTGTTAGCAGAAGGTAAATTGTTCAAAAGGGGATTTTCAGCTTCCTTCTTGCAATGCACATCAACACAAGAAGGAGAACATTTACTAAGGGAGATTCACGAAGGCTGTTGTGGGAATCATTCGGGAAGTAATATGTTATATCAGAAAGCCCTTCGGGCAGGATACTATTGGCCCAGTATGAGAGAAAATGCCGAAGAAATTGTTAAAAAATGTAACAATTGCCAGAAACATGCAAATTTATCTCATATACCCGCAGAGGTCTTAAATAGCAGTATTACTTCCTGTCCCTTCGATCAATGGGGGATGGACATCGTCGGACCTTTTCCTCTTGCCACGGGGCAAAGAAAATTCCTCCTAGTAGCAGTTGAGTACTTTACGAAATGGGTGAAAGCCGAGCCTCTATCAAAAATAACTGAGGAGGAAATCATCAAATTCTTATGGAGAAGCATAGTATGTCGGTTCGGAATACCGAGGAGAATTATTTCGGATAATGGAAGGCAATTTCAGGGAAAGAAACTACAGGAGTGGTGCGATGAGATGAAAATCAGGCAAATATTCACGTCAGTAGCCTATCCACAATCAAATGGGCAAGTCGAAGTTATTAACCGTATTCTATTACATGGGATTAAGACGAAGCTGGAATGGGCCCAAGGAGAATGGGTAAATGAACTACCTGGAGTCTTGTGGGCTTATCGAACAACTCCTCGGGTATCTACAGGGGAAACTCCGTATAGTCTAGTATACGGTTCGGAGGCCCTCATTCCAGCGGAAATTGGGATTGAATCTCTCCGCGTACAATGTTATGATCCAGAGCAGAACGAGGTTAAGAGAATGCAAGAGTTAGATGAGATTGATCAGCTAAGAGAACAAGCTGTAGCAAGAACAGAGCTATATAAAGTAAGGATTACCAACGCCTATAACCGAAGGGTTCGATCAAGAACATTTCAAGTTGGTGATTTAGTGTTACGAAGAACAAATCCTGCTGGTGAGGTGAAAAAGTTGGCACCCAAATGGGAAGGCCCTTACAAAATCAAGGAAGTAATCGGAAGAGGAGCCTACAGGCTGGAGGATCATGAAGGTCGGAAATTGGTAAGACCTTGGAACATTCATAACCTGAAGAAATATTTTGTGTAATCTTTCTCTTTTGTTTACTTTATGAATTCAGCAGTAATAAAATGAAAGTATTTGATTCATTGAGTTTTTGTACGGAATTCTAATGATTTACTCGTGGGATCGGGATGTTTGGTCCACGTTTAAACATTGCATTATCATCGGTTTACTCGTGGGATCGGGATGTTTGGTCCACGTTTAAACATTACATTATCATCGGTTTACTCGTGGGATCAGGATGTTTGGTCCACGTTTAAACATTACATTATCATCAGTTTACTCGTGGGATCGGGATGTTTGGTTCACGTTTAAACATTACATTATCATCGGTTTACTCGTGGGATCGGGATGTTTGGTCCACGTTTCAAACCTAAAATTGCCTAAGTGTTTGTGCTCGGGGTAGCGAGCTTTGTTCGGAATTTTAGTTGTTTACTCGTGGGATCGGGATGTTTGGTCGACGTTTTAAACCTAAAATTGCCTAAGTGTTTGTGCTCGGGGTAGCGAGCTTTTGTTCGAAATTTTAATTGTTTACTCGTGGCATCGGGATGTTTGGTCCACGTTTTAAACCTAAAATTGCCTAAGTGTTTGTGCTCGGGGAGGCTCTCCAGAGCAGCATTGACGTCAAGGAAATCTTTTGAAGCCCCTTCGGGAGGGTAGCCTTGAGATCTAAATTGACCGACGCATGCCTCAAAACCATGATCAAAGAACTTGTAGGCACGGTCAGCCACCATGTTGCTATACTCTGGAGACTTCAAAAATTCAACTTTCTTCGAGAGCCAGAGTTCTTCCACACGAGCAGCCGTGGAAGATTTCTCTTGAGCAAGCTGCTCAGAGACAGCTTGATGTTGCTCAGCCAGGGATTTATACTGCTCTGACAGAGTAGAGTTAGCACCTTCGAGAGCAGCAAACTTTGTCCGCTCCTCTGCCAGGACCTGCTCCGCCTTGTCCCGAGCTGATACCAGGGCCAAGTGCCGCTCCTCCAAAAGGCTAACTGTTTTCTTCAACTCCTCACCCATACCCTCTAACTGCCGGATGCGCTTCTGGTTTTGCCCATCAGCCAATCGAACTGAATGAAAGCGAGTGAGAAGTTCACCCGCCATCATGTGGGCCTGCATCAGATCATATATAAAGTTAAAGTAACAAATGAATGTATTGAAAAAAGACAAACGGAACAAATTAATGGGTATAAACATTTACCTGAGTAAAGGAGGAGGAGAAGTCGTTCACCAAGTTGCTGAAAGCCAGCTCCCCGAGGTATTTTCGATCAGCGGGGTTGGGGGTATAGCACAAAATGGAATGGGAGGCTTTGGGATCGGGTTTTTTCAGTAGTGGAACAGTAGGGGAGTATGTCCACGAAGGGATATGGTATCTCGAGGTAGGCCGGGAGACACCGAGAGCGGGTTGAGAGGAGGCTCGAGGTTCGGAAGGGATAAGGGAAGAAGAAGTTTTCTTAGTAGGGGGTGCTTGGGGCGAAGAACTTGGACCTTCGGGGGTAGTCTTTCTCTTGCGATGAAGAGCATGAGTCTTCTCAGGTGAAGCCTTCTCCTCAGAAGGAGTCAAAATCTCAATGGAAGGGGGAGGTGCAGGAGTAGCAGCAGCCTTAGAAGTTTGGCCTTTTTGGCTCTTCTCCCTTAGCTTCTCGGCTATCATTGCCTTCATCATTTTTGTTTCTGAAAAGAGCAGAGAAATATTAGTCCGAACATGATAAGTTAAAAGTAAAATGAAGAAGATTACTTGGACAGCACTCACCGAGGGACATTTTCAAGGATACACCTTTGGGGCTCAATTGGAACAAGTATAGCAGTCCGTCGTCAATCAGCTCCATCAAATTAAAACACTGATCGCCAAGTGCACGACGAACCGACAAATACGGTTCCTCCTCAAGGTGACCCTTGATTGATTTCCCCCTCGGGAGACTTTCCCTCTACTCCATAGGGCAATCCCAAGGCTGGAGGGGACGAGCAAAGAAGTAAGAGTTTTTCCAATTTTTTATGGATGAGGGGTATTTTTTGAGGAAGCCAACCCCTGTCCTTGAAGAAAAGTAAAAAAGCCCGATCTCTTTCTTGTTCAATTGGAAGAAATAATGAAAAAGCTCGGGAGTAGGGGTAAAACCCAGATAAGAAAGAACTATGAAGAAGCCTGCTAATAACCTATAGCTATTGGGAAATAATTGACTAAGGGAAACACAGAAGTAGGAGGCCACTTCAATAAAGAAAGAAGGGACGGGAAAACGGAGGCCTCCTCGGAGTTGGTCTATATAGAAAGGAAAATACCCCTTAGGGGGTAAGTGGGGACGAGATCCAGAAGGGGGAGCAATAATAGAAGTCCCCTCAGAAATCCCCCATTTAGTTCGGATATTGATGAGGTGCTGAGGCAATTTGACCTCAGACTCGAAGATCTCGAACCAAGGAACACGGGCTTTAACTAAATCTCGCTCTGTAGCGCGTTTCTGCTCTTGCTTATGAGCAGGCGACTCAGCAGAAGAGCTTAGGGTTTTGTCGCTATCAAAAGAGGAAGAGGGTTGAGGAGAGGGGCTAAGAGCGTCTCCTTCGTTAAACCTATCTATCGCTTGCAATGAAGAATCGGCTGAGGAAGAAACCATACTTAGATGATTAAAAAAGGACTGCTGGGGAAAGTCGTTCGATCGTCTGGTGCTAGCTCGGAAGCAAAATGCAGCAAAGTAAGGACAAATGAAGAAAAATGAGGGGTATTTATAGCGGGGACCATGTGAACAGTCATTTAATCTTCACCGTCCAAAAATAAGGGAATGGACGGTTATAAAGGAGCCTCGGGAAACGAAACGTCGCGCGGCATTTGAAATATTTGGGCGGGAAAAAAGGGCGGCAAAAATATCCCGAGCAGGTTAAGTTTGGGATTTTACCCGAAGACAATAAAACAAGACTTCAAAAGTCTCGTCTTGCTTTACTTTAGGGGGGTGAGGTGATGTCATATGATATATTGACCTCCTCGGGTAAAATCCCCTCAAGGGCCGAACAAGTCATATACCGAACAGAGTGCACCGAACGGATAGCACCGAGCAGGGTTTTTACCGAACAGCTGCTAACCCTCCTCGGTTTTCTGGTCAAAGATTAGCGGAAGACCCGTGAATAACTAACAAATTAACCGGCATGAATGAACGTGCAATAATGGGGCGCGGATTTTTCGGACGTGTTGGGCTCCAGTTAAGCCACGATCAGAGGACATCGTGTTCCGGATCTCCCGCGAGCCAATCACTGGGAACAGTCCTATAAATACCCGCGGATGTCATCACAGAAGGTGTTGGATTTTTCTGGGCAAAAAGACTCCGAAGCGAGCAAATTTATGTCTGTTCGGTCTTTTCTGTTATTTCTATAAACAATTTGTGTAAGTCATTGAACAATTATTTTTTGTGTCCAGAGAGTCTTGTAAATCATCAACATTTTATAGTGAAGATTTATACTGGACTAGGTCCCGTGGTTTTTCTCTCAATTTGAGGGTTTTCCACGTAAAAATCTTGGTGTGTATCGTTATTTTCCTTTAACACCTTATTCTACCTTATATTCGGAAATCACGGATCACATCAGATATGATAACATAATAAATACTTCATAATTTTCAAAACATGAATCAAAACTTGTCATAAACCGATATGAATGTATCTTGACATAATTGCTCCATCGAGCCATAACATGACATCTCATATCGTTCATAATTTTCTTATACTTAAGCACAGTAAAGCATCTAATCTCCTCTTGGTACTAATATCAGTCTCTAGACTTATCCCTCATAGAGATGAGGTCATGACACCGGCTTACCCACGAATAAAGGGTCTGGAACTCCAGAAACAACGGATAACCACCGTATAAGGTTCTTTTAGCGGTTACACCCCACCGCATCAGGGTCATGGGGAATTCCATTCCAATTGGATTTCGAGTTTAAGGTGCTTACAAAATATACTTTTCATAGTTTCACATAATCCATATCGATTGATTCTTAAAAACATACATAAGCATTTTTTTCAAAAACGAAACGAATACTTAACAAAAGCCCACTTACAGTGCTTGGATAGGTGCTTGAGTAATCGACGGTACGAAACGAACGAATTCAAATCTTCCAACCAAGAACAGAAATCAGAAGTCTAAACTTTTCGAACCAGATTCTGGAAATTCGAACAGATTGCTTAACCCTTTTTCGAACTAGATTGCTAAGGTATTTGGGTGGTTTAAGTTGTGAATAAAGGCTAAGAATCGCTCGGTTTCAATCTCGAAACTTGCTGATATAAAGGGAGGAATTTTGGACAGAATTATAACTGACTTTGGACTGAGTTTTCGAACAGATTGCTTGCTGAAAATTTTCGAACAAAAAGCTGCTGAATTTTTCAGATTTAAGGGACTAAAATTCTAGAAAACTCACGGCTGGAATTTGTTTAGAAAAAGGGTGCTGAAATTCGAATGGTTTAGGCCTTAAATTCCCGAGAGATGGCTGCTGTTTCACAAGGAATTTTCTGAGATTGGTCGAGGAATTGAGCTGGAGTTTATTGAGAAATATATGCTGAGAGTGGTGAGAGTTTTCGATAAGTTATAGGCTTGGAACAAGGCTGAAAGTTTACAATTCAAAGGACTTGGAGTTATGAAATCTGGTGGCTTGGTGATTGAAAACTAATGGTTGGAACCAATCCTCTCGGGTGATGTATTCAAAGGCTGGAGGTTTATGCATTGATGACAATGACTCAAGCTTTTAAATAGGTGCAGATCTTGGTATTCAAAGTTGGTGAAAGACTTGGATTTTCTTAAATAAAGAGATGGAGATTTTCGAAATTGTAGGTGCCAAATATTCAGATTTTTGTTGGCTAAACTCTTGGATTATATTGATCAAATTTTGTGGATGAATTCTCGGCAACTTCAATATCAATTTTCAAAAATTGCTGCTGAATGGAGGCTGAAGTTTTTTGGCTTTAATGTGTTGAAAAGCGATTAGCTTAGGTCTTATTTAATAAACTTAGATTGGTATGAATGATACACTTCTATCCCCACTAGAATTCTAAATCATCTTTTAGAGTTTTACACCTCCTAGAACACCTAATTATCTATCTATTAATAGAGTTTTAATCATACTAAAACATTTAATTATTCTATCTCAATTAATTAGTGTTCTAGTTGTACTCCAACACCTAATAATTTTATAAAAGAATTTAACTTGTATCAATTACCTTAATTGATGGATAACCTCAAATTCCGGGTCTTCACAACATAAACCTCCATAAATGTCCTAAATGAACTACCGATACCAAGGTACTTAATAGGCGATAAAAGAAAGAAAAATAAGTTAGAGGTTCGACTTGCTACAGAGATTATCCCAAAGGCCGTGATTCACAAGACGATTTTCCCATAATAACTCAGAACAAAACAGTGATCTAGCATGTATTCTCTAACTCCAAGTTCCAGCAGTAATGTGTGATACTGCATAGAAAACAAAAAACGTCCAAGAAATGATCAAACCAATGCTAAGAAACAGGTGAGATTTTGAAAAGGTTGGTGTCCAATGGGTGAAAATTTGCAACCATGGTTGAATTGTTTTGGGTAATCACTAATCCAAAACAAACCAAGGGAACTTCAAAGTTGGAACCGAGTGAAAATAGAAGCTTACCAGGATTCAGATAACGATTCTTAAGAGCCCAGTCTTCCCGCATAGGCACAAACTTCTTGAATGGGGCACGTGAAATGAGCATCGAGTACATTAAACAGCAGTATAAATAACAAACAGCAATCCTTCACATTGAATGTTTCCATATGTTGTGGGATTGTGGCACAAGGAATACACATCCCAATCCACACCCCGAATGGAGGGGAAATATGTTTTTTTTTATGTGAATATAAACCCCCCAACTCAGAATAGAAGATCTTCTCATGTGAAGGAGTAAGTATATTTTAGATTTTTCACGTTTGCAACTGAGTTCAGATATCCATTTTTTTTTTGTCTTTAGAAGTTAATTTATCGGGGATTATCTATACTCTATTATAATGTGTGAGTATCTTATAATAACTATTTTGGTATGACCGTTGTGAAATTCCAAAATACTCTCTATTTGCTATAGTAATAACCATGGGACAATAAGATAAAAGGATAATATCGAAAAATCAGTTATTAACTTCCAAACTTAGTTTCAAAATTTTCACCAGTTTTTTTCCTTCCGAAAATATGTGCGGCAGTTTTTTCTCTTCTCCATTTCATATTTAAATGAGATATTTCAAATATAAAAAATTAGTATATATATACAATATTTAAAATTTCATTACACACAACACGTCTCCGTTGGCCGCTAGTTTAAATAATTAACATTTGGCCATGATTTTTAAATCTTTTTTTTTTAATTTTGACCATTGTTTGTTTTTTATATGTTTCAAGGTCAAATTACAATCTTTTTAAAAAAAATATTCACAAATCAAAAAGAATATTTGATCAAAATTATTTTCGAACTATCCAAAACTGTTCGCATGTAGTCCGATTAATTGTTGAGATGAAGTTGGTTGGTGTGTATAATCGAAACGGGCCGACACCGATGGGAAGGTAAATGGTCGGGCACAACTTGAACCTATATGGACTATTCATAATAGACATTTTCTTTGGGGGTTCACTCAATTGGAATTAAGGCCTACTTGTCGAATCTAAATAGATATTCGCCAGAGCGGAATGTAAATAATTTTTATTAGCTTATCGGTAGTGAACATATAAGCACCAATGTTAAGTTTAGTGATGTCATGTGTTGCCTTCTCGGATAAAATTCTTTGCGCGAGCCGAATAGCAATACACCGAACATATTATAGGTGAACAACAATACACCGAACAAATTATAGGCGAACAACAATACCCCAAACAAATTATAGCCGAACGACTGTCAAACCATGCTCGGTATACTGGTCAAAGATTAGCGGAATACCCGGCTGTAAACAACAGATTAACAGGCGAAGATAAACGTGTGTTTGTCACGCCCCGCACCGAGGCCCGCACAAGCGCGACTGCACAATGGGCTCCTATAGCAACTACTTCGTATCCGTCATCGCTCTACGAAAATGGTTAACCCAAGTTGCTATAATAATTCATTGTAAGCCTTTATAAACCACTTTAAATTTTCATCAACAACCAATGTGGGACAAGGGTATTACAATCACCACTCCTTTAGAACGTGACATCATCGTCGCGACCTAACTCATCGATCCACCGACACCGAGAATCTAGAGTTGGCTCCTACAGGTTCAAGAGGTGGCTCCCGTCATGTAGCACTTGGCTCCCACGCACGTGACACTTTGCCCCATAGGTTCAAGAGGTGGCCCCCGTCATGTAGCACTTTGCACTTTTGTAGGTTCAAGAGGTGACTCCCACGCACGTAGCACTTCATATCACTTATCTCCCGGTGTTGCCTACCGGTAACCGGCTCTGATACCATTCTGTCACGCCCCGAGCCGAGGCCCGCGCAAGCGCGACTGCGCAATGGCTCCTATAGCAACTACTTCGTATCCGTCATCGCTCTACGAAAATGGTTAACCCAAGTTGCTATAATAGTCCATTGTAAGCCTTTATAAACCACTTTAAATTTTCATCGACAACCAATGTGGGACAAGGGTATTACACCTGATGTCGACAAACAAATGTCCATAATGAAGAAATCAACAAAAAGAAGGGTGATCAAGTACAAAAAATTCGATTTGAAAGCTGAAACCATCATCTTTCGAAATTATTAAACTAAAATTAACATTATGACATGACCCTTTCATGTTTTGGTAGCTTTTGCTCATTTTTTGGCTATGATGTACGTTTGCGTAAAAGTCGAATTTCATTCGAAATGTTATGTTTGTGATGTGTATGATGATGTCTGCATAAGCGGTCCACAAACACTTTTATTCTATGATGGTACCTCTTTATGAGAACTTGTTAAGTTGTTTTTGCAACCCAGGATTGGCGTCTTGCGTGGTGGAAGAAAAACGAGTATATATATATATATATATATATATATATATATATATATATATATATATATATATATATATATTAATTAATTGAGTAGTCTCATAAACTTCTCCAACTTCCTATATAGGAAAAAAGTATTAACTATTGACCTCTTCTTAATAATGTGAAAAATTCATCGTATAACCATATAATTTTTTTTTTCATGTTTCTATCACCATTCAACATAAAATATTGATATCACAAACTTGATAAAATCGAATCAGACTGCTTATGTCGTCAAAATTTACCACATAGAATATCAAATCGAATAAATAGTTCAGCAATTCATCAGCTATTTATTAAAATGATTCGTAAAATGAAAAATACTTCTTAAGGAAATACTTATTTTCATGAAAAACCCAGATAGTGAAAGCCAAAGAACTGCAAAAAATTTCCTGTTTTTTGAGAATTAAACAGAATTTTAGTTTATTGCCATTGTTACTAGATTGCTTGTTTGCTGACGAAATTCATCGTGATTTCTTTTTTTCTTTTTTTTTTTGAGGAAAAATTCATCATGATTTCACTAACACCCTTTGATTTCAATTCGATGGAAATGGTTAGTGCGAGGATTTGTTCTTTACTATCTCATGGGGTAGTGTCTATGAGATAGATCCAACCAATCATAGATATATTCCCATCCAACTTTGAAAATATACAACATATTTGAATGACTAGATCTATCTTATAGACACTGTCCATAGGATAACCAAGAACATTTTTTATGCAATAAAGATTGATTGAAAAGTTTGCAGTGGAAATGGACCCCTTTGTGCGTGACATATCCTACCAATCAAGATCAGACTTCAAAGCATACTGCTTCAAATTAAACCATATACAGCTAGCTACGCTTTTATTTCTGGAATAAAATATTTTAAAATTTAATGCCTTAATATTTGTTTAATAGCCTTGGAGGTAATTTTTAGGTTAGTGTATATCGATCCAACAGGCTAATTCCAACATAATCATCTCTTTTATCCACCAATTATCTATCCATCACTTATTTTATCACACCTACCAAGCGTAGCCTAATAGTCCAATACCGATGATGCAAACCTTGAAAAGTTTAAGTTAACGAGTTTGGGTAATCTGTTAATTATGTATTAAAGCTTTATCTTATCCTTAGACCACCGATCCCTTGCATGTAATTCAACGATAATTGGCAATAAATAATTAAGGGTTGAAGTACAAAGTGAGAATTGAAGTGATATATTTTACTAGTTTAATGTGGATATCTTTTTCAAGTTAGTCCCCACCACGTATAGACAGCATTTAGATGGTTAGGTAGCACGCCGAGTGCATTATTATTGTTCCAGGGCTATCCGAGAAGCCATGCATAAATTGGATTGGGTTGGATTTATTCTCCCTTTAATTTCCCTACTTTAAAGATTTTGGTCGTAAAAATTTTGTGGGGCTATATATATATACTTCAGTATTTTCTCTGCATAATCTTAATTTTAACTTGCAAAAAAAGATTTTTTGGAATTCATAAATTTTAGCATACTTGTTTTGTATCTATTAAAGTAAAGCACTTCATAAAAGATATTTAAATATAGAATTTTAAAGTAAGCTAAAAAGTTTCGTTAATAATAAAAAATTATTATTATTACAAAGAAATAATTTATCATATCTGTGTAAATGGTGGGAAAAAAATGGCCTGCTAGATCACGTAGGAAACATGGAATCTAGATCTTGGTAACACGTACACCTCCGAATCACCAACTTTATTTATTTTATCTAACAAAAGAAGCAATAATGTTGTTCGAGTCCCTATCGAGCGGAGATTCGTTGCGGGAAGACTATTGCGTTCTGAGTTAGCATCCTAGCTTCTTGAGCTTCAGTCCTAGGTTTAGGTGTTGAAAATCTTGCAATTTGACTATTTGAGCATTGTGAATTTTGTTTAGAGATATCCACACACGTATGCATATATTCAAAGAGTTGAATTAATATTCTATGAGTTCATTGCCCGTAGTTTGTCAAAAAATACTTTATTGATCAAATTGGAAACATTCATCTCCTAACCTATCTTCTGTTATCCAAAAGGATGAAAAGAATGACAGTGACATTAACCACATAATTCAAGCGGCCTGGTTGAAATGGAAAAATGCCACTGAAGATCTATGTGATCGTAATATCCCACTGAAATTGAAGTGAAAGTTTTATAAAACCGTCATTAAACTTGCAATGTTGTATGGGACGGGATGCTGGGCACCTAAGACGAATCACATTCAAAAGATGAGTGTGGCAGAGATGTGTATGCTTGATGGACGTGCGGTATGACCAGATGAGATAAAATAAGGAACGGAGATATTCGAGCTGAAGTTGATTTAAAATGTATATAAGAGAAGATACAATAAAGTTGTTTACGTTGGTTTTGTCACGTACGACGAGTGGAGTTCATGGATTACCAAAGAAGACATGACTCGAAGTTATACGCAAAGACTTAGAGTTCAATGGGATTAAAGATGATATTCTGACCTATAAAAGCGCTTGGAGGAGACTGATGCATGTGTCCTACCTGATTTGATTTTCTCTATTTTTCATCTAGTCTATACCAATTCATTGATATTAATGGCTTAGTTATTGTTGTTTTACAGACACGTCAAACCATGTAGAGACACATCAAACCAACAAACCAGAAATGAGGTATTTCTTATGGTTCAATTAGCAGCCGAAACAAAGCATGTGCGTCCTTTGGCGTTTGCGTAGTCTCGAATCAGTTGGAGCCCTTATGATTAGAGGTACAATTCCAAGTACCATTTATATGGAAAGCCTAATGCTAGCTTACACTGCACAATAATTGGCTGATTATAGCAAAGCTCCATAATCATATATAATTTGGTGACTCAACAAAAGATTGCCATAAGATTCATATCTCTAATACCAAATTTATACGTAGTATTTTTTTAAAGAATAAATTTTATCCTCTAAAATTTCAAATTTCAAATGTATCGTCTTTAATAATTAATGAGCTAGGATTCGAATCATACAGCCACAATCACTTGACATATTGGTCAGTTGATTTTGACATTGTTTTTGGATTCAATTATCTAACACTTGGAGTTTTTAACATAGGACCCCAAGGCCTCGACTTACATGTGAGATGTCATGTTAAACAATAAATTAATTATTGATAACTTCCCATGTATTCATTTGTTAGTGATAATTTAGTCCATGTATCTAAAGGTCTTCAAATATATATATAGTTTAGGTATATTAGCATCCGGAGATTACGCGTTGCTTGCTATAATTCACAAATACATATTGATGTCATATGATATATTGACCTCCTCGGGTAAAATCCCTCAAGGGCCGAACAAGCCATATACCGAACAGAGGGCACCGAACGGAAAGCACCGAGCAGGGTTTTTACCGAACAGCTGCTAACCCTCCTCGGTTTTCTGGTCAAAGATTAGCGGAAGACCCGGGAGTAACTAACAAATTAACCGGCGTGAATGAACGTGCAATAATGGGGCCCGGATTTCTCGGACGCGTTGGGCTCCAGTTAAGCCACGATCAGAGGACATCGTGTTCCGGATCTCCTGCGAGCCAATCACTGGGAACAGTCCTATAAATACCCGCGGATGTCATCATAGTAGAGGTTGGATTTTTCTGGGCAAAAAGACTCCGAAGAGAGCAAATTTATGTCTGTTCGGTCTTTTCTGTTATTTCTATAAAAAATTTGTGTAAGTCATTGAGCAATTATTTTTTGTGTCCAGAGAGTCTTGTAAATCATCAACATTTTATAGTGAAGTTTTATACTGGACTAGGTCCCGTGGGTTTTCTCTCAATTTGAGGGTTTTCCACGTAAAAATCTTGGTGTGTTTATCGTTATTTTCCTTTAACACCTTATTCTACCTTATATTCGAAAATCACGGGTCACATCATTGGCGCCGTCTGTGGGAACAAAAAGAATAAAGACGTTGAAGTAGGGATTTTTTCATTAAGAATCCAAGGCGAAATGGTTAGAAGCAAAGGGCGAGGGCCAATGTCGGGGAGGGATAAACCAATGACCCCCCCACGTTCATGCCCAGAACCAGAAGGAGCAGGGGAGGCTGGATCATCGCAGAATGTTTCACGAGTATTACCTACTGGAGGAATACCCATGGAACATTTGACTAAGATGATTGCCAAAATTGTCGGAGAAGTTATGAAACAATTCATGACCCCCCCCATGTCAGGAAGAAAATAAAGAAGAGGATGAAGACTCAACCTCTATAAAGAAGTCGGAGGAGGAGGCTGAAGAATCGAAAGATTTTCCTAATCGTTCAAATGATGAAATAGATAGGGCTTTGCACCATCAAATGGAGGATTTAAAGGAGGAGTTACAAAAAATGCGCAATAAAATGGAAGGCCGTATTAACTCGGCAAGAAGAAGCACCCCATTCACTCCTCAGGTCATTGATGATCCTCTGCCTCTTAATTTCAGAACTTTAAGTGTGGGGAATTATGATGGTAGCACGGATCCAGAAGAATATTTGTCTCGATTTGAGAATGTCTCACTCCTTCATCAGCTGTCAGATGGGGTGAAATATAGAGTGTTCTTGACTACTCTAGCCGGCGCTGCTCAATCGTGGTTCAATCAATTACCATCAGGAATAGTGGATTCCTTTCCCAAATTCAGCTCGTTGTTCCTTCATCAATTCGCGAGCAGTAGAAGTTGCAAGAGAACAGCCTTGAGTTTGTTCGGTCTCAGGCAGATAGATAAGGAGTCCCTGCGGGATTTTCTGAAAAGATTCAATCAAGCATGCCTTGATGTTCCGCATGTGACGTCCAAAATACTAGCCAGCGCTTTCACCCAAGGGTTGAGAGAGGGGGATCTGTTCAGATCGTTGGCCAAGAAGCCACCGTCGGATTATGATGAATTACTGGGGCGTGCCTCTAAATATATTAATTTGGAGGAAGCGCAGAGGATGAAACAGAAGAAGGAAATAAAAAATGGTGGTGAAGTCAATAGGAATGAGAGGCCATCGGAACAGCCTAAGAGGAACTTTGATCAGTACCTACCGATGAGACTTTATCGGGAGGTAGCCATGAATCAAAGTATGCCAAAGAGGGGTCGGGGGGGGACCTTATGGAAGAGGAGTATTCCGAGGAGGAAGTGCCCGAGGAGGGAGCGTTTATGAAGGAAGAATGGATGTAAGGCGAGGAGCTGACGATGACCTGAGGAACAGTGCTCATTTCCCTCGGAATAATGTTAATCCAGGGAGAGGAGCACTTCAGCCAGTTCCTTGGGCAGTACGGGGGGAAAGAGTGGAGGGAGGAAATCAAGTTACTAGGGAAAGAACCATGAGCAATGTTCCTAACCGAGGGACTATAGATATGATTTTGGGAGGAACATCATGTGGAGATTCTAACCGAGCAAGAAAAAGTTATGCTCGAAGACTCGAAGTGTTATCCATTAATCCAAGTCATACTCAGGAGGGTCCCTCTATAGCATTCGGACCTGCAGATTTACAAGAGATTTATTTTCCCCACGAGGATGCACTGGTAATTTCAGCCATACTAGCCAACTACAATGTGCAAAGAATCTTCGTCGATACAGGCAGCTCGGCAGATGTGCTCTTCCTTAGTACTTTGAAGCAGATGGAATTGGGAAGTATAGCTGTACAAAAAGTAAATACTTCTGTAGGGTCTTCATACCTTAACCACGTATAGTACACATATATTGGATAGAACATGCATTTATAACCTCTTAAGGTTCCGGTTGTAGCTTGAGCTAATAAGATTACAGGCCGAAATAAAATTTCCAAAAGCTACTTAATTACATTCTCAACAATGAATGTTAAAGTTATAGGTTTACTCTACTCCTAGAGTAGAGACTATCAAAATCCTGTAATCTAAAATCATCTTGTTCCCTTTTAGCTCACCGCCTCAACCCGACCCTAGGCCCTTCGGTCCAAAAGTGTACCTACAGGGATAACACATCGTGAGCATATACATATTTACTTAACTTTATATAAAAAGGCATACACTAATGCATAACATATTAGTTAAGTAAAAGTTATTGGTCGTTCTTCAACTTCCTTTGTTATCCCTGACTCTTATTCATATATAAGGGTATCTTACCCCATTGTATGGCATCTTACCATAATATAACCTTCGTGTGGCATCTTACCACATGGGCATCTTACCCAATCATATGGCATCTTACCATATCATAAACATTACGTGGCATCTTACCACAGGGGCATCTTACCCACTCACATACTTTGGGTGGCATCTTACCACATGGGCGTCTTACCCAATCATACACGTCGTATGACCTTATCATAAACTTCGTCATCATAGACGTCATCATAAACATCATCATCATAAACATCATCATAAGCATCATCGTCATAAACATCATCATAAGCATCATCATCGTAAACGTCATCGTAAGCATCATTATCATAACATCATCATAAGCATCATCATCATAACCTCATCATAAGCATCATCATCATAAATATCATCATAAACATCATCATTGAAAACATCATCATAAACATCATCATCGTAAACATCATCATAATAGGTAAGGGTATGGTTTACCGTCCGATGCTCGTACGTCTCTTACGTACCTTAATTCCAAAAGAAGGAGAAATCGTAGACTTTATCTCCTTGAAGTCGTGGGTACCTGGGACGGTTCTACATAACCATACAAATTGATATTAGAAGCTAAACAATAGCCCAATACCAAAAATACAACAAAAAATCAACATTTTTCATCTTTTGAACAGTGGCGATCGATCGCTCAAAATGAGGCGATCGATCGCCTGATTTTTCACTTAGCGGCGATCGATCGCTTAAAATGAGACGATCGATCGCCTTGATGCTCATTTGGCTACTGGACGTTGGCGATCGATCGCGCCATTTGAGGCGATCGATCGCCTGAGCTCATCTTCGCGTACTGCCTCTCGGCGATCGATCGCTGCTTTTGTAGCGATCGATCGCCACTTACAGTGGCCGCGATTTCTCCATTTCCATGTGCATTTTGCAAGCTCATCTTCATACCTTTCAACACCAAACTTCCCAACAATAACAATAACATCATAACCCACTAAAACCCACTTAAAACACTTCAAAAATCATACCCCAACCATAAACAACACATACCCAAACAAACCCACATAAAACATCAAAAACTTAACCCATTTCAACACCAAACATCATAAAACTTATAGGAATGGTTCCATACCTCTTGTAGGCTCCAAATCCTAGCAAAGATCACACAAACAAAGTTTTTGTGGAACTTTCCTTCTCCTCTTTTGGTGGAACTCGAAAATGGGAGGGTTTGGGGTTGGGAAGTGATTTTGGGGATTTTTAATAAAGTGAAAGGTGTAGAGGGGTTAAAGTGGTGGGTAAAAGATTAAAAGGGGTTGTCTTAACTTACTTTTAAAAAATGTACCCCAACTTAACATGATGTATAAAATACTCTACTTGGTGTTTTAAAAGCATTTTACAACAATGCTCTAAACTTCATCTAAAATCACATCTTCCTCATATTTAATAATTAACACAATTAAATCATGTTAATATCTTAATACCCAACACATAAATTCATTAACACATGATTCATCATATAAACATAATTAATGCCTTACTTGCAATTAATTAATTTCGGGGCATCACATTACTCCCCTACTTACAAGATTTCGTCCTCGAAATTGCATGCACTTACCCAAAAGAAACTAAACATAAATCATACCAGAAAATAGTTCCGGGTAATGCTGCATCATATGCCGCTCCGTCTCCCACGTAGCCTCCTCGACACCCCGACGATCCCACTGAACTTTGACCATCGGTATAACTTTACTTCGTAGTCTGCGATCCTCACGATCCAGAATTCTGACTGGTCGTTCAACGTAGGATACATCTGAGTCTAACTGCACTTTGTAAAACATGAGACGGGTCTGGCTCATACTTCCGTAGCATAGAAACATGGAAAACATCGTGAATTCCAGATAAAGACGGCGGTAGAGCCAATCGGTAAGCCAAAGTGCCGATACGTTGTAACACCTCGTACGGTCCAACATACCTCGGGGATAACTTCCCCCGCATACCAAAACGAACAACACCCCTGAAGGGTGAGATTTTCAAGAAGACCTTGTCTCCTACTTGAAATTCTAGCGGTCGTCGCCGCTTATTTGCATAGGCTGCTTGCCTATCTTGAGCCGCTTTCATCTTTAAGCGTATCATCTTAATCTTTTCTTCCATGTCCTTAATCATATCCGGTCCTCCGACCGCTTTACTCGTCAAGTCCTCCCAATACAGCGGCGACCTACATCGTCGTCCGTAAAGAGCTTCAAAAGGGGCCATTTGAATGCTCGTCTGATAGCTGTTATTGTATGAGAACTCTACCAGTGGTATAGATTCTTGCCACGGAGTATCAAACTCCAAAACACATGCCCTCAGCATATCTTCGAGCGTCTGTATAGTACGCTCCGTTTGGCCATCTGTCTGAGGGTGATAAGCTGTACTCAGTCTCACCTCGGTGCCCAAAGCTGTCTGGAGACCCTCCCAGAAATGAGAAGTAAACCTTGGGTCTCTGTCAGACACGATCGAGACTGGAATTCCATGCAACCTCACCACATCCCGTACATACAATTGGGCCATTTTTAGATACGTGAAAGTCATACTGTAAGGGATGAAATGAGCCACCTTCGTCAGCCTATCCACGATCACCCAGATCGCATCAAATCCAGAGGCCGACCTTGGCAAGTGGGTCACGAAGTCCATAGATATATGCTCCCACTTCCATTTAGGTACCTCCAAGCTCTTCAGCTCGCCACCAGGCCTCTGCCTTTCCGCCTTTACTTGTTGGCAGATTAAACATCTCTTGACAAAACTGATCACATCACGCTTCATGCGTCTCCACCAGAATTGACCACTCAGGTCCTTATACATCTTTCTTCCTCCGGGGTGGATACTGAATCGGCTACTATGAGCCCGTTCTAAAATTCCTTTACGTAACTCTGGTGTATCTGGGACTACCCATCGGTTGTCCAGTCTTAATGAATCATCTTCAGCCACTCTAAACTTTGTTGGCTGACCTCGAAGTGCTATCGATGACCATCTCTGCACTTCATCATCCGACCTCTGGGCTTTCCTGATAGCCTCAAATATGTCTGGCTCGGCCAATAAGGTCGACACTCGCACCGGCGACGTGTCCACAGCAAAGTCATAGCCCAGGTGGCAGTAAGAGGTCATCATCGTTGATAAACACATAACGTCCTCAGCAGTATTCTTCACCTTCCGACTTAAGGCGTCTGCTATCAAATTTACTTTACCGGGATGGTACTCAATTTCACAGTCATAATCCTTGAGCAAATCCATCCATCTTCTTTGACGCATATTCAGTTCAGCCTGAGTGAATAGAAACTTTAGGCTCTTATGGTCCGTAAAAATGGTAAACGTAGTACCATAAAGATAATGACGCCAAATCTTCAAGGCGAAAATGATAGCTGCCAGTTCCAGATCATGGATTGGGTATCTGGTCTCATGAGGCTTCAACTGTCTCGAAGCATAGGCTACCACTTGTCTGTCTTGCATCAATACACAGCCCAAACCCTGCAATGATGCGTCTGTGTACAAGGCAAACCTCTTATCCTCAGACGGGATCACCAACATTGGCGCTGTCGTCAAACGACGCTTCAATTCTTGGAAGCTTTCCTCACAAGCTTCGGACTAAAAGAATGGGACTCCTTTCTGAGTCAGCTGTGTCAATGGTTTAGCGATCTTAGAAAATCCCTCGACAAAACGTCGGTAATAACCTGCTAAGCCAAGAAAACTCCGTATTTCGGGCACAGAAGTGGGTGCTGCCCACTCCATCACAGCTTCAATCTTCTTGGGATCCACAGATATCCCTTGGCTAGATATGACATGGCCTAGGAATACCACGCTGTCCAACCAGAACTCGCACTTGCTAAGCTTTGCATACAACTGATGATCCCAGAGGATCTGAAGTACTGTCCTCAAGTGTCGTACATGATCTTCTTCGGTCCGAGAGTAGATGAGTATATCGTCAATGAAAACTATGACGAATTGGTCCAAAAATGGCTGGAACACCTTGTTCATCAAACTCATGAAAACAGCCGGGGCATTTGTCACCCCAAAAGGCATGACTAGGAATTCATAGTGCCCATACCTAGTCCTGAAGGCTGTCTTCTGAACATCCTCTTCTCTTACTCGAATCTGATGGTACCCCGACCTCAGATTTGATCTTACTGTAGAGCCTCGTACCCTGCAACTGATCAAACAAATCATCGATCCTCGGGAGTGGGTACTTATTCTTCACTGTAGCTTTGTTCAGTTGTCTGTAATCGATGCACAAACGCATCGCACCATCTTTCTTCTTCACAAATAAAACTGGTGCTCCCCAGGGCGATACGCTAGGACGTATATAGCCTTTATCAAGGAGCTCTTGCAACTGAATCTTTAATTCCCTTAGCTCCGCTGGTGCCATCCTATAAGGGGCACGAGAAATGGCCGACGTCCCCGGTAATAACTCAATCCCAAACTCGACCTCTCTCGTCGGTGGGAATCCGGGAATCTCCTCCGGAAAGACATCAGGAAACTCCGCCACTACGGGCACATCCTCAACTTTTACTTCTTCTTTCTTTCCCGTAACATCAACGGCATATATGAGATATCCTGTATGGCCTCGTTCCAATAACTGTGCCATCTTGACAGCAGATATCAATGGAATCTTTGAGCGAGAACCATCCCCATAGAACGTCCATGGAATTCCCATATCAGATTTGAACCGTACTGTCCTCTGCCTGCAGTTCACAACTGCCTGATACCTGTTCAGAACGTCGATGCCCAGAATGCAGTCAAAATCTGACATTCCCAGAACAATTAAATCTGACCTTAGTTCTTTATCCTCAAAATAAATGAGGCCATTGTAGACGATCCGATCAGTAATCATACTTCTTCCAGCGGGGGTCGAGACTATAAGAGGCGTGGGCGACGGAGAAGTGCATATGTGGTGTCTTTCCACAAAACTTGTTGACACAAAAGAGTGTGACGCACCTGTGTCGATCAATATAAAAGCAGGGTGCGTAAATAAAAGACACGTACCCGCTATAACCTCCTCCGGAGCCGCTGAAGCCTGCTCCCTTGTCAATGCATAGACTTGTCCTTGAGGTGGCCCCATGGGCTGACCTCCATGCTGACGCGGCACAAATGGGGGTCTGTGCTGTGCTGTCCTATCCGCGGGCCTCCCCGCAGGACCCTGTTGACTTCCTCTGTTGGGACACTGTCTAGCAAAGTGGCCCTTGTCGCCACAAACATAGCACCCTACACATTCTTTCGTCAGATGTGGTTGCCCACAAAGAGTGCATTGGATCTTCCCGGATCTGCCTCCCTGAGACTGTCCCCTTCCAGATGGGGCATAACTCCTTCGGTTCCCCTTCCATCTATTGTCAGACCTCTTACCACTGAACCTTGACGCCGATGTGTTTCCTCTTGATTTGAACTGCTCACCCCTTGGCTTCAAATTATCATGAGTGGGTTTCTGAGGGGGTGCTGGCGGTGGTACAACATCAGGGTATGCGCCCACTCCCAGTTCGGCTAGCTCAGCCCGTGAGAGTGCATCGTCAAAGCAGGTAGGGCCATAAGTAATCACCCTATCATACAGCTCCGGCCTCAAGCCCTTCATGAAGTTCCTCATCTTTGCTTGAGTGCTCGTGGCGATGTGAGGCACATATTTGAGTAAGGAGCAAAACTGAAGAGCATAATCTGACACTGACATATTACCTTGCTTGAGGTGAGTGAATTCATCTTCCTTAGCCTGTCGTGCTGCAGCCGAGAAATAACGGTTCAGAAAGCGTGTTCGAAACATTTTCCAGTTAACTTCATGACCTTGAGCCTCTTGCTCTACCACAGTTGTCTTCCACCACATTAGCGCCTTCTTGGCCAATTGGAACTCTGCTAACCGTATCCATGCCGTCTTCGCACATGGGGCTGCCACAAAGATCTGCTCTATTCTTTCTAACCATTCCTCAGCTCGTTCCCCAGTTTCGGTTCCTTCAAAGGTTGGGGGTCGGTAAGCAAGAAACTTAGTTAAGCTTAGCTCCCCTGGCAACAACTGTTGTTCGGCCGGTTCATCATCAAAAGCTGGCGGGGGTAGGGGATTCGTACGCCCCGCACTTGCATTGACGCTCACTGCATCACCTACCTCCACATTTGCTGCCATACTGCAACACAAGGGTTAACAACAAGATCCAAAAGCAGTTCGTATAAGACTTCGTTAGATAAACAAAACATGTTAGCACAACATCATATACTTCATATGCAACTTATGCACAAAACATGTTCGAAAGTAAGCACCTAGCTAACTTATTGCTAAGGCTACCCTTCACTCATCCCCGGGTTATCTAACCACTGCTCTGATACCACTAATGTAGGGTCTTCCTACCTTAACCACGTATAGTACACATATATTGGATAGAACATGCATTTATAACCTCTTAAGGTTCCGGTTGTAGCTTGAGCTAATAAGATTACAGGCCGAAATAAAATTTCCAAAAGCTACATAATTACATTCTCAACAATGAATGTTAAAGTTATAGGTTTACTCTACTCCTAGAGTAGAGACTATCAAAATCCTGTAATCTAAAATCATCTTGTTCCCTTTTAGCTCACCGCCTCAACCCGACCCTAGGCCCTTCGGTCCAAAAGTGTACCTACAGGGATAACACATCGTGAGCATATACATATTTACTTAACTTTATATAAAAAGGCATACACTAATGCATAACATCTTAGTTAAGGAAAAGTTATTGGTCGTTCTTCAACTTCCTTTGTTATCCCTGACTCTTATTCATATATAAGGGTATCTTACCCCATTGTATGGCATCTTACCATAATATAACCTTCGTGTGGCATCTTACCACATGGGCATCTTACCCAATCATATGGCATCTTACCATATCATAAACATTACGTGGCATCTTACCACAGGGGCATCTTACCCACTCACATACTTTGGGTGGCATCTTACCACATGGGCGTCTTACCCAATCATACACGTCGTATGACCTTATCATAAACTTCGTCATCATAGACGTCATCATAAACATCATCATCATAAACATCATCATAAGCATCATCGTCATAAACATCATCATAAGCATCATCATCGTAAACGTCATCGTAAGCATCATTATCATAACATCATCATAAGCATCATCATCATAACCTCATCATAAGCATCATCATCATAAATATCATCATAAACATCATCATTGAAAACATCATCATAAACATCATCATCGTAAACATCATCATAATAGGTAAGGGTATGGTTTACCGTCCGATGCTCGTACGTCTCTTACGTACCTTAATTCCAAAAGAAGGAGAAATCGTAGACTTTATCTCCTTGAAGTCGTGGGGTACCTGGGACGGTTCTACATAACCATACAAATTGATATTAGAAGCTAAACAATAGCCCAATACCAAAAATACAACAAAAAATCAACATTTTTCATCTTTTGAACAGTGGCGATCGATCGCTCAAAATGAGGCGATCGATCGCCTGATTTTTCACTTAGCGGCGATCGATCGCTTAAAATGAGACGATCGATCGCCTTGATGCTCATTTGGCTACTGGACGTTGGCGATCGATCGCGCCATTTGAGGCGATCGATCGCCTGAGCTCATCTTCGCGTACTGCCTCTCGGCGATCGATCGCTGCTTTTGTAGCGATCGATCGCCACTTACAGTGGCCGCGATTTCTCCATTTCCATGTGCATTTTGCAAGCTCATCTTCATACCTTTCAACACCAAACTTCCCAACAATAACAATAACATCATAACCCACTAAAACCCACTTAAAACACTTCAAAAATCATACCCCAACCATAAACAACACATACCCAAACAAACCCACATAAAACATCAAAAACTTAACCCATTTCAACACCAAACATCATAAAACTTATAGGAATGGTTCCATACCTCTTGTAGGCTCCAAATCCTAGCAAAGATCACACAAACAAAGTTTTTGTGGAACTTTCCTTCTCCTCTTTTGGTGGAACTCGAAAATGGGAGGGTTTGGGGTTGGGAAGTGATTTTGGGGATTTTTAATAAAGTGAAAGGTGTAGAGGGGTTAAAGTGGTGGGTAAAAGATTAAAAGGGGTTGTCTTAACTTACTTTTAAAAAATGTACCCCAACTTAACATGATGTATAAAATACTCTACTTGGTGTTTTAAAAGCATTTTACAACAATGCTCTAAACTTCATCTAAAATCACATCTTCCTCATATTTAATAATTAACACAATTAAATCATGTTAATATCTTAATACCCAACACATAAATTCATTAACACATGATTCATCATATAAACATAATTAATGCCTTACTTGCAATTAATTAATTTCGGGGCATCACAACTTCTTTGCATGGGTTTACTAGAGAAGCCATAAGTCCTATAGGACAAGTGTCTTTACCCGTCACGTTAGGAGAGGAGTCCAAGACAAAGACGAAGATGATCACCTTCCTCATAGTGGATGCACCCTCCTCCTATAATATAATATTGGGTCGACCGGCATTAACGGCCTTCGAAGCGGTTGCTTCTACTTACCACCTGAAGATAAAATTCCCGGTAGGAGAGGAAGTGGGACAAGTAAGGGGAAGCCAGAGTTCATCAAGAAAATGCTATGTGCAAGAGTTGAAGCAAGACAAAGAAAAAAATAGTGAAGCTGGGGAGCGAGGAAGTAATAAGAGGAAACATGGAAAGCCTGAGGAGGAGGAGCGGATAATCCCCGAGGAGGAATTCATGAGTATCGAGTTAGGTCACCCGGCGAAAACTACTCGCATTGGGTCCAAGTTGGATCCCGAATTGAGGAAAAGGGTGATTGAATGCTTAATAGATAACGTGGATGTGTTCGCTTGGAATACCTCTGAGTTAATTGGGGTAAAACCAGAGATTGCTGAGCATCATCTAAATGTTGACCCGGGTGCTCGGGCAATTAAACAGAAGAGAAGGCATTTCGGACCCGAGAAGGATGCCGTCATAGCTAAACAAGTAGAGGAGTTGTTGAAGGCAGGTCATATACGGGAGATTAGTTTCCCTACATGGCTCTCAAATGTGGTTCTAGTACCTAAAATAGGAGACAAGTGGAGGATGTGTGTAGATTTTCGGGACGTGAACAAAGCGTGTCCCAAAGATTGTTATCCATTGCCAAGATTGATCAATTAGTGGATTCTACTGCGGGACATGAGCTGTTATGTCTTATGGATGCTTATCAGGATATCACCAAATCCCCTTAGCCCGCGAGGATCAGTCCAAGGTTAGCTTTGTCACAGCGGGAGGAACTTTTTGTTATGTCGTCATGCCCTTCGGATTGAAAAATGCTGGGGCTACTTATCAGAGACTGATGGATAAGATGTTCAGAGATCAAATAGGACGGAACGTGTAGGTTTATGTTGATGACGTCCTGATCAAAAGCAAGAAGGCCCAAAATCTGATAGAAGATATGGAGGAAGTCTTTGCCACTTTGAGAAGATTGGCATGAAGTTAAATCCAGCCAAATGTACCTTCGGAATTCATAGTGGAAAATTCTTGGGGTACATGGTGACAGAGAGAGGTGTGGAAGCTAACCCTGAGAAAATCCGAGCAATCCAAGAAATGAACCATCCTCGGACCTTGAACGGAGTACAAAGGTTAGCAGGAAGAATAGCAGCGCTTAGTCGATTCATATCTAGATCGGCTGATAGGAGTTTGCCTTTCTTTAAAGCATTAAGGCGAATAATGCAGTTCGAGTGGGATGATCAGTGTCAGAAGGCTTTCGAAGACTTGAAACAATATCTAGCTCAGTTACCTTTGATGAATAAACCCGAGCACAATGAGACCCTCCTCGTCTACTTGTCGGTAACCGAGGAAGTTGTCAGCTCGGTGTTAATTCAAGAGAAATTTGGGCAGCAGCAACCGGTATATTATGTCAGCCGAGCTTTGCAAGGAGCCGAACAAAGATACCCTGAAATTGAAAAGTTAGCTTTGGCTCTGGTGATCACTGCAAGAAGGCTTCGGCCTTATTTTTTATCTCACCCTATCATGGTGGTAATGAGCACTCCCTTAGGAAGGCTCTTGTCAAAAGCTGAAATTTCAGGGAGGATGGTGAAATGGGCCACAGAATTGAGCGAGTTCGATATTTCTTATCAGCCTCGGACTACCATCAAGGCTCAGGCCTTATCTGATTTCTTGGTTGAAGTAACTCATACTCGCGAAGAAAAAGATTGGAGCCTATTTGTAGATGGATCATCTACTCAAATAGGAAGCGGTGCAGGAATTATACTGATCAGTCCAGAAGGAGAGGAAATTGCCATAGCTATTCAGTTCGGTTTTCATTCTTCAAACAATGAAGCCGAATTCGAAGCTCTCCTCTCGGGATCGGGATGTTTGGTCCACGTTTTAAACCTAAAATTGCCCAAGTGTTTGTGCTCGGGGTAGCGAGTTTGTTCTGAAATACAAGTAAATGATTTCATTAATGAAAGAGAAAGAAATACAATAAAAGGTAAAAGCTCTACCCTACGGCTGGAATAACTCCTCAGGGTGGCTCTCCAGAGCAGCATTGACGTCAAGGAAATCTTTTGAAGCCCCTTCGAGAGGGTAGCCTTGAGATCTAAATTGGCCGACTCATGCTTCAAAACCATGATCAAATAACTTGTAAGCACGGTCAGCCACCTTGTTGCTATACTCTGGAGACTTCAAAAACTCAGCTTTCTTCGAGAGCCAGAGTTCTTCCACACAAGCAGCCGTGGAAGATTTCTCTTGAGCAAGCTGCTCGGAGACAGCTTGATGTTGCTCAGCCAGGGATTTATAATGCTCTGACAAAGTAGAGTTAGCGCCTTCCAGATCAGCAAACTTTGTCCGATCCTCTGCCAGGACCTGCTCCGCCTTGTCTCGAGCTGATACCAGGGCCAAGTGCCGCTCCTCCAAAAGGCTCACTGTTTTCTTCAATTCCTCACCCATACCCTCTAACTGCCGGATGAGCTTCTGGTTTTGCCCATCAGCCAATCGAACTGAATGAAAGCGAGTGAGAAGTTCACCCGCCATCATGTGGGCCTGCATCAGATCATATATAAAGTTAAAGTAACAAATGAAGGTATTGGAAAATGACAAACGGAACAAATTAATGGTTATAAACATTTACCTGAGTAAAGGAGGAGGAGAAGTCATTCACCAAGTTGCTGAAAGCCAGCTCCCCGAGGTATTTTCGATAGTTGGGTTGGAGGTATAGCACAAAATGGAATGGGAGGCTTTGGGATCGGGTTATTTCAGTAGTGGAACAGTGGGGGAGTACGTCCACGAAGGGATATGGTATCTCGAGGTAGGCCGGGATACACCGAGAGCGGGTTGAGAGGAGGCTCGAGGTTCGGAAGGGATAAGGGAAGAAGAAGTTTTCTTAGTAGGAGGTGCTTGGGGCGAAGAACTTGGACCTTCGGGAGTAGTCTTTCTCTTGCGATGAAGAGCTTGAGTCCTCTCAGGTGAAGCCTTCTCCTCAGAAGGAGTCAAAATCTCAATGGACGGGGGAGGTGCAGGAGTAGTAGCAGCCTTAGAAGTTTGGCCTTTTTGGCTCTTCTCCCTTAGCTTCTCGGCTATCCTTGCCTTCATCATTTTTGTTTCTGAAAAAAGCAGAGAAATATTAGTCCGAACATGATAAGTTAAAAGTAAAACGAAGAAGATTACTTGGAAAGCACTCACCGAGGGACATTTTCAAGGATACACCCTTGGGGCTCAATTGGAACAAGTATAGCAGTCTGTCGTCAATCAGCTCCATCAAATTAAAACACTGATTGCCAAGTGCACGACGAACCGACAAATACGGTTCCTCCTCAAGGTGACCCTTGATTGATTTTCCCTCGGGAGACTTTCCCTCCACTCCATAGGGCAATCCCAAGGCTGGAGGGGGCGAGCAAAGAAGTAAGAGTTTTTCCAATTTTTTATGGACGAGGGGTATTTTTTTGAGGAAGCCAACCCCTGTCCTTGAGGAAAAGTAAAAAAGCCCGATCTCTTTCTTGTTCAATTGAAAGAAACAATGAAAAAGCTCGGGAGTAGGGGTAAAACCCAGATAAGAAATAACTATGAAGAAGCCTGCTAATAACCTATAGCTATTGGGAAATAATTGACTAAGGGAAACACAGAAGTAGGAGGCCACTTCAATAAAGAAAGAAGGGACGGGAAAACGGAGGCCTCCTCGGAGCTGGTCTATATAGAAAGGAAAATACCCCTTAGGGGGTAAGTGGGGACGAGATCCAGAAGGAGGAGCAATAATAGAAGTCCCCTCAGAAATCCCCCATTTAGTTCGGATATTGATGAGGTGCTAAGTCAATTTGACCTCAGACTCGAAGATCTCGAACCAAGGAACACGGGCTTTAACTAAATCTCGCTATGTAGCACGTTTCTGCTCTTGTTTATGAGCAGCCGACTCAGCAGAAGAGCTTAGGGTTTTGTCGCTATCAAAAGAGGGTTGAGGAGAGGGGCTAAGAGCGTCTCCTTTGTTAAACCTATCTATCGCTTGCAATGAAGAATCGGCTGAGGAAGAAACCATACTTAGGTGATTAAAAAAGGACTGCTGGGGGAAGTTGTTCGATCGTCTGGTGCTAGCTCGGAAGCAAAATGCAGCAAAGTAAGGACAAATGAAGAAAAAGGAGGGGTATTTATAGCGGGGACCATGTGAACAGTCATTTAATCTTCACCGTCCAAAAATAAGGAATGGACGGTTATAAAGGAGCCTTGGGAAACGAAACGTCGCGCGGCATTTGAAATATTTGGGCGGGAAAAAAGGGCGGCAAAAATGTCCCGAGCAGGTTAAGTTTGGGATTTTACCCGAAGACAATAAAACAAGACTTCAAAAGTCTCGTCTTGCTTTACTTTAGGGGGGTGAGGTGATGTCATATGATATATTGACCTCCTCGGGTAAAATCCCTCAAGGGCCGAACAAGCCATATACCGAACAGAGGGCACCGAACGGAAAGCACCGAGCAGGGTTTTTACCGAACAGCTGCTAACCCTCCTCGGTTTTCTGGTCAAAGATTAGCGGAAGACCCGGGAGTAACTAACAAATTAACCGGCGTGAATGAACGTGCAATAATAGGGCCCGGATTTCTCGGACGCTTTGGGCTCCAGTGAAGCCACGATCAGAGGATATCGTGTTCCGGATCTCCCGCGAGCCAATCACTGGGAACAGTCCTATAAATACCCGCGGATGTCATCATAGTAGAGGTTGGATTTTTCTGGGCAAAAAGACTCCGAAGAGAGCAAATTTATGTCTGTTCGGTCTTTTCTGTTATTTCTATAAAAATTTTGTGTAAGTCATTGAGCAATTATTTTTTGTGTCCAGAGAGTCTTGTAAATCATCAACATTTTATAGTGAAGTTTTGTACTGGACTAGGTCCCGTGGTTTTTCTCTCAATTTGAGGGTTTTCCACGTAAAAATCTTGGTGTGTTTATCGTTATTTTCCTTTAACACCTTATTATACCTTATATTCGAAAATCACGGATCACATCACATATATATACAGTTGTGTGTGTGTATATACACTAGTTAATTTGGCACCGCGCCCAGTGAACTTATAACCTGGTATATATGTCCAATAAAAAGTCCGACACAAGTTCAACAAACAGCTCTAGAGAATAAAAAGATGGTTCATACGCATTGAACATACATAATCATACGTATATAAAATCAAACAGGTTGGAGTAAACAAAAGTCTTCCCCAACAGTACACCATAGCAAGAGTTGGCATGTGATATCCTTGTAGGGCCCAATAGACTCTCTAAACAAAAGTCATCTACGAAAGTGCAGTAGTAGATGACATCAGATATCACATAAAAATAAACCCTCAACGAAGTCCAAAAAACCAATCAAAAGTTGTTCGCAAGAGTTTTCAAAATGACGATGGTTCATTTCATAATGCAGATATGTGTCGGTTTCTCATAGCAATATGAGAATCACATAAGAGGAATTATAGTTTATATTTATTGTTGTAGTTGCATTGTTCTTTTAGGATATTGATCTTATATTACTTGCTATGACCTCATGATTAATGAATCATCTTACTTATATAATTATTTATATACTTTCTGTCAAATAATGAATGTAAATGTGACGTTCCAAATTATTATCAAACAAGTAATATATAATTATTATAATTTAATATTTTCTAATTTTTTTGATATAATCTCCTTGTATATGAAGGGAAAATTTGATGTCAAACATCATAATAAAGGTAATCGAGAACAATCACATATTAGCAACGGGTCGTAGGTAAACCAAAACTCAAAATGTATACAAACAAGCAAAACTGACGACCCATAATCTACCAAAAAATCATCATGCCGAATATTTTATAAAAAAATATTATTAAAGTTTGCCACAATGAAAACTTATTTTTAACTCTTTTTTAAAAAAATAAGTTCATATAAAAAATTATTATCAAAGTTTGCCACGACAAAAATCTATTTTGAATTATCTGTTTTTTTAATCCATACTTGACAAAATCAACAAGTTTTTTTCCAAAAAAAAAAAAGAAAACATTTTAAATTTTAAAAATTGAGATAAGAGGGATGCACAGTTGGGTCAAGTGTTTTGATATAATCTCCTTATATATTAAGGGAATATTTGATGTCAAACATCATAACAAAAGTAATATCACATATTAGCAATGGATCGTAGGTAAGAAAAAAATCAAAATATACATAAACAAGCAAAATCGACGTACTCTACCAAAAATTCATCATGCCGACTATTTTATAAAAAAATAAAAGAAAAACTAAAAGAAAAAGGAAATAAAAAAATTTAAAAAAAATAAAAATGTGACGGACAAATATTTTATAAAAAATACAAAAAAAAAGCTAAAAGAAAAAGGAAATTAAAATACAGAAATTAAAAGAAAAACAAAAAAAAAGAAAATGTGGGAGCTCCTGATACTAATTGAGCTATAAGTTTTTGGCATGTTCATTACGTATTCATATATATACTCAATATTAGTATCATGTAATCTAGATACACAAATATACACTAGAAACACACGAGACACGACATACATTTTTCTTCTTTAATATATTGATCGGTGATATATTTTTATAGTAAATATACATATATTTATTATCCATTTATATTTTATGTTTGGTAGATGTAGGAATGTGCACCCATAAGATAATCATTGAAGTGGCTTATAATTATTCGATCAGTTTGGTGGAGCCTGTTAGGTGTGCTTGCGATTAAAGACTAGAATCATTCAAGATCGGAGACCACATACGAAAGAGAGCTCAATTGTATGTTGAAATTCATAGAACCTAAGATTAAGTTCCTGATTGGACATAGTAACATGATGTGTTTTGGTACAAAAGGATGGGATTCGAGTGAGACCACTACAAATTTTTTGGATAAAGACAATCAAAAAGAATGAGTCAGCTATATTCAAAAGTTGGGATGGCATGTAAAAATAATGATAATACTAATGTCAGCGATCCGACCTTCAGGCCTAGTTTAATTTGTAAAAGCTTACCTCCTTTTGAGAGAGATTTGTGATCAAGTCCCCGCTACGTACGAAAAAATCCTTAGCACCTCCTCATATATAAAAAAAACTAATAATAATGTCATCGATACATCATAGAGACATAGACAATGTTTTAAAAGGGATTTTAATATTGATGAAAAGGGGATATTAGTTGAAAAAAAATGATAATATTTGAGTTGGCACTTAGCTCAATTAGGGTCTTTTAAATGTCTATAAATTAGGTGATACATACTGTTGTTAACTAAATCTGGCAATTTCTATCTTGTTTTATTTGTCGATAAAAGGATACAGCCAAGAATCTTGACGATCAAGGGGGACAATCTATACTACCCCATGGAGTATTTGATTGGCTCATATTTAGTGGGTATTTGTGATTGCTTTTCGAAACTGATTATGTACCTTTCAGGCCAAAAAAACATATTTTGTGTTTTTTATTTCATTGCTTCTGTTGTTTCTCTAAAAATAAGTAGATAAAAGCAGAAGCAGATAAACATATTATTGTGGTAGCAATTTAGAAAATCCTTATTAATAAGGGGCAAAAAATTATTTTTTTTGGACAGAGTCTGTAATTTTTGTGCGACAAAATACAATCTTATGGAGAAGTATAAGCCAAATTTTCTCTTCTTCTTCTTCGACAATTAGTGGCATATTTTATATCTGGTTGATATCTTCAAATTAATGAACATTGTAAAGTGAATCAATATTTCATAAATAATATAAATTATACAGATATTAAAATAATTTGAAATCAAAATTTTGAAATTCATGGCTTCAAATCAATCAATCACGATTCACACTAAAAGGTTTTTATACCATATTAAGATAATGAATGAAATCGATATGGCAGTAACATATTTTGTGTATCAATTAATTAAAAATAGAAAAGCACGATAATGTAAGAGGTAAATGGAAGCAAAATAGAACAAGAAAGCGTGTGCGAATCAAATGAGAATGACCCACTTAATATTTTTGGTGTTTCGTGCAATTGCAAGTCTCCCCCACTTTTAAATTGATATTATTTGAGCTTCTAAATCTAGCACAGCTGAATAATCTTTAAAAAAATAGATTTAAATACTTAATTTTTATTTTTTAGAATATTATTCTGTTTTCCTACTGTACATATGATGGTAAGTTTCAGAATTTATAGTGGTGGGAAGTATGAGCATTTATTCAGTTTGTCGGATGAAACTGTTCCGTGGGGTCTTCGTCCAAATTAAAGATGTTATTTTCAGAATGAATGTGTGTAAGAATATTTGATATTTAAAAGTGTTTGTATTTAAGATTATTTGATATTTTTTACTGTAATTTCATAATTTATTCTATATTTATTTCATGTGATTCCGGTAGTGGATTTCCTTTAGTGTTTTTCATTGTCTCAAGGTTCTTTCAAATGCAACTGGATTGGAGATGTGAAAGCTTTGAATACATATAAAACTACAGTAGTTACAGTTGTTTGAAAAGACACATCTGTTCGAATAGTTACGACAATTACTAATAACCGTTTCGAGTTGATGTGATGATTCATTTCAAATGGTTATGATGATTATGTGAAAAGATACATTCATTCAATAAATAAAAGAAAAAAATGAAGAACTTCTCACTTCTCAATTCATGTCTTTTTCTCTAAAATATTTTCGTGACTTGTTGTATCTTGCAAAACAAATTCATAATGCCGAAAATATTGTTTTTCAAATAGTGATTTTACTTTTCGAATAGTGATTCGAATGCTCAAGCTATACGTTATGTATTCAATAAATTAAATAAAACAATATATTCAAACACCGGTCCAATTAAGAAGTCATAAATATTAAACATGCAGCTAGCATTTGTCCAACCGCGTTGGGTTATTTTTAGGGGTGACCAATCGGTTATGAATGAAGTGACTATAAAAAAAAGTAATTTGTTTAATTTTTTAAAAAAATATTAAAAAATTAAAAATTTCGGTTTATTCGGTTAACCGATATTTTAAAATAAAAACCGAAACCTAACCGAATTAACCGATTTTTAAAAAATTAAAACCGAATTTCTGAAATAACCGATTTTCCAAATTAGTTCGGTTTCTTCGGTTTAATCGAACTTTTGCTCATCTGTAGTTATTTCGGGTTGGATTTGCAATTTAAGGATTTTTTTTTTTATCTTGGGGAGGGCAAATATTTATAACAGGATTCGAACTCGAGTCCATCTTAAAGGCGATAAAAGTGACAACCAATCTGACTAATAATTCAAATTCTTGTTGGATCCTCATGTCATACACATGGACCACATATATGATGTTGCTATACAACTTGTATTTTTTTATTTTTTAATTAACGTGAGGGGAATTTATAACTATCAACATATGCTCAAACTCGAGCAATCTACTTTTGCTAAGATGACAAGCCATCCGGTTAACCAGTCGTGTCCTACATAACTTGTATTACTCATTAACAATTAACCTACTAACTACACATATTACGATTTTACTTGTAAGCAAAATCGTTTGTAAGATCACGATTTATATATTATTAAACCTTTCTAAATTAAAATAATTCGAGTTAAATAGTTTAGATGTGTAATCCGAATTTTGAAGATCCAATCATAAGTATGTAGTTTGCATGACTTCACGAACATTGACGTACGCAGGGAAAAATAGTTTGGGGGTGGACAAAATTTTTTAAATAACAACATGTAGGTTAAAAAAAATTAAAATGTTTTGTTTGAGGGGTAATATGTAATTCTTGAGGCTAAAATTTATTATTTTTAACTTGGGCATTATGCACGAGTTTGTCAAGATTGGTGTTTTTTGTAAATTTTAGCCCGCGTTTTGAATAGCCCAGTACAAAATGACATTCACGGACACTATGCACCGTTTAGAGTTGAGGACCCTAAGAGATATCAAAATATCCATATACATATTATTTGAATCGATTTATATATCAACTCAATTTCAAAATAATACATTTTAAATAAATAACATATCAACAACAAATCATATTGAGATGGTCCAAATATGAGGATAAAACCGGGTACATACAAATTATTTTCCCATAGTGACCCTAATATGCATCATAGATGGTTTCAATAGCCAAGTCCTTAAGGTTTCATGTCTT
This sequence comes from Haberlea rhodopensis, assembly GCA_907163345.1. NCBI lineage: Eukaryota > Viridiplantae > Streptophyta > Magnoliopsida > Lamiales > Gesneriaceae > Haberlea > Haberlea rhodopensis. The sequence continues at coordinate 3,442,799 of CAJQUN010000003.1, read as the reverse complement.
GAACTTCTCTTCTCTATTTCGATGGCTTCCTAAGTGCATGTTCAAAAGTCTACTTGAGTTTATGCCCATTGTGTTTCCTTATGTGGGAAACATGGTTGCTGCCCTGAATGACATTGTCATCAGGGGCATCATCCACCATCCACATGAAATCTTTTGTTTCTTTTTTAAAAAAAGATTTCAAATGAATGGTGATGATGCCCTTAAGAGCACTACTTTTAAGGGTATCATCAAACAAACCCTTATGTGGCACTAGTAACTGCTAAAATGCTAGATGTGTATAGTTTGTTTGATTTTTTGGTTAGTGATACTTTGGGAGATTCTTATATGTCTATATGTGCATACTTTAAAACTAATCCAGATATATTAACCTTTTAAATTAATTTAGCATACTAATATAAAGTTCAAGTAGCTTATGATCAAACTCCTGATAGATTTCACATTCCATATTATGCTGATTAAGATATAATAGAATTGAAGCAAGTTGAAAGACGTACTCTATAATGTCAAAACCAAATAGAGCATTCAATATATTTTAATCGATATTTAGATAAAAACAAATTATTAAAATTTAATTAAAAGTGTCACATTGCCTAATTAAATGTTTTGAAAATATCTTATTGCAACTAGAAATTAATATTGTTAAAAACTGGACGTCGGCCTTTAATTTTTTAACTTCAAATTTTGTTTTCAACCATTGGATTAACAACAGTTAGCCGCCTAATCCCTCCCTTGGCCACCATTTATGAGCCGCCACCACACTTAAAAACTTTTTTTAAAAATAATTACAAAGTGGAAGCGATTTGAATTATTATAAACTAATCATATTGTGGAAATTCAAACTTGAAGTCATTGGCAATTTGAAAAGTCAAGGTAATTTTCAAAAGCGGATAAAAAATAATTTTACGTAAAAAGTCATAGCTACTATTAATTTATCGAAGAAGCAGTATTGATTGTTTGTTTACTTATTCAATAATAAAGAATTATTATTCAACATTCATGTTCCACGAGTCTTGTTCCAACTTTCGTAGTTGTGTTAAATGGACTAGACGCGATCGGCATAGCTAGCTAAATTTGGATATATGCCATTTGAATAAAGCTACGCACCTAGCATAATATTTTCATTTTATTTTTGAAATAAAATTATTTTTTTGATTATCTTATAATTAATTATCTAATTCAATCACTTTAATTGCGCCAAAGATTAACCCCTTGTTCCTCCTCTATATATTGCCCTCCAAGAGCTCTTCCCTGTACACATCGGGATCTATCAACAACAATATATTCAGAAAGAGAGGAAAGAGCAGTGAAAATGGCAACTTTCCCTGTGGTTAACATGGAGAATCTCAATGGAGAAGAGAGGTCTGCAACGATGGAGATCATAAAAGATGCCTGTGAAAACTGGGGTTTCTTTGAGGTACTGTTACAAGTATCTCTTCTTTATATATATTCATTAAATAAATTTTGTGAGTGGTCGATGATATGATCTTTACAGCTGGTGAATCATGGGATTGCTGCTGAGTTTTTGGACGAGGTGGAGAGGCTGACAAAGGAGCACTACAAAAAATGTATGGAACAAAGATTTAAGGAATTGGTGGCGAGTAAAGGGCTGGACTCTGTTCATTCTGAAATCACTGATTTAGACTGGGAAAGCACTTTCTTCTTGCGCCATCTTCCTGTCTCAAACATCTCAGAAATCCCCGATCTTGAAGATGAATACAGGTTTTTTATCTCAACACTTGATACACAGGTCGTGCACTCGTTCCAGGATTCTGGTCAAGGGGCGACTTTATGGTTTAATAATGTATAGAAAATTTGCATGCTTTTTTCATTGACCGGTGACACCCTCCTCGCTCCCAGTTGTATTTACCCAGAACATGTCAATAGTAACCAAAACATGGCTATTTTCATTATCTTGTAAGGCCACGAGAGACGTAGCCTCAGCTCCTTTACCGCACATAGTACATGTTTTATACTGAATATTTTAACTGGTGATGACAGGAAAGTTATGAAGGAATTCGCAGCCCAATTGGAGAAGCTGGCTGAGCAGCTTCTTGATTTGCTATGTGAGAATCTTGGACTTGAGAAGGGTTATCTGAAAAAGGCATTTTATGGCTCCAAAGGCCCAACCTTTGGCACAAAGGTTAGCAACTACCCACCATGCCCCAAGCCAGACCTGATCAAGGGTCTCCGAGCCCACACAGACGCCGGTGGCATCATTCTTCTCTTCCAAGATGATAAGGTCAGCGGGCTACAGCTACTCAAAGGCGACGAATGGATTGACGTTCCGCCGATGCGCCATTCCATTGTCATCAACATTGGTGACCAGCTTGAGGTAATAGTTTATATTCTAGGAGCCATTACTTTCGGAGTCAAGGTAAGATAAGAGGCAAACCCAAATGAAATTCTTATAAAACTTTAAGTCTAATTTTTCCGAAATGGAAGTTATACCCCAAAATACATTTAGCCGTTCATCTTCCTCTCGTCTTATTTCTTCTCCATTATCCAGAACAACTGGACCGTGGCTCCGCCATTGGGTCTAAGTTCTAACTAGGAAATTGAAGGCGAGAGTGAAATGAGAACAATAACATGAAATTTTAAAATAATTATGCACAAAATCTAAAAGATTTTTAGGTCGAGGGGTGGGGCAATCGCACTAGGCCCATCCCATTTCTATGGATAGTAGTGAATCGTGCTCATGTTTTTCTTCCACTTGTATGAAGGTGATAACAAATGGAAAATACAAGAGCGTGCTGCACCGAGTAATCGCGCAGACAGATGGAACTAGAATGTCAATTGCATCATTCTACAATCCAGGAAGTGATGCTGTGATCTATCCGGCACCAGCATTGGTTGAGAAGGAAGAGAGCAAAGATCTGTACCCGAAATTCGTTTTCGAGGATTACATGAAGCTATATGTAGGAGTCAAGTTCGAGGCCAAGGAACCAAGATTTGAAGCCTTCAAGAACATGGAAAACACAGCTAAATTGGATCCAATTGCAACTGCTTAAGTATCACTAAAAGTAAATATAAACTTAAAAACAATCGAGGGTGTTTAATAGTCTGTTAATTATGTAATTTTTCGTAGTTCAAAGGGTTCGGTTGGCTTGTATTGGTTAGATTAGTGTGTTATGATGATGGTTTAACGAGTTGTAAGGTATACGTTCCGCTTTCAATATCGAATGATAACCTGCAATCAATAATAAGAAAGAAATCACAGTATATAATTCACAAAAACTATAAACTGAAATTCTAAACAAGAGTAAGGAATTTGGGCTCAGGTCGAGCAGGGTTTCCTTTCAACGTCGACACCAGGGAACCAAGCTATCGTATCCAAAAGTTGGAGACACACACACTGACCGAAGACACTGCCCGAGGACACTGCCCGAGAGCTTCAGTAGGAGAAGGCCGAACACAGCAAGGGAAACCACACTAGGGTTACACCAAGACACACACAGTGAGTTCCACCACAAATCTGACCACAAAGATCAAGACTCACGGCAGACACAGCACCACCCTCGAACCACAAAGCACAAAGCTAAACTCACGGCCAACGTCTGGAACCACTCACACACCGGAGCACAAAGCTCACGGCCAACCACCACGACAGAGACACGAAAGGAAAAAAAAGGGGGGACGAAAATACACCAAGAATTTTCGGATTTCAGAGTGTTAACTCATCATGGAAACATACCAGGATTAATAGCACCGAGGGAGACGAAGAGAAGGGGAGCAAGTCCCAAGGACGCGGTCAAGCCAGCCGAAGAGGCACCATGGCAGAGAAGCTTCTGGAGAGAGGGAGAGAAAACGTGAAAGGGGAATGGGAATAAAAGGGGCTCGATTATTGGCAAAGAGGGACCAAAGCCCATTAAGAATAAATAAGGTAATGGGCCAAACCCAACAAATCTCCACCTTGGCACAATACCGGCTCCACCTCGACGTAAGGAAAACCCTATAGATGACTCATCATCGCCCAAAAGGTCCCCACAACACACACAGTATTGTGTGGACCAGATTCTCGTCATAGCACAAAGCACAGACAAAGAATACAGACAATAACCAACACAAAGAGGTTAAAGTCAATAACCGGGGTAACAATTCTATAACACGCACACAGCAGTTATATACTATCAACATAGTTAGCAACACTAATCAATCACCAGTATCAAAATTCAAAATTTTAAGACATTATTGTAGTTTAGAAATAGGTAAACACTTAGTTCCCATATCAGCAGGATTATATTCAGAAGGAATCTTTTCAAGATTAACTAATCATTTAGCCACTACATCCCTAATGTAATGAAATCTAACATCAATATGCTTAGTACGATCATGAAAAACAGGTTTCTTACACAATTGAATGCCGGACTTTGAATCAGAAAATACCTCTACCTTACCTTCGAGCAAGCTAAGTTCAGAGATCAAACCTTTCAGCCAGCCAGCTTCCTTCAAAGCTTCTGTTACAGCAACATATTCTGATTCCGTTGTCGACAAGGCAACGATATGCTGCAGCTGCGATTTCCAACTTATACATGCTCCACACAAAGTAAAAACATAAGAAGTAGTAGATTTTCTATTGTCCTTATCATTAGCATAATTAGAATCCACATAACCTTTCAATATAACACCTTCATCATATTTAGAAAAACATAAGCCATAATGCATAGAGTTTTTCAAATATCGCAACAACCATTTAACAGCATTCCAATGTACCACACCAGGATTAAACATGTATCTACTTAAACAGCTAACAGCATAAGCAATGTCAGGTCTAGTGCTAACCATCAAATACATTATAGAACCAATTGCATTTGAATACGGTACATTTTTCATGGCATCAAAGTCAACATCAGTTTTGGGACTTTGATCTTTACTTAGCACAAAATGAGCAGCTAAGGGCACGTTAACAGGTTTTGCATCAAACATGGAAAATTTCTTTAAAATTTTCTCTACATAAGAAGTTTGCTTTAACCAGAGAGTAGATTCATTTCTATCTCTAACAATGTCCATGCCTAGGATTCTACTGGCATCACCTAAGAACTTCATATCAAATTTATCACTTAATGGATTTCAGACAAGGACTAGCAATCAACATGTCATCCACATAAATCAACAAGAAAACAGGCACTGGCATTTTATCCTTAAAATACAAGCAATGATCAAAAGAGCTTCTTTTAAATTTTAAGGTAAGCATACATTCATCAAACTTCTTATTCCATTGCCTAGGTGACTGCTTTAGGCCATACAAAAATTTATTCAGCAAACAAACGTGATTAGGGTTCTTCAACAAAACTATCAGGTTGTTTCATGTAAATCTTTTCATCTAAGTCACCATGCAAAAAAAGCGGTTTTAACATCCATCTGTTTAAGTTCCCAATTAAAGTGAGCAACAAGTGATAATAAAATTCTCACAATAGTAAACTTAACAACAGGAGCAAAGATTTCAGTATAGTCAATACCCTCTCTTTGAGTAAAACCTTTTGCAACTAGCCTAGCTTTATATCTAACAGAATCAACTTCATTCTTTACCTTAAATAACCATTTGCAATCTACCAAAGAGCAATTAACAGGTTTAGGTACAAGAGTCCATGTATGATTTACAACTAAAGAATGCATTTCATCTTTCATGGCACTAAGCCAATGCACAGCATTTTTAGATTTCAAAGCTTCATTACAGGTCTTAGGCTCACAATTATCAATAGACTCAAACATATTGAAAACATGCGATGTGAGGTGAAAATCATTAAACCTAGCAGGTTGTTTCACATTTCTTTTAACCCTATCCCTCGTCAACATATAATCATGCAGATCTTCATGTTCATTAGCAACCAATTCATTATGCACATGTTCGTCAATATTTTCATGCAAATCAGGTTCATTAACAGGCAAGTTCTCATGATTCATATCAGGGAGCACATCGTTTTCAATAACAGGGGTAACAATAGGCAAAGACTCCACCTTGATCGGTGTAGTCTCAGACTCACAATCAGATTCAGGCAAAGATGGAAGCAAGCAAGGTATTTCAGATTCATTAAAAATGACATCCCTACTTATAATAGTTTTAAAACCAGGTTCACATCTTAACCAAAGCCTATATCCTTTTACACCCTCAGGATAACCAAGAAAGACCCACTTAACTGACCTAGGTTCAAGTTTGTCTCTTTTCCTATGCACAAAAGCAGAACAACCAAACACTTTAAGATTTGAAAAATCTAATTTCTTACCAGAAAAAACACTTTCGGGACACTTACCATTCAAAGGCACGGAAGGGGATCTATTTATCAAATAAGAAGCTGTCACGACAGCTTCGCCCCAGAACTTCTTTGAGAGTCCAGAAGATGCAAGCATACTTCTAACTCTCTCGAGTAAAGTTCTTGTTAGGATCGATTCCGGGGGTGGGTTGTCATTCCACACCCGAGTTCAACCAACTTGAGCTTCAATAGCTCGTGTTCTTGAATTAATGCACCGAGAGATTATATCGAGTTCGATTACAAAATCGAGCGGAAGACACTCGACATAAACCGCTCTATAACCGATTAAATATTTGAAAGGCATTTTAAAGATATGCAATTAAAATAAATAAACAAGCATTTGTTTATGGAAGTTCGAAGGTGGTGTAATCCTTCTACGTCTCCCCTTCTTCCACCTCATGGAAGGATTCCACTAGAAGACTTTGATTTATACAATCTCGTTGTACAAACCCGATCCAGTTGGGAATGCCCCATCCAACTAGAACTCCTAGCAACTCAACTATGTATGTTCTTTAATGTCTCACATACAAAGACCTCTCATCGGTTGTGATAAATCATCAACCGTTACAATGGTATTCACTCTTCTATTAAGCTCTCAAATACAATGAATAGAGTGAATACAAAGGCACAAATGATCTCTAACTAGATCTGATACAGCAAGGTAAGAGGTGCCAAAGGTTTGAGGAGTGCTCTTCATTTAGCATCTTTTGTCTTTTAAGTTCCTCAATTGGATCCCAAGTGGGTTTGCTTTGGAAGGCTTGGATTGATCTTCAATCAGCTGTTATTGAGCTTCTAAATCATGTATATATAGCCCCAAGTAATGATATATACGTTAGACACAAGAATATGCCCGTTGGAAAAGGTTCTGCACCATTCCCGAGCTTGCAACGGTCATATTCTGGTTTCTGGGCTCTTTGTATTTCGGACCGGATTGGCCGGATCAGCTTGGTAGATCAGTCTGGCAGATCAGCACGGGCAGCTCAGTCTGGCAGATCAGCACGGGCAGATCAGTCTGGTCCGGATCAGCACGGGCAGATCAGTCTGGTCCGGATCAGTCTGGACAATCAGCTTGATACAAAAACAGATTGATAAACTTGCTCTTTGATCTGTTGCTTGTAACTCTTAATTCTTTGATTTCTGGGCAAAGTGATCCACATAAAAATTGTAGCCCTTTCTCTTAGCTTTCCACGGAATCAAAAATCGCTCGATTTCAAGTTTGTATGAGAGAGTTATGCTCGAAATACGAGGCGATGCTCCTACTGTCTGTTTGCTGGATGCAGCAGCACATGGCGTGACTTGCAGAAGCTTTTTGGCCATCTTAACGTCTGATTCAGTCTTTCACTTCCAAAGATTACTTGTATATCTTTGTCTTATCTTTCCAACCCATACTGAATCGTTCCGTTCCGATAAGCGAGCTAAGAGTTATGCCCACCAGACTGATAGAGACTTTGCTGTAACAACTCGATCTTACAGGCGTCACATGGCGTGACTTGCAGAAGCTTTTTGGCCATCTTAACGTCCGATTCAGTCTTTTACTTCCAACGATGACTTGTAGATATTTGTCTTAGATTTCCAACCCATACTGAATTGTTCCGTTCCGATAAGCGAGCTGAGAGTTATGGCCACCAGACTGACAGTTGCTTGCTGAAACAACTTGTTGTTTCTTCGCGGTTCAGCTCGATCTTGCAGGCGTCGTTTCTCCTTGATAACATTTGAACTAGCCGATCTGTTGTGAAATATGACTTTTAGTATTTTAAGTTGGCTGTTCAATCTCTTTGGAAGCACGCCATTTCGATATCCGAGCTATTAGATATGATCGAAACAATCCGCTCTGCCAGGATTTCAGACTTGGTCCAGCTTGATATTTTCAAGCTACTTCTTTATAATTCATCAAGCTTCTAAGTTATGATCTATGAACTGCACACTTGATGAAATATGTTAGCAACACAATAACAAGTTTTGTTAACATCAAAACCAAGATTATTCGGGTTTCCAAAACCCAACAGTTCTGTTCATCCTCTCAGCAACACCATTTTGCTGGGGAGTATAGGGCACAGTCTTGTGTCTCAGAATCCCAGATTCACAGCACAAGTCATCAAACAAGATATTGCAGAATTCCATTCCATTATCTGTCCTAAGCCGTTTAATCTTTTTTCCAGTTTGGTTTTCAATCAAAATCTTCTAGTTTTTAAATTTATCAAAAACATCAGATTTATTCTTCATTAGAAAAATCCACACTTTTCTAGAGTAATCATCAATGCTAGACAAAATACCTATTACCACCTTGAGTTGGGACAGGTGAAGGTCCCCAAACATCAGCATGATCAGAACATTTAGTCACATTGGGGGAAGGGGAGATGGAGAATTTAACTCTTTGTTGTTTGCCTAACACACAGGAATCACAAAAAGTCATGCAAGACAATTTATCCCTACCAAAACAACCATCTTTGTGTAAAATCTCTAATCCTTTAGAACTCATATGACCTAACCTTTTATGCCATAAATCAGTTAAATCATCTGACACAGAATTAGCACAGATTTTATCACAGACTGTTTTGCAAACATGCAAATTCCTCCTATTCTCAGCTTTAAAAGCTACCAAAGACCCCCGCATAATTTTCATGCAACCATTTCCCCATTTACCTTCATAACCATCAGACTCTAAAGCTGCACAAGACATCAAGTTATTGCACAAAGCAGGAACATGTCTAACATATTTCAAAGTCACAGAATAACCAGATTCAAATTTCAGACAAATATTACCAATACCAGAAACTTTACACAATTTCTCATTGGCCATAGAAACAGAAGCATGCTCAATTTCTCTGTAGCTAGAAAACAAATTTTTAAGTTGTGTCATGTGATAAGTGCAACCTGAATCAATAAGCCATTCATTTTCACACACAGGTAATGAAAGCATAGAGTTCATAGAATCACATAATTCAGTCACCATAAAAATATCCCCCATGTTTTCCCCAGAGGTAGAAGCATTGTTCGCTTGTTCATTTGTCTGATTTCCATTTTTATTCTGATTCTTCTTTTTAGGGCAATCTTTTATGAAATGATTTGGGTCCCCACAATTGTAACATTTCCTTTTACTAGGCCTAGATTTCGATCTAGCCTTACTTTTTCCTCTTTTATCATTTTTCTGATATTGGTTATTGTTATTATGCCTATGTTGTGATCTACCACGAACGTGCATAACTTCACCAGAGGATTGTCTATTACCATTGTTAACTTTTAAATCTAATTCCTTGGTTTTTAGGCCGTTCATTATAGTATCCAATGTAATAGAATCTCTACCGTACTTAATGGCGGATTTTACATCACTATAATTTTCAGGAATAGCATTTAGAAGAACAATATGTGAATAGTCGTCAATGCTCTTATCTCCTGTCAATTTAATATCTTGAATTAACTTAGTAAACACATCCAAATTTTCATCTACGTCTTTGTTCAAGTCTAGCTTGAATCTGAAAAATTTTTCTAACAAGAAAAGTTTACTCGGCAAAGATTTTTCCGTAAACATTTCTTCCAATTTTTCCCAAAGTTCTTTAGCAGATGATAGTTTACCACATTTTCTGAGCACAGAGTCAGATAAGTTCAAGATAATAGAAGAATAAGCATATTCGTCATCTTCAAGTTTCTTAGCAGTTGTAATGTTTTCAGCCCAATTACCGTCAATAGCTTTAAATACTTTTTGATGTATTAAGATTCCTTTCATCTTTTGTTGCCATATTGAAAAATCAGATTTTCCATTAAATGGTTCAAGGTTATATCCAGAAATTGAAGCCATCACACATAAGCAAGGAGGCACACACAATTTCAACAACCAATCAGCAGAAGCAAGGACCACAAGGCACAACACAAAATGAAAGAATTAATCAAGCTAAGGGGAGGAAAAAACGCTATCACCCACAAGATCACAATACACTCAATGGTGTACGAGCATGGGGCTTCAGATAGAGATTTTCCTACGTGTAAGGGACACAAACACCTAGAAACAAAATGGTAAAATGATTAAAGGTTAAAATAATCACTTACTACCCAGAGACAAAGCTCTGGGGTGACAAGACCACACTGCCCGAAGCACCGAAGTGTTCTGCCCAAAATCTGCCCGAGATTCCAGCCACTGCCCGAGCTCTCCAGCCGCTGCCCGAACACTCCTGCTGCTGCCCGAAGCCCACCGAGCACTGCCCGAGACCAACCAAGCACTCTAGTCACTGCCCGAGGTCTGCCCGAGCACTCCACCAGGCACGGAACGCTCTGATACCACTGTAAGGTATACGTTCCGCTTTCAATATCGATTGATAACCTGCAATCAATAATAAGAAAGAAATCACAGTATACAATTCACAAAAACTATAAACTGAAATTCTAAACAAGAGTAAGGAATTTGGGCTCAGGTCGAGTAGGGTTTCCTTTCAACGTCGTCACCGGGGAACCAAGGTATCGTATCCAAAAGTTGGAGACACACACTGCCCGAAGACACTACCCGAGGACACTGCCCGAGAGCTTCAGTAGGAGAAGGCCGAACACAGCAAGGGAAACCACACTAGGGTTACACCAAGACACACACAGTGAGTTCCACCACAAATCTGACCACAAAGATCAAGACTCACGGCAGACACAACACCACCCTCGAACCACAAAGCACAAAGCTAAACTCACGGCCAACGTTTGGAACCACTCACACACCGGAGCAGAAAGCTCACGGCCAACCACCACGACAGAGACACGAAAGGAAAAAAAAGGGGGGACGAAAATACACCAAGAATTTTTGGATTTCAGAGTGTTAACTCATCATGGAAACATACCAGGATTAATAGTACCGAGGGAGACGAAGAGAAGGGGAGCAAGTCCCAAGGACGCGGTCAAGCCAGCCGAAGAGGCACCATGGTAGAGAAGCTTCTGGAGAGAGGGAGAGAAAACGTGAAAGGGGAATGGGAATAAAAGGGGCTCGGTTATTGGCAAAGAGGGACCAAAGCCCATTAAGAATAAATAAGGTAATGGGCCAAACCCAACACGAGTATTTCTTTATCTTAATCGACTCTAGGTTTCCATTTTGACAAGAGATCGTCCTTTTTCTTCTTTAAACTTATTATTGAGGTGCTCCAATAATGATTGAAGGTTTCAAGTGAACCTTTTAGAGGGTATTTCGTTAACTCAAAAGGCAACCTTTGGTGAAGGAAAAAAGGACAGAAATCACTTGTGACTCAATATGCAATACCAGAGTCTTTCCCTGAAATTCGACTTCTCAAAGTGCATGTCTAGAAAATTTTAGCATTCCCAGTATTAAAACAATGGAATGATGATGAAGAAAAGAAAACATAAATACCACAAATATTTTATTGCCATTGCAGGTCATTGAAATAAATCTTTTAAGTCGGGGAGGGACCTAACATTGGGGAATGAATGGTTTTCTTATGTACTAAGCTCAAGGTGGCTTAAACTTTCCGGAGGCCATAGACAAATTACAAAATTGAGGTCTTATCAAGCATGCATTATTAACTCATAACAAATACATATATAAGACTTTGAAAGACAGTATAAATGAGAATTAAATTAACTTCACAATGTCATCTTCATTTATAGGGCTTTATTATATGACAATTACTTGATTTCAGCACTCAATCTTGGTTGCTGCAAATTTTTGTGATCCAACTGATAAAGAGAAAACTTAAGAAAAAATATCTTCACAATAGTCAAAATACACGACAAATAAATGAAACAAAGACATGTGATCAGAGCTAAATTTTTTTATGAATATTAAACTAAATCAACTTAAAAAATATCTTCATAACATGGATTTGAATTTTTTATGAGATATGCAAGCTTGATAAGGGGGCATAAGGCAAAAGCCTTAGTGGCCTATATCCATGAGCCTGACTAAGCTCCTCGCCCTCAATTTTTGGGGTACATATATTGTTGAACTAGATCCAACAAAACAATGTATCACCCTAGAAAACACCACGTATAATAGATAATTTGTTTATGTTGTGAAACTATATAAGTACAAATGTTTTTACAAACCTTTCATGCCATCAGACACCAAGTAGGGTTGGGAAGCTAAACAACACTAACTCTAAATCAATAGGTAAACATTCACCATCAACAAACCAATGAAGCACAGATATAGAGCAATATATCACCATGAACCATAACCAATGAACTCGAGATTTTTAACGTGGAAAGCCCCTTCAACGTGAAGAGTAAAAACTATGAGGCCTACGATACCTAATCAAATCCATTATAATCAAAGAGAAGTTCTTACAACAACAACATAAACATAAAAGCTCTCAAACTTAGAGCAACAAATTATTCTCAACTGTGATATCCCTGAAATGATTAATTGCAATCTGGTGCATTAAATGTGATTATATGATTAATTATGGTAGTAATTAATTATGTGTTGGCATTATTATGTGGAAATGCTTGGTCATGTGTTAAAGTGACCCGGGATAGCATTTCAGGGTGCATGTTGAGCATGTTGGGAATTATGGTTGGAAGCATGATTTATTTGCCATGGTTAACAATTAATTAGAAATCATGTGTTTAATTGATATTTGGTGCATTATGAGTAAATGCTTTGAAAAATATCATGTTGGGGTGTTTTATACACCATGGAGTTATTTTGGTATGCTTTTAATTAATTAAAACCAACACCCTTTTTACCCCAACCCCACTCAATACACTCTCACTCTTACTTTACCAAAATCACCACCCAAACCCTTCCCCCTTTCCATTTTCGAGTTGGAGCAAAAAGGTGGGGAGAAAACCTTCCAAAAGTCTTGATTTGTGAAGATTATTGGGTGATTTGAGGTCCCCAAGAGGTATGGATGCCTCATTGTCATTTTTATTGTGTTTGGGTTAGTTTTGGAAGGTTTTTAATGATTTTGAAATGGGTTTGTGTTGGGTTGTTGTGGTTTTGGTTAAGGGTTGGATTTATACTTGTTTTGAAGTGTATTTTGGTGGTTTATGTTGTTTAGATGTTGTTGGTTTGTTTGGTTAAGTGTTGGAATGGGTTGGAAGAAATTTTGGGAACAAAAATGGTGAAAAACGCATGTCTGTGCGAGGCGATCGATCGCCTGAAAAGAGGCGACCGATCGCCAAGAGGCAGTGGGCTTTTTACGGGTTAGGCGATCGATCGCCTAAGATGAGGCGACCGATCGCCGAGAGGCAGTGGCCAAATCAAAGGGATGGCGATCGATCTCTATGTTTGAGGCGACCGATCGCCGTAGTGTAAATTTTGAGGCGACCGATCGCCTGTGGGAAGCGATCGATCGCCGCCAGTGGATTTTTGGAAAATGGTTTATTTTGTCAAATTTTTGGTATTTGGCTATTATTTGGCTTCTAATATGGGGTTGTGTGATTGTGTAGAACCATCCCAGGTAGCAACGCAACCGAGGAATTGAAGCCATATCAGATCCACTTTTGGAAAGGTACGTAGTGGACGTACGGGCACCCCAACGGTACATGTATCTTATATACTTATTGTTTATGCATTGTGGATGCAAGTATATATGTGGTATTGCATAGTGGATGCAAATACATGTTATGCATGATGTTTATAGATGCATATGATTATTGGTGCATATCCCATGAGTCGTGGTCATCCCTTGATGATTTTAATGCTTGCCACTATTTGGTTTGGTTCCGCTAAATGTGAAGCGAGGGGTGGGAGCGCCGCATGTCACATTTGAGCGTGGTTATCATATAGGGCGAGGAAAGGGTATTTGCCGCTCAATGAGAGGCGAGGGGTGGGAGTCCCGCAGTCCATTGAAGCGAGGTTATCCTATGCCGCCTATATGTAAATAAGCGAGGGGCATTAAAATACATTGTGATGGACAGACTAGGGATTGGTGATCAGTATTTGGTATTGATGAAATGGTATATGTTCATGACATGTTTAGACCATTTAAAATAATCTATTGATTATACTCATGAGTTATGGTACAGGGACAACCAAACGGGAAGCGTTTGAAATGCATGGGGAAACAGGAAGTGTTTTATTATGATTATGCATTTACGCTTTATCTTCATATTGTGTTGAGTATGAATGATTATTATTGCTCATGTTTGGGGGTTGTCCTTGTAGGTACACGTTTGGCATGATAGAAGGGCTAGACGGGTTGAGATGGTGAGCTTTTGAGGATGCTTTTGGGACTTGAAGGACGGGATTATTTGGATAGTATCTACTCTAGGAGTAGTATAAAACTATAATTGAACATTCATTGATTGGAATGTAATTAATCCTTTTTGGTAGTCCTTATTTTTGGCATGTAATGCTTAAGCTCATAAACTCAACACGTTATTTCTCACTCTGATCATTTATATTAGCTCTATTATGCCTTGATTCCGCACTTAAGGATTAGGGTCCTTACATTAGTGGTATCAGAGCAGTGGTTAGAGAACCCGGGAACGAGTGAAGGGTAGCCTTAGCATGTTTGGCTAGGTGCTTACATTTGAAGCATGTTTATGCATGTGGTGCATATTAATGTATATCCTGTTATACTAACGTGCTTATATCACTCTTGTTATCTAGCGGTATAACATGTATTGCTTTGGAATTGTTGTTAACATTTGTGTTACAGCATGGCTGCTAATGAGGAAGTCGGTGATATGGGGAGCATGAATGCTAGTGTTGGACAGACAAACCCGCTACCTCCACCGGCTGTGGGAATGGAACCAGTGGTTCAGTTATTGCTACCGGGTGAGATCAGTCTGACACAATTTCTATCTTATCATCCACCCCAGTTTGAGGGGACAGAGTCCGGAGAAGAGGCTGAAGAGTGGTTGGAAAGACTTGAGCAGATCTTTGTGTCGGCTCCTTGTGCTGTGACAGCTTGGCTGAGGCTAGCGGAGTTTCAATTAGCCAAGAAACCTCTGATGTGGTGGAGGAGCACAGTAATGGAAATGAGAGCACTGGGTGCTGTGATCGACTGGACACTCTTCAGGACTAGGTTTCTGAACCGGTACTTCTCCGCAGCAGCAAGACAGACAAAGGAGGACGAGTTTACAAGTCTGAAGCAGGGGAACATGACAGTGGCAGACTATGCCACACGGTACTCTTCATTGCTGAGGTACGTTCCCCACATTGCCACCAGTGGGCACGCTAAGATGAGGAATTTTATGAAAGGGTTGCGACCGGAGCTCTATGACCGGGTTATCACCAATAACCCAACCTCTTTTGATGATGCTCTCACAAGAGCGGAGCTTGCTGAGCTAGGAGTGGGAGCTTACGCTATGCCACCACCAGTACCGCAACAGAGGCAGACTAGTGACAGCTTGAGGCCTCGGGGTGAGCCATTTAAGCCCCGTGGTGCCTCTTCATCTTCACGGTATGGTGGAAAGAAACATTTTGGTCAGAAGCAGGATGGCAAGAAGGGCAATTGGTCGGCCAATAGAGGATCTTCACAAGGGGATAGGCCGGGAGAGCCGAGGTGCAAAAATTGTGGAGGGCCACATTCTTCAAACAAGTGTCCTGCATGTTATGTCTGTGGCAAGATGGGCCACATCGCTCGGTATTGCCCCACACGGGGAGGACAGTCAGAGTATCAGGGCAGCAGGCCGAGGTTTGAGGATAGGACAGTGCAGCAGAGGCAGCAGTTTGGGCCTCGACCATCGGGAGGTCAGACAGTAGGACCACCCCAGGGGCAGGTGTATGCACTGACCAGGGAGCAGGCCCAGGCAGCCCCAGAGGAGGTGATCGCCGGTACGTGTCATTTATTTACGTACCCTGCTTTTATTTTGATCGATACAGGTGCCTCCCATTCTTTTGTGTCGGTGGGTTTTGTGGAAAGACACCATATGCGCACGTCTTCTTTACCCACGCCTCTCCCTGTCTCGACACCCACTGGAAGAAATGTCGTTGCTGATCAGTTTATGGAAGACTGCCTCATTTATTTTGAGGGCAACGAGTTGAAGGCAGATCTGATCGTATTGGGTATGTCAGGCTTCGACTGCATCTTGGGTATTGATATTCTGAACAGATATCAGGCAGTGGTAGATTGTCGACAGAGGACAGTGAAGTTCAGACCTGAGTTGGGCAGTCAGTGGACCTTCTATGGCAACGGTTCTCGTGCGAAGATTCCGTTGATTTCAGCGATCAAGATGACTCAGTTGTTGGAACGTGGCCACACGGGCTATCTCATTTATGCCTTGGACACGTCTGGAAAGGATAAGGAACTAAGAGTTGAGGATGTGCCAGTAGTGGCAGAGTTCGCTGATGTATTTCCAGAAGAGATCCCAGGATTCCCACCGGCTAGGGAAGTTGAGTTTGGGATCGAGCTGTTGCCAGGGACATCCGCTATCTCTCGTGCACCTTATAGGATGGCACCGGCCGAGTTGAGAGAATTGAAAGAACAGTTGCAGGATCTCCTGGACAAGGGATATATACGCCCGAGGGTGTCGCCATGGGGCGCACCAGTTCTCTTTGTGAAAAAGAAGGACGGTTCGATGCGGTTGTGCGTCGATTACCGGCAGCTGAATAAGGCTACAGTGAAGAACAAGTATCCTCTTCCAAGGATCGACGATCTGTTTGATCAGTTGCAAGGTACCAGGGTGTATAGCAAGATCGACTTGAGATCCGGGTATCATCAGATTCGGGTCAGAGAGGAAGATGTGCAGAAGACAGCGTTCCGGACCCGATATGGACATTATGAGTTCCTAGTGATGCCGTTCGGCGTGACGAATGCTCCAGCAGTCTTCATGAGTCTGATGAACAGAGTGTTTCAGCAGTATCTTGATCAGTTCGTCATTGTGTTTATTGACGACATTCTCATCTACTCCCGGAGTGAGGAAGAGCATGTGAAACACTTGAGGACAGTGCTTCAGATTCTCAGAGAGCATCAGTTATATGCTAAGCTCAGTAAGTGTGAATTTTGGCTGAGCAGTGTAGTGTTTCTGGGGCATGTCATATCGAGCAGCGGGATATCTGTAGATCCCAAGAAGATTGAGGCTGTGATGGAGTGGGCTGCCCCCACTTCTGTGTCTGAGATTCGAGTTTTCTTGGTTTGGCCGGGTATTATCGGCGCTTTGTCGAGGGCTTTTCAAAGATTGCCAAGCCGCTGACTCAGTTGACTCAGAAAGGAGTGCCTTTCTTTTGGTCAGAAGCTTGTGAGGAGAGCTTCCAGGAATTAAAGCACCGGTTGACGACGGCGCCAGTGTTAGTGATCCCTACGGAGAACTCCAGATTTGTTCTGTATACTGACGCATCACTTCAGGGCCTTGGGAGTATTCTGATGCAAGATAAGCATGTAGTAGCTTATGCATCGAGGCAGTTGAAGCCGCATGAGACCAGATATCCAGTTCATGACTTGGAATTGGCGGCTATCATCTTCGCCCTGAAGATTTGGAGGCATTATTTGTATGGTACTTCATTTACCATATACACGGATCACAAGAGCCTCAAATTTTTATTCACTCAGGCGGAGCTGAACATGAGGCAGAGGAGGTGGATGGACCTACTCAAGGACTATGATTGCGAGATAGAGTACCATCCCGGGAAGCCAATTTGACAGCAGACGCTTTGAGCCGGAAAGTGAGGAGTTCTGCTGAGGACGTCATTCATTTGTCGGCTATGATGACCTCCTATTGTCATCTGGGCTATGACTTCGACATTGATGCATCACCTGTGTATGTATCGACCTTGTTAGCTGAGCCAGATATCTATGAGAACATCAGGAGAGCTCAGAGGTCAGACGATGAGGTTCAGAGGTGGTTATCTTTAGTACATCTTGGTCAGCCAACGAAATTCAGAGTGGCCGATGACGGGTCTTTGAGATTGGGTGACCGTTGGGTGGTTCCAAGTACGCCGGAGTTGCGTAAAGGGATCTTGGAGCGAGCTCATAGTAGCAGACTTAGCATCCACCCAGGTGGGAAGAAGATGTACAGAGATCTGCGTGGTCAGTTTTGGTGGAAGAGAATGAAATCAGATGTCGTCGCTTTTGTAAAGAGGTGTTTGATCTGCCAGCAGGTTAAGGCAGAGAGACAGAGACCTGGCGGCGAGTTGAGAAGCTTGGAGATACCGAAGTGGAAGTGGGAGCACATTTCCATGGACTTCGTGACTCATTTGCCGAGGAGTGCTTCAGGCTTCGATGCTATTTGGGTGATCGTGGATCGATTGACTAAGGTAGCCCACTTTATTCCCTATAGCATGACTTTCACATTTTTGAGGATGGCGCAGTTGTATATTAGAGATGTGGTGAGATTGCATGGGATCCCCGTTTCCATAGTGTCAGATCGAGATCCGCGATTCACATCTCATTTCTGGGAAGGCCTTCAGTCAGCTTTGGGAACTGAGGTCAGATTGAGTACTGCTTATCATCCTCAGACGGATGGCCAGACTGAGCGTACTATTCAGACGCTCGAGGACATGCTGAGAGCTTGTGTTTTGGAGTTCGATGCCTCTTGGCAGGATTCAGTGTCTTTGGTAGAGTTTTCTTATAACAATAGCTACCAGGCAAGTATTCAGATGGCTCCGTTTGAAGCTCTTTATGGCAGACGGTGTAGATCACCCTTATGTTGGGATGATTTGGACCGCAAATCGGTCGGAGGACCGGAGCTGATTCGAGAGATGGAAGAAAAGATAAAGACGATAAGGCAGAAAATGAAAGCGGCCCAGGACAGACAGGCAGCTTATGCAAATAAACGGCGGAGACCGTTGGAATTTCAGTTGGGAGATAAGGTCTTTTTGAAGATCTCGCCTTTCAGAGGCGTTGTGCGATTTGGGATGCGCGGAAAACTATCTCCGAGGTATGTTGGACCGTACGAGATTTTACAGCGCATTGGCACCTTAGCTTACCGACTGGCTTTGCCGCCTTCTTTATCTGGTATACATGATGTGTTTCATGTATCGATGCTGCGGAAGTATGAGCCGGATCCGTCGCATGTGTTACAGCTTTCCGAAGTTCAGTTAGAGTCAGATGTATCTTATGTGGAACGGCCTGTCAGAATTCTGGATCGAGCAGACCGTAGACTTCGGAACAAAGTGATACCTATGATCAAGGTGCAGTGGGATCGCAGGGGTGTCGAGGAGGCTACGTGGGAGACGGAGCGGCATATGGTGCAGCACTACCCGGAACTATTCTCTGGTATGTGTTTATGTTTAGTTTCCCTTGGGGTAAGTGCATGTGATTTCGAGGACGAAATCTTATAAGTAGGGGAGTATTGTGATATCCTTGAAATGATTAATTGCAATCTGGTGCATTAAATGTGATTATATGATTAATTATGGTAGTAATTAATTATGTGTTGGCATTATTATGTGGAAATGCTTGGTCATGTGTTAAAGTGACCCGGGATAGCATTTCAGGGTGCATGTTGAGCATGTTGGGAATTATGGTTGGAAGCATGATTTATTTGTCATGGTTAACAATTAATTAGAAATCATGTGTTTAATTGATATTTGGTGCATTATGAGTAAATGCTTTGAAAAATATCATGTTGGGGTGTTTTATACACCATGGAGTTATTTTGGTATGCTTTTAATTAATTAAAACCAACACCCTTTTTACCCCAACCCCACTCAATACACTCTCACTCTTACTTTACCAAAATCACCACCCAAACCCTTCCCCCTTTCCATTTTCGAGTTGGAGCAAAAAGGTGGGGAGAAAACCTTCCAAAAGTCTTGATTTGTGAAGATTATTGGGTGATTTGAGGTCCCCAAGAGGTATGGATGTCTCATTGTCATTTTTATTGTGTTTGGGTTAGTTTTGGAAGGGTTTTTAATGATTTTGAAATGGGTTTGTGTTGGGTTGTTGTGGTTTTGGTTAAGGGTTGGATTTATACTTGTTTTGAAGTGTATTTTGGTGGTTTATGTTGTTTAGATGTTGTTGGTTTGTTTGGTTAAGTGTTGGAATGGGTTGGAAGAAATTTTGGGAACAAAAATGGTGAAAAACGCATGTCTGTGCGAGGCGATCGATCGCCTGAAAATAGGCGACCGATCGCCAAGAGGCAGTGGGCTTTTTACGGGTTAGGCGATCGATCGCCTAAGATGAGGCGACCGATCGCCGAGAGGCAGTGGCCAAATCAAAGGGATGGCGATCGATCTCCATGTTTGAGGCGACCGATCGTCGTAGTGTAAATTTTGAGGCGACCGATCGCCTGTGGGAAGCGATCGATCGCCGCCAGTGGATTTTTGGAAAATGGTTTATTTTGTCAAATTTTTGGTATTTGGCTATTATTTGGCTTCTAATATGGGGTTGTGTGATTGTGTAGAACCATCCCAGGTAGCAACGCAACCGAGGAATTGAAGCCATATCAGATCCACTTTTGGAAAGGTACGTAGTGGACGTACGGGCACCCCAACGGTACATGTATCTTATATACTTATTGTTTATGCATTGTGGATGCAAGTATATATGTGGTATTGCATAGTGGATGCAAATACATGTTATGCATGATGTTTATAGATGCATATGATTATTGGTGCATATCCCATGAGTCGTGGTCATCCCTTGATGATTTTAATGCTTGCCGCTATTTGGTTTGGTTCCGCTAAATGTGAAGCGAGGGGTGGGAGCGCCGCATGTCACATTTGAGCGTGGTTATCATATAGGGCGAGGAAAGGGTATTTGCCGCTCAATGAGAGGCGAGGGGTGGGAGTCCCGCAATCCATTGAAGCGAGGTTATCCTATGCCGCCTATATGTAAATAAGCGAGGGGCATTAAAATACATTGTGATGGACAGACTAGGGATTGGTGATCAGTATTTGGTATTGATGAAATGGTATATGTTCATGACATGTTTAGACCATTTAAAATAATCTATTGATTATACTCATGAGTTATGGTACAGGGACAACCAAACGGGAAGCGTTTGAAATGCATGGGGAAACAGGAAGTGTTTTATTATGATTATGCATTTACGCTTTATCTTCATATTGTGTTGAGTATGAATGATTATTATTGCTCATGTTTGGGGGTTGTCCTTGTAGGTACACGTTTGGCATGATAGAAGGGCTAGACGGGTTGAGATGGTGAGCTTTTGAGGATGCTTTTGGGACTTGAAGGACGGGATTATTTGGATAGTATCTACTCTAGGAGTAGTATAAAACTATAATTGAACATTCATTGATTGGAATGTAATTAATCCTTTTTGGTAGTCCTTATTTTTGGCATGTAATGCTTAAGCTCATAAACTCAACACGTTATTTCTCACTCTGATCATTTATATTAGCTCTATTATGCCTTGATTCCGCACTTAAGGATTAGGGTCCTTACATCAACAATCACATCAAGAATCATAAATCAAGAACAAGAGTTTGGCAAGAAATCACCCAAAAACTCGTAGCACTATTCCAGCCACGTGATCTGTGACTCCGAAGCTCCAAAGTCGATTTCCACCAATCAAAATGAAGTTCAATGAGTTCTAAAGGTATTGTCCAAATTTCAGCAAAATCGGACCACAAACGAGCCTACAATTAATGCCTTAAAAAAACTGCAAGGAACTCTTATCTGTTCTTTTATACTAAAACCTCGCTGCCTTTCCGTTACTTTTCACGTCTGAATGGAATTAAGAATAATGATGCTTAGTCAAAGACACCATAGTGAGTCTTTAATGGGCTTAAAACATGTGGGCTTTGTCACTAGTGGGCTGGACCCAACAAATCTCCCCCTCCAGCCCATGAGTTGAGGGAGGAGATACTGCAACAAGTTTATCACTGCAAGTTGATCCCGACCATCCCAGTACATAACTTGAGCTTCTCACGAGACACCACTTTTGTCATCTTATCAACAACATTTATTCTCTGTAAGAATCTTTTCAAGTTCAAGCAACTTAGAGTTCAAAACATCTCTAATCCAATGATATCTCGCATCGATATGTTTCGATCTACCATGAAAAGCTACATTCTTAGCAGGATGAATACCACTTTAATTATCACAAAATAATACATACCTCTCCTGAGTGAATCCAAGTTCATTCATTAACTTCTTCATCCATAGCAAATTTTTACAAGCCTCGGTAATTGCAATGAACTCAATTTATGTGGTAGATAAAGCAACACATTTTTGCAACTTGGATTGCCATGTTACATCTCCCCCTGCAAAGGTAATCAAATAGCCTGAAGTAGATTTCCTTGAGTCCAAATCTTCAGGCATGTCTGAATCTGTATAACCAACAAGCATAGGCTTTTCATACCCATAGCAAAGTCTCAAATCAGTGGAGAAGATATCTCATAATCTACTTCACCGCAAACCATTGCTCTCTACCCGTATTAGATAGAAATCGACTAATTGTGCCAACTGCATGAGCTAAATCAGGTCTTGTGCAAATCATAGCATACATTAAGATGCCAACAACTGATGCATAAGGTACTTTTGCCATGTCTCTCTTCTATTCATCACTAGAAGGAGACTGTTTACTGCTTAACATAAAGTGTGAAGCAAGAGGAGTACTTACCACTTAGCATTATCCATGTCAAAACGTTGGGTGACTTCTCAAAGTACTTTTTTTGAGACAACCACAATTTCTTATTCTTTCTATTACGTGTAATACCCCCGAAATGTTATGTAATTGTGTGTTATCTTACATGATTATGATTTATATGAAGGGCTGTGGTGCTTTAATTGGGGGTTATATTTATGTTATGATGATATGATTTGGGGGGCATGTTGGGTGTTTTAAAGGGATGTATTAATTAAGTAAAGTTATAAAATATCGAGTGAGGATATTTTAATACATCGTACTAAATATCGGGACACAATTAAACACCATATGGCACCCCAACCACACCACACCACCCCACCCCCAATATCGGCCACCTCCCCTTCCCCACTTGGCCACCACCATACTCTCCACTTGGCAACCCATGCCTCATGATACAACTCAATCACTTTTCCTTCTATTCTCCTCTTTCCCCTCTTCCTTTCCCCTCCTTTTTGTTCCTGAAGTGCTGTAAAAATAGGAGGAAAAAGCTGGATTTATTAGGTGTGAAACCCTGCAAAAAGAGGAGCAAAAAGATAGGGGTAAGTTGGTACTCTGTTTTCAGAGATTGTGATTAAGTTTGGGTTTTGTTGGGCGATTTTCATGCATGCTAAACTTAGGTTTTGTTAAACCTTTGATATGAGTGCTTGCATGTGAGTATTATGAAGTTCATAGCATGTTTCTTTGAGCATGATACACGTTTTATGTGGTAGATTTGGTATTATGATAAGAGGTGCTCGAAGAATCTGGGTGAGGATAAGTGCCCTGTTTTTCTGGGAATTTGGATGAGTATTGAAGTTTATGAAGATGTTATGATGCATGCTAGCTTAGATTTTATTAAACCTTCGATTTGAGTACATGCATGGAAGTTTTATGAAGCTCTTGGCATGTTTGTTCAGGCATTTTATATGTGTTATGAAGTAGGTTGCTTGCTATGAAAAGAAGTGCTCGAAAATCTGGGAAATCCCGATTTTTCAGAGTGCTCGATCGATTGAGATTTTAGTCCCAATCGATCGAGCGAGGCAGAACGATGGGTATAAGTTTTGAAAGTCAGGGACCGGTCGGTCGAAGGATATACCGGTCGATCAGTGAAACTTGTCGATCGATCGATATTTCCTTCCGATCGATCGATCGAGGCAGTGTGCTTGGGCACTGTTTTAGCATGTTTTCTCGATCGATCGAGATTTTGGGGCCGATCGATCGAGAGAGGCAGAAACATGGCAAATATTTTTAATTGTTTTATTTTGAAGAATTGATTATGATTCTTGTATTGGTGCTTAATATTGTATTATGTGGTTGTGTGATTCCATCCCAGGTACCAGCACAGTCAAGGAGATAAAGTCTGTTGACTCCTCCTCCTTTTGAAAAGGTACGTAAGAGACGTACGGGCATCGGACGGTAAAACACACCTCTATACTATGACTATGCATTTATCGCATGAGTAGTTACGATGAAATGATGATGTTTATATGATGTTTATATAATGATACGATGTTTATGATATGGTAAGATGTCATACGATATGGTAAGATGCCCACATGGTAAGATGTCGTACGATGTTTATGATATGGTAAGATGCCATACGATAGGGTAAGATGCCCATATGGTAAGATGCCATACGATGTTTATGATATGGTAAGATGTCATACGATAGGGTAAGATGCCCATATGGTAAGATGACATACGATGTTTATGATATGGTAAGATGACATACGATAGGGTAAGATGCCCATATGCATGAATGTGAATCAAGGACAACAAAAGGGAAGTTAACGAATAACCAGCAAGTTTACTTAACTAAGATTTCATGCATTTACTGTTATGTTTTTATGATGTTAAGTAAGGATGTATATGCTCATGATGTGTTGTCCCTGTAGGTACGCTTTTGGACTGAATGGCTAAGGGTCGGGTTGAGACAGTGAGCTAAAGGAGCACAAGGATGGATAGGAATGATGTTATGATTAGTATCTACTCTAGGAGTAGTATAAATCTAAATATTAGCATTCAGTTAAGGGAATGTAGCTGATAAGTTTTTGAAGTTTTATTTTTTTTCCTGTAATCCTAATAGCTCACGTAACAACCGGAACTCTAAGATGTCCTTAATGCATGTTTAGTACATTTTATGTTTTTAAATCACTGTTAAGGTAGGAAGACCCTACATTACGAGTGATCTCAATTCCAAGAATTTGATTTGCTGGTCCTAAATCTTTCATTACAAAAGATTTAGAAAGTTCTTTCTTCAACCTGTCAATCCGCAAAGAATTTTGACCAACAATAAGCATATCATCAACATATAGCAATAAAATGATAAAATTATCATCAGAGAATCTCTGTATAAATACACAGTGATAAGATGCAGTCTTTCTGAAGTTCAGTTGAGTCATAACTTGCTCAAACATCTTATACCACTATCTCGTAGCTTGCTTCAAACCATACAAGCTTCTATTTTAACTTGTATACATTATTGTACTTTCCTTTCACCACAAAACCATCAAGTTGCTCCATGTAAATCTTTTACTCTAGATCATCATGTAGAAAAGCAGTTTTGACATCCATATGCTTAGTCTCCAAATCAAGACTGACTGCCAAATTCAGAACAATTCGGATCGATGTCATGACATCTTCACAACTGGTGAGAAAATTTCTCCAAAATCAATCCCCTTTTTCTGACCAAAACCCTTAACAACTATCTGGATTTATATCGTGGGTGAGAGGTGTTTTCATCATGCTTTACCCTGTAATTTTAAGATTATGATATCTACTTTAACAATTATCAAACAAAAAGTGAAGCATAATATACAACTAAATCAATTTAATATATAGGGTGATATTAAGGAATTAATTGATGATGAAATTTTATGCCCTTTCAAAATAAACAAAGAAACAGAATTGCATATACTCCAACCAATAACCCCAAAACTCCCAGGCAAAAATTGTGGTTGTAACTAAAATAAACAGACAAAGCCCATTCAATAATCCAAATGAAATATGTTCGTCTTTCCAGAACTAAACTCATATTCTGATACATTAAAAAGTGTTTCACCTTCATTATCTAAAGGGTGATCTTATGAAATGAAGAATCCTTAATAGGTATTTCCAAAAAAAATCATGATCTTCCAAAACCAAGCTAACAATCTAAAGTACAAATATTTTGTTTAAAACACCCAAGAATTAAGAATCAATTTCAGAAAAATTTTAATTTAAAAATCAATTTTTTTTAAACAATAACATACTTAAAAAAAGATGGTCATAATCTCAAATCAGTAATGAAAAGTGATGTTCCCCACAAAAATAAGCTAATATATTACAGGTTGATCTATCTTCACTAACACAAACTATATCAGAATTACAAGTAGAGAGATCAAAATTTATACCAATTTTAAGCTTTCTGTCGTGTCCCAAATCCGTATTCCTCTCAGCAGTCGGCTGCTGCTCCGGTGTGTCTGATTTGGAATGGTTGCCGGCGAGGCTTGCAAAGTGAGGGTTTGACTGGAGGGACATGAATGGGCAGAGTTTTCTTCATGGGAATACCGATGGCTTCTGCATCGATTAATGTCTGAAGGGGTTCAAATAAGAAAGGTTGCGAGACTCTCTTATGGTTATGGATTTTGAAGCGAAAATTAAGGAATTTGGAATCTGAAGTGAAGGGTCAAAAAATATTCTGGAATGGGTAGAAGAATGAAGGAAGAAGACGGGAGAGTGGGCGAGGGAAATGAATTGGGAGAAGCTGATTTGGGAAGGGAGAAGAAGGCACGACATTTGCTTTTTAATTTAGTTTTTTTTATAAATAAAATTGTGGGCCTTTATAATGTTTTGGGCCATTACATTGGGCCTCTTGCCCGGACACTCGTCATTCCACTTCTGGTTACTGCATTTTTCTTGGCTCCAATTTGGTATCTTGGAGTTCCAAGAAACAACCAACAATGTCTCGCTCCAGTTGTGAATCGAAGAATCGTGCCCTTGCACATGCGGCTTCAAATGTCATATGGCTTTCTCATCTACTTCGTGATCTTCGCGTTGCTCTACACTCTGGTCCTATTCTCCTATGCGACAATAAGAGTGCAGTTTTTATTAGTGTCAGTCATGTTTCTCACAAGCGTGCCAAACATATTGAACTTGACTATCATTTCACTCGTGAACTTGTCATGGCTGGCCGACTCACTACTCAGTATGTTCATTCTAATCTCAATATTGTCGATACCTTTACCAATAGCTTATTTCGCACGTTGTTTGCATTTTTTCGATCCAAACTTTGTGTCGGACCCAATCCCACATTTCGCTTGAGGGGGGATATTGAAGATATACTTCTATTGTCAACAAAGATTAGATTTGTATTGTTTTAAAACTTTGATAAGATTTAGTCAATCCATAGAATCTTGTAAATTATATTATCTTATTCTTTGTACACTCTATATATATGAAATACAATGGACCACCAAGATTCAAGGTGGAATTAAAAATCCTTTCAGAAACCCTCACTCATCTCTCTGTTTCGTACATAATAAATCAATTCACATGCTCATATCACATCTTTATATTATATTATTAAGGAATGCCACGTGTTATTGTAGGAGGATGCCACGTGTCACATCTTTCCACTCCATTTTCTGCACTTCTCATTTATATTTTGACAATACCTTCTACATGAAAGTTATAGATATATTTATTCACTTCGCATGGACAACTCATTTGCTTAATTCTGACATTGTATGAGAATTTTTGACCAAAATACTAAATTGTATTACACTAACTACTTTGTTCTGAGCACATTGTTCATCGACGATTCAAACTCATGCTTACGTCATAAATGTCAATTATAAATCATATGATTTTCTCAGGGCATTAAAAAAGTGCACCACCATGTGTTCTTACCTTCATTTGACCACAAACATCTGAGTGCAACTAACTCTATCAAATAAGATTTTATGTGAGGAGGATGACTTTGAAAGGAAACTCTTTTCTGTTTTACAGCTAGGCAATGAGCACATCTTTCCAATTTTGCATCTTTTAAACCAGAAAGTAGATATCTTTTAGCTAGGCATTTAACTCCCTTTTCACTCATGTGACTGAGCCTCTTGTGTCATAATTCAGATAAATCATCACAATTAACTGTATTTATTGAATTACTAGAAATTAATGCATCAAATACAAACTGGAGCACTTCTTACTCGAGCCACAACCAAGGAACCTTTGGCGAGTTTCCAAAGTCCACCACCAAAAATCTTACAAAAACCAGCATCATCCAATCTACCTATAGAGATCAAATTTAAATGAATATCTGGGGCATGTCTGACATTTTCAAGTACCAATCATGTACCATTTTTTATTTCTAAGTAAAAGGTTCCGGTATACTCCAAAATCACGTGAAGTATAAGACAAGAATAATTCCTTCTTCGATGTAACAATGAAGGAAGCACCACTATCAACTACCCAACTTGTTTCATGACATACCAATTAATCATGTTGACATCATAAACTATAACAAGATCATCTATAGTAGTGGTAGCAGGACGATCACTGTTATTGTCATCTTTCATATTAGCGGACGTCCCTTTTCCTCTTGTTTTCTTTCTGTGGTTGTTGAGAATACTTCGCTATGTGTCCAGTGTAACCACAATTATAACATTTGACATTGGCATATCTGTTGGATTTACTTCTGCCTCTATCTTTGTCTTTTGGACCCTTGTTTTTACTTATCCCCCTCTTTTCTGCAACCAAAACCTATGACTGTGAAGTTGAAGCACCTTGTGTCCTTCTTCTCATCTCTTCATTTAGAACACCGCTTTTTTGCATACTGCATGGTTACAATACCATTAGGAGCTGAATTAGTTAGTGGAACACGAAAATTCTCCCAAGAATCAGGTAAAGCAGTAAGTAACCAGAGTCCCTGTATTTCATCATTAAACTTTACTCCCATTCCAAAGAGCTGATCAAAACAACCCTGAAATTCATTCAAGAAATCAGATACTGAAGTCCCCTTCTTATATCTCAATTGTATCGCCTGCTTTAGTAAGAAAAGTTTGGTATTTCATTTCTTTGAGGCATACAACATTTCAAATTTAGCCCACAGGGTTTTAGCATTTGTCTCATTCACAATATGATTCAAAACATTACATTCTTGCCACTGCCGAATAAATTCACATACTTGCAAATGATCAAACACTCATTCTTCATCAGTTTTAGACTCGGGTTTTTCAGTAGCAAAACCAGGTAAATGCAATTTGTTCACAAATACAAGATCTTTCATTTTTCCTTTCCATTTATGATAATTAATCACATTCAAACAAACCATTTTGCTCAAATTTGCTTCCATCATTCAAATCAAGTTTAGCTCAACACATCAAGTTTAGCTCAACACAAATAACCAAGCTCTGGTACCACTTTGTAGGGACAAAGCTAAACAACACAACTCAAAATCAATAGGTAAACCTTCACCTATTAACAAACCAGTGAAGCACAAATATAGAGCAATATCACAATGAACCAAAACCAATGAACACAAGATTTTTAACATGGAAAACCCCTTCAACGTGAAGAGTAAAAACCACGAGCCTATGAGACATAATCAATTCCACTATAATCAAAGAGGAGTTCTTACAACAGCAACATATTCATAAAAACTCTCAAACTTAGAGCAACAAATGATACTCAACAATCAACACAAGAATCATAAACCAAGAACAAAAGTTTGGCAAGAACCCAAAAACTCGTAGCACTATTCCAGCCACGAGATCTGTGACTCCAAAGCTCCAAAGTCGATTTCCACCAATAAAAACAAAGTTCAATGAGTTCTGAAGGTGTTGTCCAAATTTCAGCAAAATTGGACCACAAAAGAGCCTCCAATCGACGCCTTGAAAAAAAACCGCCAGGAACTCTTATCTGTTCTTTTATGCTGAAACCTCACTGCCCTTCCGTTGCTTTTTACGTCCGAATGAAATTAAGAATAATGATGCTTAGTCAAAGACACCATAGTGAGTCTTTAATGGGCTTAAAACATGTGGGCTTTGTCACTAGTGGGCTGGACCCAACAAGTAGAACTAAATGATAAGGGAGAAACAATAGCTAGATCAGTAGTAATGAAATGCAATTTAAATCATGATTCAAACATGTATATTACTGGTCATACTCACAGATTAATAAATATCAGAGAGTTGAGAGCACAGTAGAAGACTGTGAGGCCCATGGTTCGTCGAGATGGTCGTGGATGACTGCTGATCCAGTTCTATTGACATTTTGGAAAAAAATTTGTTGTTATTGCAGCCGAGTTTTTTAATTAAAAATAATTAGATAATTTGGACAAATTATAAAGGAAAAAAATCCAAAAAATTTTGAAAAATGTTCCGTAACGGCCATTCGACCTCGAAATCGCTATTCCATTCTGTGATAGCGGTGAAACCATTGTTATAGTTATACATATGTTTTAGTATGGAACTTTACTATAACAGCTGTCATTCCGGTTCTATTTTGAGAACCATGGTTAGGCCACTAATCCACCGATTCAACCGGGGAAACTTAGCTTCATAATGCATAATTGGCACCGAATGGTATTTAAATCGAGAATATTGGGCCTCATAAAAATACTTAGTATGCCACCAGTGTATTGCTAATTATCTATGCTGCCACATCTTACTCTTTGGCATCCAAAATAAACTAATTTTGATATTGAAAAAGTACCAGAATGTAAGAACCATTGTTGCTAAAGAAAACTCACTAAGAAGCATTGCTTGTTTTCACAAAGTTATTTCATCTATCTTATTATTCTCAGTTTGCTCTTTAATTTTCTACGTTGCATTATCTTGGAAATGGATGTTCAAATTTGATAGATTGATAGTGATCTACGGATTTATTATGGCAGAGATCGATGAAACTCCTTTCAGCTTTTGTTCTCCCTCCAGATTTGCATCATATCCATTATCATAATATAAACAATAGTTTATATCCATTTTCATAACATCATATCTTTTTTCTTAATTATTATAATAAAAAGATTTTTTCTTATCAAACACATCAACAATTTTAAATTTTATTATTTTATTTATCTAAATATCTTAAGACCTCTGCTTCTAAAATAACTTATAAGACAAGAGTTTATAAATTGTTTTAGATAAGTTTAACTAACTACCCTTTAAATATATAAATACATAATTGAATCATGAATCCACTCTATAAAACATTATATGATATTAATTTATCAACTTATTTTGATTTTTTTATCTAGACATTAGTGAAAATTATAATAAGTTTTTTTTTTTTTCCGATTTTGATCCTTTATATCATCAAATTTAATATTTAGTTTGTTATTTTTAAATAACTTTAGTTCTTTTTTGCAGGCGTATTTTTAGTTTAAAATGCTAGATCTTGCCAAATGACACGTTAATTTTCTGAAACGAGTTTTTTAAATATAAAAAATGTACTTGAATTTAGAGTTATTTTCAAAAAATATATTTAAGAGAGTGATTGAATTAGAATTAATGATTGCGAGAGACACAAAATTATGGTGGATAATATTTTTTAAAAATAAAAATAAAATAATAAATTCTATTTTTTGAAAACTAAACTATTTTCTAAAAAGGGAACCAAACTTAAGAGGTGTTTGTGATTGTTTTTCAAAACTGTTTATATTAAAATAGTTTTTGAGTGTTTTATTTCATTGCTTATAATATTGTTTCTCTAAAAATAAGCAGGTAAAAACATAAGCAGATAAGCATGTTAAGAGATGTTTTTCACTGCTTTTACTTGTGTGGTGACAATTTTGTAATAATTTGAAGTTCATTAACCTATTTTTTATTTTAGTAACAAACGCTCAATGATTTTGTCTAAAAGCAACTTTTTCAAAATTTAAGCAAAAAAGTATTTTGAATAAGCAATTACAAACACCCCTTGATACAAGATACAAGTGTTCAATTGTCTAGTTGAGAGTCCAACTCAGCTTTTGTTAATTATTAATTTATCTATTTTCAAATTTAAAAATGAACTCATTTTGAAAATTTTGATTTACCATTATCAATAATTGATGACTTTATTTTTTTATTGTTGATAAGTTTTATTCCCGATAGGAACCCAGATAAATTTCCGATTGACAAATCTCTCTTGACATCAGAGAGTTACAAATCCCAATAAACACGCGACTTATGAAGAAACTGTAAGATATTTAAGAGAGAAAACTGGAGAGGATAAAGGAGCGTACGAATACCAAATTGAATTCCCTCTTTCTGATTTTTCAAACTGTCATCCTTATCGCTTTTCAACTCAGAGAAACACATTTAAAACAATCACTGATATTCAGCACAGGGAAATGGAAATCTCATCAGACACAATCAGTTCATATTCTAAGGAGCACCAGAAAATGTATCAAAATTGGTTCAGTTTTGCCGATTCTGGTTATTTTCTCACCCTATTTAACAGATTTTACAATAATTGAAGTGTTACTCTCTGTCAATATCTACAGTTTTAATATCTCATCAATTGATCGATTCGTGTATGCTTTTAGATGGCGATGGCCGTTTGACTGGGAAGGACGCAATTTCCTTTTTCTCTATGTCCAATTTATCGAAGCCTGAACTCAAACAGGTATTAACATCCAAATGTACACGCAGTTTTTTGAGCAAACGTTTTATTTCATGGTTTTGCTTTGATTGAAGATAGTGCAATCCACTCTCAGTACATGAATGTAGGAGTGTGGCCGTGTTATTGTTTGTATTTATTTTTTATTAGATGCTTTCTCTGTTGGTCTTTAAGAAACTAGTAAAATCTATTAGATAACTCGCACTTCAAGTTTTCAATAATTTTTTTGTGATCATTTACTGGTTGGAGGATTGAAGCAAGGAATCATACCCAACTTCAATGATATATTCGATGTTTGCTTTTAGTTCAGTCAGCAGATCAATGTTGCAGGGTTTTGATGTTACAAATCTTTATGTGCGTAAAAGTTTTCTTTGATTAATTCAGCTTCAGTAGCCTATAAGTATTTCTTACGTAGTTTTTCCCCTTGGTTCGCCTATAATTTGATTGTAACCTGATGTAAAAGGTTTGGGCAATTGCTGATGCAAAAAGACAAGGATTTCTAGGATTGAAGGAGTTCATCACTGCAATGCAGGTTTTTACTCTACATTAGAAAGGTTAAAAAATTGAAAGTCTTACTGCATATGACATTGTTGATATTGATGTTGCTCTTTCTCCTCCTTTTGCTTTCTTTCGTCTATTCTTCCTCTTTCAGCTGCTATCTCTGGCACAAGAAGGACATGAACTGACCTCAGATCTCCTGAAGAACACGGGCAAGTGGAGAAATTTGCTACCTTTTCTCATCTGTCACACAAACTACTTAGGCTAGCATTTTAGCAAACGGATTTTTTACTCTTTGTAGTCTGATTTGAAGTATTTTTCCTCAGTACAGAAATTATATTTTACGACGTAAGAAACAGTTTTTATATCATAAATAAGTTTCTTTATCCCATTATCTCAGTAGTGCTTTATAGGTTAGTGATCGTTTAACTTCAATTGAATCTTTTGTTCTTAAAGATCATCTGGAAACGTTGAGTCCTCCAGCTATGGAAGGTTTGGATATCTTTGTTGAAGTAAGTACGTTTCAATCTTGTATCATTTGTCTTCTCACCATATTATGCTCTACTGAGGTTTCATCCATGCATTCCTCACCCAGAGGGATAGAGTTCCAATATCAAATGGCCATTCCGAAATTAATGGTTAGTAACAAGTTTATTTTTTTATCTAAAATTATTGTCTTAATTCTTACGTTGCTTTTGATGAGATTGACATTAAAAACAATGCAGGAAGTACTCAGCTGCAGACAACTTCTGCTAAGAGTTTATTTAGAAAGAAGTCTAAAAACAAGGTACAGCTATCCTCACTTTCACTCACTGTTTGTTCCTTTGCTCAAAACAATTAGGTGTCTTTCTGCAGTTCTGCTTAATAGAGGAAATGCTAATTGCAGTAACATAATGTTAATTGATTCCTAATAGTCTATGTGCAATCATTACATTGAAAAACATGTAAACCACCATTATGTTGATGACTAAAATGGAATCGCTGTTTACTAATATCATTTTCTAAAACAATTCAGCCTGAGTGATTGATTTTAGTTTTATGTATATTTGTACTGTTTGATTGTCTGACTCGTCATTTTAATATTTTTGCCAGAGTATTACTTCATTTTCGGCCATTACTTCGGTGGTTGATGGTTTGAAAATGTTATACAACCAGAAGCTGAAGCCACTAGAAGCTACTTATCGTTTTAATGATTTTGTATCTCCTGCCTTGGTGGGTGGATTTAGATGGCATTCTTATGTATAGAAGAACATAAATTTCTATTTCACATGAGCATGTAATTGCTTATAAGTATTCTCTTTACTGACAGACGAGTAGTGATTTTGACGCCAAACCAATGGTTATGCTTTTGGGTCAGTACTCAACTGGAAAAACCACATTCATAAAACACTTGCTCCAGTGCAGCTATCCAGGTTAGTTAGCTTATAAGCATTTAAAATATTTAAGTAACTTTATTGTTCATGTCAATGGCTATTTTTTGGCATGACACATACTTTTTTTTTTTCTTTTCAGGTGCTCATATTGGACCTGAACCAACCACCGACAGATTTATTGTTGTCATGGTACTAGAAGTGAGATGAGATTTGTATTGTTTTCGAGTGTTAGGTTTTTCACTGGTTATATGTTTCCATGTATCAGTCCGGGCCAGATGAACGGAGCATTCCTGGCAATAGTGTTGCTGTTCATGCAGACATGCCGTTTACTGGTTTGACAAATTTTGGTGGTTCTTTTTTGTCTAAGTTCGAGTGTTCTCAAATGCCACATCCCGTAAGTCTTGATTTTAGAGTCATATTGCGTATCACAGTTTGTAATGTTAAGCTTTTGGCAATTTAATGCGATTTTTATCTACAGCTGCTTGAACACATCACATTTGTTGACACTCCTGGGGTTCTATCTGGTGAAAAACAACGGACCCAAAGGAGCTATGATTTTACAGGTGTAATATCATGGTTTGCAGCAAAATGCGATATAATTCTCCTTTTGTTTGACCCCCATAAACTTGACATAAGCGATGAATTCAAGCGGGTCATTTCATCGTTACGTGGACATGATGACAAGATACGTGTCGTCTTGAATAAAGCAGATCAAGTTGACACTCAGCAGGTAAGGATAACAGGGTTCTCAATTTATGTGGATTTCACATGGTACATTTCTCGTCTAATAAGAGGATACTGACGATTTTCGTACCGTATGTTGCAGTTGATGAGAGTTTATGGGGCACTAATGTGGTCACTTGGGAAAGTTTTGAACACTCCAGAGGTGGCGCGTGTCTATATAGGGTAGGATTCTCATCCCTTACACTTGGAGTTTATTGTTTCATTGCAAGTATGGCATTAAAATCAAGTTGATTAATAAGTGCTTAATTGTACATTTCAATGAGACTGGATGGTCTGCACCACACGTGGCAGTTGACTGAAACTTCATTGCCATTTTTTTAAAATACTGCATAAGATTTTCCTAGTAAACTTCTCTAAGTTTTAGAGCATAGATCTTCTTGTGCATTCTTATTCTTGATTATTGGTTTTCCCATTTTTCCTTGTTATCTTTACCTCATCTATATCTGCAACATATTTTACTTGGTTAATCATGGCTGATGTCAATCATATTTCCTGTGATTTGCAGGTCATTCGACCAAAAGCCTATGAATGAAGCAGCCATTGGACCAGTGGGGAAGGAACTGTTTGAAAAAGAGCAAGATGACCTCGTGCAAGACTTGATAGATATCCCCAAAAAGGCTTGTGATCGGCGGGTAATGACTAAAGCCGACTTTAGATAAACAAGAAATGCTATATTTGCTGACTGGCAATAATTATTAGCACCACGATTCATGTTCTCGAAATGGGAATCTAATCAAAATCCATTTCCAGATTAATGAATTTGTCAAGCGTGCTAGAGCTGTCAAGATCCATGCCTACATAATCAGCCATCTCAAGAAGGAAATGCCTGCTTTAATGGGAAAAGCAAAAACTCAGAAGAAACTTATTGCTAATCTAGAGAACGTATTTGAAAAGGTAAACCACCGGATACATGGCCCTCCTCTTCTCCCGCGGGAGAGAAAGATGTGGTTTTTCTTCTTAAAACTTGTATGATTGTCATTGTATTTTAGTTCTGCTCTTTTAATATGATAATAAAACACAAGCTCAAGCATTCCTGTGTTTCAAGGTTTGTGACGATTGGAATATTCGTGACACAGGTCCAGCGGGAATTTCATATTCCTGCGGGAGACTTTCCTGATGTGGATCAGTTTAGGGAGGTCTTGGCTCGTTATAACATGGATGAATTTGAGAAACTGAAGCCCAAAATGATTCAGACAGTTGATGATATGCTTGGCTATGACATCCCTGACCTGTTGAAAAATTTAAGGAACCTGAATGATTGAAATGGGAGCCGCTTCAAGAAGTTTTGAAGTAGGACAGTCTTTGAGGTATGGCTTGGTTTAATAGGGTGGTTATATTAGAGTTGAACTCTTTCAAAGTTTGATTATTGTTCTCAAAAGACTTCAAATATGTTTGAGATTATTGATCGAAGCATTATAAATCTCCAAGTTTTGCACTCATATCTGAAACACAATTCAATTGATTTGAATTATTACCAAATAAATCATGTTGTATATACCGCATTGAAATTATTTATATGGTTATTGTCATCAAATCCATCTCCTCATAACATTTTTTGGCATGTTCATTTGTTATTTTATGAACTATAGTGTATAGTTATTGCAATCAAGTCAAAATTAGGAAAATTGAATCTTAGCATTGTAGTACCCCACAGGTTATAGATAGAGTATATATGTAATGACTTGAGACGAAATTATTTGGTAGCCACCGAACTGCACCACAATAACTTCGCAACAATAATAATATAATAATGTTTAAAAAATTCACAGTAACTACTAACTAATCCTTTCTAAAATCGTAAGCAAACTAGCTCGTCTAAATATAAAAATGCTTATGCCAAATTAGTTATGTACGTAACTCTAGTTAACCACGTTGTAAGCCAAATTATACCATATATATAAGAGGGGAAGAGGTTACTGTTCCAATGAACAGTAACCTCTTCCCTTTTTTCACTTTTTTTTCTTTTTTATTTTTATTTTTTTTGTTATTTATTATTGTTCAATAGGTTATTGCCCTTCCCTTTTTTTTCCTTTTTTTTGTTATTTTCTTTTTTTGTTATTTATTATTTGTTCAATAGGTTATTGTTCCTGTGATATTCGGCCGTCGCTTTTTTATTTCTTAAAATTTTTTTATTTCCTTTTTTTTTTGTTTTTCATTTATTTTTGTACAATAGGTTATTGTCCTTCCCTTTTTTCCCTTTTTTTTGTTATTTTCTTTTTTTGTTATTTATTATTTGTTCAATAGGTTATTGTTCCTGTGATATTCGGCCGTCGCTTTTTTATTTTTTAAAATTTTTTTATTTCCTTTTTTTTTGTTTTTCATTTATTTTTGTATTTTTTATAAAATATTCGGCATGATAAATTTCTGATAGATTGCAGGTTGTCGATTTTGCTTGTTTATGTACATTTTGATTTTTTGCTTACCTACGACCTATTGTTGTATATATAAGAGGGGAAGAGGTTACTGTTCCAATGAACAGTAACCTCTTCCCTTTTTTCACTTTTTTTTCTTTTTTTTTATTTATTTTTTTTGTTATTTATTATTTGTTCAATAGGTTATTGCCCTTCCCTTTTTTCCCTTTTTTTTGTTATTTTCTTTTTTTGTTATTTATTATTTGTTCAATAGGTTATTGTTCCTGTGATATTCGGCCGTCGCTTTTTTATTTCTTAAAAATTTTTTATTTCCTTTTTTTTTTGTTTTTCATTTATTTTTGTACAATAGGTTATTGCCCTTCCCTTTTTTCCCTTTTTTTTGTTATTTTCTTTTTTTGTTATTTATTATTTGTTCAATAGGTTATTGTTCCTGTGATATTCGGCCGTCGCTTTTTTATTTCTTAAAATTTTTATTTCTTTTTTTTTGTTTTTCATTTATTTTTGTATTTTTTATAAAATATTCGGCATGATAAATTTCTGATAGATTGCAGGTCGTCGATTTTGCTTGTTTATGTACATTTTGATTTTTTGCTTACCTACGACCTATTGTTGATATATGGTATTACCTTTGTTCAAATATTCCCTTAATGTATGAGAAGATTATATCAAAATCATTGACTCAATAGTGCATCCCTCTTATCTCAATTTTTAAAATTTTAAATGTTTTCTTTTTTCTTTTTTAGAAAAAGCCTTGTTGATTTTGTCAAGTATGAATTAAAAAAAAAACAGATAGTTTAAAATAGATTTTTGTCGTGGCAAACTTTAATAATACTTTTTTATGTGAACTTATTTTAAAAAAAAATAGTTAAAAATAAGTTTTCGTTGTGGCAAACTTTAAAATATTTTTTTATAAAATATTCGGCATAATGAATTTTTGGTAGATTACAGGTCGTCAGTTTTGCTTGTTTGTATACATTTTGAGTTTTGGTTTACCTACGACCCGTTGCTAATATGTGATTGTTCTCGGTTACATTTGTTATGATGTTTGGCATCAAAATTTCCCTTAATGTACAAGGAGATTATATCAAAAAAATTAGAAAATATTAAATTATGATAATTATATATTACTTGTTTGATAATAATTTGGGTAATATAAGGGCAATATCCTAAAATAACAATGCAACTACAACAATGAATATAAACTATAATTCCTCTTATGAGATGCTCGCTACTGCTATGAGAAACCGAACACATATCTGCATTATGAAATGAACCATCATCATTTTGAAAACTCTTGCGAACAACTTTTGATTGTTTTTTTGGAGTTCATTGAGATTTACTTTTATTGTGATATCTGATGTCATCTACTACTGTTTCGTAGATGACTTTTGTTTAGAGATTCTATTGGGCCCTACAAGGATATCATATGACAACTCTTGCTATGGTGTGCTGTTGGGGAAGATTTTTGTTTACTCCAACCTATTTGATTTTATACACGTACGATTTTGTATGTTCAATGCTTATGAACCATCTTTTTATTCTCTAGAACTGTCTGTTGAACTTGTGTCGACGCTTTATTGAACATATTTACCAGATTATAAGCTCACTGGCGTGGTGCCAAATTAACTAGTATTTAGTATATTTTACGTTCCTCCCTATTGCGTTTTCTTATTTAGCCTAAACCATAAAATATATATTTCCACTCGAAAGTTGCCTAACTGTTTGCCGTCATTTACTTTTTAAATTAACTTTCATACTCAGCATTTTTTTCATTACTGCCATATTATTCGTCAAAAATGTACATTAAATAAATAAACTATATTTTTTTTTAGCATAAAAGAGATTATATTAAGCAAAACATTGATACAAAAGATACAATTGGCTTTCGCTGCCGACCAAAATTACTCGCCTAATCAGATGCGAAGAAAGAGGGCTAAGTGAACAAAGCTGCACAACACAAGTACAATGATATGTCCAAGAGAAAGCAAAGTTTACCATAGCTGAACCATGTCCCCTCAAACCATGTCTCAGGAGACGGCAGAATATGGGAACTATGTTCCAAAGATTGAAGGTACACATAGAAGGAGATGAGAGACGAAAACTGATGAGGACGAAAACCGCACATGCTCTCAAGCCCAAGTCCCAAACAGAAGAACGACCATTGAAGTACTCCAAAGAATGACGCACAAAACCTGGAAGCCCCGCAGTCAAGGGCAATCCAGCACCCAGTAGGGAAGCAAATCCATTAAACCATCCACATCACACCAAATAACAGCAACACAAATAAATCAGAAGACTAAAAAACATAGATACTAACATCAGGCAAAACAAAAAACGAAAACTACCTAGAAACATAACTACACAAACATAAAGGAGACATATAGAAAGCAAAAAGGATGGACCTAGCACACCTGAGAAGGCTCACAGTAATTTTTAAATTCGATCTGTGTTAATGATCCAATATCATCCTTAATAAAAGCCTTCTATGAAATCGTTTCATAAACAAATGAAGGTGTCCAATTTTGAGCCTAAAATCACGCCATAAACCCTAACTGTTCCAAAATTTTGGTTCTCGATTTTTTCTATCATCCGAACATAACAATCAAATTAAATATGGTTAATGATATACATAAAAGGTATATTAAAACTCCTCTATCAAATTCTAATTACAAGCAAGGAAATGAGTTGAATTTGCGGATCAAATCCACCATACGAAACCCTAACTGCCCGAAAATTTAGCCATCGATTTTTTGAAATTAATTATGGATTAGTAATCAAAATATCATCTAGATAAAGCCCTCTAACAACTTCAAACCCCAGACGCAGAATTGTTGCCAACTGTAGATCGAATATCCTTTGGTAAGAACCTTAAAATTTCTAAATTTTCATATTTGATTTCTCAATCATCCGAACACCATTTCCAAATTACTTCTGAATTATTAATCCATATAGAATTTCAAACCAAAGCCCTCTGAAAAATCCGAATTCCAATAATTAACATTGAGTAATTTCGAATCGAAATTGCTCGCTAAGAACCCTAATTTTAGCTGAAACTCAAGCTCCGATTTTTCGTATCATTCCAACACAAAAATAAAATTAATTTCGTATTCTTACTCTCCATTGTATAGTTAATAAAAGCCATCTATTAGCTATTTCTCACAAACAAGAGAAAGCTTCCAATGTTGAGCCGAAATCGACGTTCTTTAGAACCTTAAGTCAGGAAATTTTGAATTCGATTTACCCATCAATATGAATACCATTTCAATTTAATTTTTGGTTTATTTCCATGCCTTACAAAAACCTCTATCCAACCGAAATCACAAACAAGGGAAGATGCTCAATTTTTTGGATCGTGTTTCTCGCCTCAAGAACCCTAGATTGTGAAACTTTTGGGCATCGATTTCTCACAAATCGAAACAACGAATTCAAATAAAATTTGGTTACGAATCCTCATAGTGTGTACAATAAAACCCCTATGCCAAAATCGAATCACAAACAAGGAAATTTGACGAATTTTAGATCAAGGATCACACCGATATGAGTGATCCTTGATCAAGTAAGAATAACAGACCTCACATCATACCCGTCAAATTTCCTTAATCAATTTCAAAATTCCAAAACTCGAGTTTTCAAATTTTGGAAGCCCCAAACTGTGCCTATAAAGCACTAGAATCCCAAATTCTATTGCCCCTTTGATTCTTCAAACACCGAGACATAAAGTTTTGATTCGACTTGTGAGATTTGTTTATAAAGTTATCCCCATTAGGAGTCATCTATCAATTTGAAGTTTGCAACACCAAACGATTATCGAAGAGCCACACCTAAGAACCCTAACCCACAAAATTTCGTCCTTCGATTTCTCACCCACCGTAACTTTTTTTCAATTCAATTGGGGTATGACTCAAACCAGTTTGATCCAAAAGATGGAGCATGATATAACCGAAATTAAAATATTCCAAGACAAGGAGATGCGGACAAGACATAGTTGTTGGAGATAATTAATCACTTTGGTTACAAGGCCCAAAAGATGACCTACCACCATCATCTTGCTGAAGAGCAACTTAAAAAAGCAATCGATGACAACAAAACACTTGTGAAAGTTCATGATAACAAGTGCCAACAGTAGGAACTCTTCGAGCAGGTGTTTGATAAGGGTGATTTTTACACTTAATTTGATATATGATTAGGGACGTTTTTATAGTGATTCCTGGAAAATATTACGCGTTTTGGTATATAATTGTATATTTCAGGAATCCAGGTCCAAATGCTAAAAGATGATGAGAAATGCATAAATGTGACAAGAATTCAAATTGGGTCTCAAGAGTTGAAAAATCGTGTACCGTGATAGAATACATGCTGCACCCTAACGCCACTTATGCAACACGATTTTATTAAAGATTTTAAGGAATGGAGAGAAGAGAAGATTGTATATGAGCATTAGTAGGGAATAAAATATTCTCTAATATTTTACCAAGGGATTAACCAATTAAAAGGAAGATATTTACGTAGAGATTGGAGTGAGGAGGCAGACTTCAACGAGGAAAAGATACGTACAGATTGTGGGAGGACTTTACGTAAGGAAACCACGTGAGAGATTAAAAAAGAAGGGGATTTGGTGAAGATTCGGAAGGTAAGCAGAGACAGAAGTAACGAGAGATAAGAAGGAGAAACGGACGTGAGCAAGAGAGAGGTAGGCAAGAGTTAGGTGAAGTGAGCAGATATATTAGAGAGGATATCAGACAATTCTTCAGAGAGAGACGAGGGGAGAGAGACGTGACCAGAAAAGTGAGCAGATTTACGTGAGAGGAGTTGGAACCAAGGAGAGCAGATTTACGTGAGTGAGGAGGAGAATAGACGAACAGAAACAGAAGATAAGAAGAGAAAAGTGACGTGAGAAGAGAAGAGAGCAGCAACGTGGGGAGAAAAGGGGAAAAAGCGAACGATAACAGAAGGAGAAGAAGGAGCCAGAAGTTACGTGAGTTTACAGAGAGGAGAAGAGAACTTTGAACGTGCAGAAGAAATTCAGGTGAAGAAGACGCACTGCAGTAAGGATTTGGTGCGAGGAATACACGTACAGCACAGAACACCGCAAGGTGTTGGTGAAGAAGATACACGTACAGACAGCAACTTGGAACGAGTTGTTGAAGAAGAGTCACGTACGTACAGTGAAGAAAGCAACGAGTAGAAGAGCGGGAGACGAGTGACGCGAGAGGCTTGAACGGAGAAAAACTCACGTAAATATTGGAGAAACAGAAAGTGAGAAGAGTTGAGACAGATTCATTCGGAGGGACGAAGAATTCACGTACAGCAAGTCAAGAACAGAACACAAAGCGAGAGACGGAGCTACGAGTCGACGACGCGATTGACATCGCTAGTTTTTGCGTATTTCTAAACTTTGTTTGATTCTATTTAATTTTCTTATGCTTTTGATGTTGAAATACATGATATTGCATTTGATTTTAAATATGTTGTTAGGCTAAGTTTATTGTCAAGACTTAGGGGATCCTATGTTATGAACCCATGATTTAATTTTAATGTTTTGATTGATTCTTATTTATCTAAGTGCATAGATCATTGTTCTTCATGCTTTTAAGGGTTTGGCCATCCTTGAATGATATTAAATTACAAATGAGATCGAGAGATAAAATTGGAATTCGATATAGTGATTTATGCCGTGGATTTCAGACTGAGATCGAGAGATGAAGTCAAATACACGTGTGATAGCTATATATATCTAGTAATCGAAGGCTAGAAGTTTTCATAGATCGATTTACAATATTAATTGTTCAATAAGGGTACGAGAGTGGCTTATTGTTACGTTAGTATTAGATTTGTTATAGCCGGACCAAGGTATAGCAAGTGAATTAGGAAAACTCGCCACCTTAGATTGTTTGAATTAATTCTTAACTAATAGGCGAATTGTGGGGGATTGCATAGGTGAACCGAAAGTCTTGATAATTGTCTCTATTGATTTCATTCTCATTCTCTATCGTTTGTTTGGATTTATTATTGAATTAATTAGTTAAATTAGTTAATTAGTTATAACCAATTTTCGTAGGCTAAATATAGTTAAACTAGTGGAGTTTGGTAATTATTTACTAGTCCTCGTGGGATCGACAATCCGTACTTTTTATATCATTATACTAAAACTTGACATCGTGCACTTGCGGTAGAATCGCTACACTGAGAAATAATTGTTTAAAATAAAAGCGATCAAGTTTTTGGCGCCGTTGCCGGGGGACTAGTTTTAATAATATCAAACGAGATTAGTTGACTGTAGTTTAGTCATTTATTTGTTTTTATTTTCGATTTTTTTTTCTTCTTTCTCTCTACTCTTCTACTGTTTGTGTTCTTTTTGGTTGATTGTTACAGGTTGTTATCTCTTGGTGCATGCTAAGGAGTAGCAAGCCTACACTTGAGAGCACACTTGTCAAAGGAGGCTAAGGCAAGCAAGAGCACACATGGCTAATAACGAG
The DNA here is from genome assembly GCA_907163345.1 of Haberlea rhodopensis. Taxonomy (NCBI): domain Eukaryota; kingdom Viridiplantae; phylum Streptophyta; class Magnoliopsida; order Lamiales; family Gesneriaceae; genus Haberlea; species Haberlea rhodopensis. Next base: position 3,399,093 of record CAJQUN010000003.1, on the reverse strand, counting down.
GAGATTCCGGTAACACTAGTGGCAAGATCACTCATGGACTATGCCCACCCTGCATTCCATGGATCACTGTCGAGTATCACGAGACCAACCATACAGGCTAACAATTTTGAGATCAAGCCTGCTATCATACAGATGATCCAACATTCGGTCCAGTTTGGGGGAGCTGCTACAGATGATCCAAATGATCACATCTCCAACTTCTTGGAGATTTGTGATACATTCAAGCATAATGGCGTTACTGACGACGCCATCAGGTTACGTTTGTTTCCCTTTTCTTTAAAAGATAAAGCTAAATCCTGGTTACAATCGTTGCCTGCAGGATCTATTACCACGTGGGATGGAATGGCGCGGTTGTTCTTGTCAAAATTCTTTCCACCATCCAAGACGGCCAAGATGCGCAATGACATCACTACTTTTGCCCAATGTGATCCAGAGACACTATATGAGGCTTGGGAGCGCTTCAAAGATCTACTGAGGAGATGCCCACATCACGACCTCCCTATCTGGCTGCAGGTACAAACATTTTATAACGGTTTATTTTCTGATAATCGTTCTATGATTGATGCAGCGTCAGGAGGAACTGTGATGAGGAAGACGCCCGAGGAAGCTTATACACTGTTGGAGGATATGGCTGTTAATAGCTGTCAATGGCAGTCCGAGAGGAACGTGCCAAAGAAGCAAGTCGGATTGCATCAAGTGAGTGAAGTCACTGCCCTAGCTGCCCTGTTGGAAGTGCTGAACAAGAAGATCGATAGTTTGAGCATGCATGCAATGCAAGTCCAAACTGTTACATGCGAGCTTTGCCATGGAGGACATCCGAGCACTGAATGCCAGGTTGGTAACCCATTCATTACTACTAATGAAGCTGTTAATTTCGTAGGGAACCGACCACCACAGACCTACCCCTACCCAAATACGTACAATACTGGGCCGAGGAACTATCCCCAACCACCACCGGGGTATGCACCAAAGCCAAGCATGGAGGAGCTGCTAACTAGGTTCATATCATCGGCTGAAACAAGGATGAACAATCATGAGGCATCGATAAAGAACTTGGAAGTCCAAGTGGGACAGTTAGCAAAGATCGTAGCCGAACGAGCACAAGGATCACTATCTAGTGACACTGAGACGAAACCTAGGGAGCAAGTCCATGCTATCACGTTGAGGAGTGGAAAGGAGGTCGCTGAGAAGAAGGATGTGCACGTAGAGTTAAGAGGCGAGGAGGACATCAAGCAAGAAGAGGGACAAACATGCGACAAAGGTAAGTCTACTAAGACCTCTACACCCATCACACCTGCTAAGGTAGATATCCCACCCCCATTCCCCGCTGCGTATAAAAGAGCAAAGATCGATGCTAAATTTGCTAAATTTTTAGAATTGATTAAGAATCTTCATATTGAGATGCCTTTCATAGATGCTATTCGGCACATGCCGAATTATGGTAAGTTTTTAAAGGAGATTCTATCGAAAAAGCGGAAACTGGGAGAGCATGAGATGATAAACTTAACTGAGGAGTGTTCAGCTGTCATTCAAAATGATTCACCTCCAAAGTTAAAGGATCCAGGGAGTTTCACTATACCTTGCAAAATAAATTCTAAATCTTTTAATAAATCTTTATGTGATTTGGGGTCAAGTGTTAATTTAATGCCTTTGTCTGTGTACAGGAAGCTGGGCTTGGGAGAGCTAAAAGCAATCAATGTCTCATTGCATATGGCAGACAAGTCCATCAAGTACCCTCATGGGATAGTGGAGGATGTACCGGTAAAGGTTGACAAATTCACCATTCCGGTGGATTTCATGGTGCTAGACATAGGGGAGGAGGCGGACATGCCATTGATATTAGGCAGACCGTTCCTAGCTACTGGAAGGGCATTGATAGATGTCCAAGAAGGGAAGTTGATCCTCCGAGTAGGGGGGGATCAAGTTACTTATGATATGTTCAAAGTTGTGAACACTACACGCACTGAGCACCGATGTTTTAGTGTCAATATAATTGATACACTATCTGTTGATGCGATGCAGGGTAAGAGTGAGAAGAAGGTGAAGGTCACATCGAATGGCCAACAAAGAAGAGGTAAATTTGGTGTAGGAGACTCGGTATTAATGAATAGGAAAAAGATGAGATTTTTTCCATGCGAGTCTGACGCACCATGGGCTGGACCATTCAAAATTGTCGATGTTCTACCATTCAACACCTTCAAACTGAGAGATGACCATGGGGGACTATTCACGGTGAAAGAGAAGTGGTTACGACATTACCACATGGAGGATGTGAAATCACCCCCTACTGGCCATAGCGGCACTAGAGCTTAAACGGTAAAAGTCCAGCTTGGGACTATAAATCAAGAACTCTTTCCTATCCCTTTTGCTTTGTTTTTGTTTATTTTGGTTTGTTTTTGTTTTTTTTTTTTTATTATTTTGAGAGACTCCATGCGTGTTCTGACGTGTTCCAACAATATGCCCCACGAGCTGATGAGGAATTGGACAACGATCACTGACGGTCGTTGTCAACGGTAAATGCTTTGTCGTACTTTCCATGCTTATTACATTGAGGACAATGCATAATTTAAGTTTGGGGGAGTGCATTACTGTGTCATGCTTCTTATTTGAAAATTGATCGTTTCTGGAGCACCAACAAAAAAATTTTTCTTGAAAATGAGTTCAATTAGTAAGATAAGAATAAATCATAGTAGTGGTCTTTATTCCATGATGATATTAATCCCACTATGCATGTCAACTTGAGTTTTGATGATTGTAAGACTTGTTTGTGAATATCTTGTTTTGACTAGCATGTCAAAGATGAGGAATATATTGAGCACATTTGAGTCATATATTGAGCACATTTGATGAATTGTTTTTGAGCATCTTAGAGCACCTTAGAAACTATTTGATGATGACACTTCAAGGCGAAATTTTATAGTCATGAACTTGATTAGGAGATGATCTAGGCGATCTTTGGACCGTTTGAGCCTTTCAAGCTTACCATGATATATATCAATCTCTAGTGTCCCATTTTGAGCCTAATTGAAAAAGAATGGTGTATGTTTAACATGCTATTAGCCCCATTCAACATTTTTTTGGCAACTCATTATACCCACCTTTATGAGCCTAAATTGAAAGAATTCATCATTACCTAAAGGGAGTATAATGAAACTCATTAGATGCACATAATTTGCTATATGTTGATGAGCTTATTGTTGAAAAAAAAAATGATGACTGAGTAAAGAAAAAGATAGATAAAGCCTTGAGAAAAAAAAGTGACTAAATAAGACCCAAAGTGGCCAAGGCTAAAATGAGAAAAAGAAGAGAAGCTCAAGTTGTGCTAAAAATTTGAATTTTACATGATTATACTCTCTTCTTTGTGCTATCCTATCTTTTCTTTGAAGCCAAACACCTAGGCCTAACGCTACAAGCTTAAAAAGACCTATTGATCCAAGTCTAGGGAGTGACTACATTAGTGGAGAAGCTGTTTGAGAATAGGACTATAGGGTGCTCAATGATAATCTTAACTTTCATTACCTAGCATGATTTGATCTATGAAAACTGCATGAAACTTGAAAGTGACAATAGCACACACGCACGTTCTGATTCAGAGACATGTTGCTTGATCTAGGAGAAAACACAGCGTGTTGAACTTTCTGATTAACTATTATTTGTCTGTAAGTGAGATGTCTGAGTTACTTGATTGACTGCGAATTTGTTTATTTGAATCTTCAATATTGAACTCTACTTTATGATCTTATTTCTTGCTCGAGACGATCAAGTTTAAGTTTGGGGGAGTTGATAAGGGTGATTTTTACACTTAATTTGATATATGATTAGGGACGTTTTTATAGTGATTCCTGGAAAATATTACGCGTTTTGGTATATAATTGTATATTTCAGGAATCCAGGTCCAAATGCTAAAAGATGATGAGAAATGCATAAATGTGACAAGAATTCAAATTGGGTCTCAAGAGTTGAAAAATCGTGCACCGTGATAGAATACATGCTGCACCCTAACGCCACTTATGCAACACGATTTTATTAAAGATTTTAAGGAATGGAGAGAAGAGAAGATTGTATATGAGCATTAGTAGGGAATAAAATATTCTCTAATATTTTACCAAGGGATTAACCAATTAAAAGGAAGATATTTACGTAGAGATTGGAGTGAGGAGGCAGACTTCAACGAGGAAAAGATGCGTACAGATTGTGGGAGGACTTTACGTAAGGAAACCACGTGAGAGATTAAAAAAGAAGGGGATTTGGTGAAGATTCGGAAGGTAAGCAGAGACAGAAGTAACGAGAGATAAGAAGGAGAAACGGACGTGAGCAAGAGAGAGGTAGGCAAGAGTTAGGTGAAGTGAGCAGATATATTAGAGAGGATATCAGACAATTCTTCAGAGAGAGACGAGGGGAGAGAGACGTGACCAGAAAAGTGAGCAGATTTACGTGAGAGGAGTTGGAACCAAGGAGAGCAGATTTACGTGAGTGAGGAGGAGAATAGACGAACAGAAACAGAAGATAAGAAGAGAAAAGTGACGTGAGAAGAGAAGAGAGCAGCAACGTGGGGAGAAAAGGGGAAAAAGCGAACGATAACAGAAGGAGAAGAAGGAGCCAGAAGTTACGTGAGTTTACAGAGAGGAGAAGAGAACTTTGAACGTGCAGAAGAAATTCAGGTGAAGAAGACGCACTGCAGTAAGGATTTGGTGCGAGGAATACACGTACAGCACAGAACACCGCAAGGTGTTGGTGAAGAAGATACACGTACAGACAGCAACTTGGAACGAGTTGTTGAAGAAGAGTCACGTACGTACAGTGAAGAAAGCAACGAGTAGAAGAGCGGGAGACGAGTGACGCGAGAGGCTTGAACGGAGAAAAACTCACGTAAATATTGGAGAAACAGAAAGTGAGAAGAGTTGAGACAGATTCATTCGGAGGGACGAAGAATTCACGTACAGCAAGTCAAGAACAGAACACAAAGCGAGAGACGGAGCTACGAGTCGACGACGCGATTGACATCGCTAGTTTTTGCGTATTTCTAAACTTTGTTTGATTCTATTTAATTTTCTTATGCTTTTGATGTTGAAATACATGATATTGCATTTGATTTTAAATATGTTGTTAGGCTAAGTTTATTGTCAAGACTTAGGGGATCCTATGTTATGAACCCATGATTTAATTTTAATGTTTTGATTGATTCTTATTTATCTAAGTGCATAGATCATTGTTCTTCATGCTTTTAAGGGTTTGGCCATCCTTGAATGATATTAAATTACAAATGAGATCGAGAGATAAAATTGGAATTCGATATAGTGATTTATGCCGTGGATTTCAGACTGAGATCGAGAGATGAAGTCAAATACACGTGTGATAGCTATAGATATCTAGTAATCGAAGGCTAGAAGTTTTCATAGATCGATTTACAATATTAATTGTTCAATAAGGGTACGAGAGTGGCTTATTGTTACGTTAGTATTAGATTTGTTATAGCCGGACCAAGGTATAGCAAGTGAATTAGGAAAACTCGCCACCTTAGATTGTTTGAATTAATTCTTAACTAATAGGCGAATTGAGGGGGATTGCATAGGTGAACCGAAAGTCTTGATAATTGTCTCTATTGATTTCATTCTCATTCTCTATCGTTTGTTTGGATTTATTATTGAATTAATTAGTTAAATTAGTTAATTAGTTATAACCAATTTTCGTAGGCTAAATATAGTTAAACTAGTGGAGTTTGGTAATTATTTACTAGTCCTCGTGGGATCGACAATCCGTACTTTTTATATCATTATACTAAAACTTGACACCGTGCACTTGCGGTAGAATCGCTACACTGAGAAATAATTGTTTAAAATAAAAGCGATCAGTGTTCAATGAGTATCGGGAAAACATGCGGACTCGAATCCAAGCTCTCATGCATGAGAAGAATGAATTGGCACAGGAAGTCGCCTACAAGCAGTCTGTGATCAATTTCCTGGTGGAAGAGGAAGATCATATGGCACTGGAAAATGTTGAATATGATTTACGAGACGGAGAACCAATAGACTAGTTTTTATGTATGCGATGTGATAAAAATAATAAGTAATCCTTGGTATTCTAGTTATGATTTTCCTTGTTTAAGATTTCTTTATGAACCTCTGAGTTTAACTAATAAGGTTTTAATTTACTATACTAGTGTATCTCGAATTGTGTTATTCATCGGTTACGCTCCTACGCAACAACTTTAAATCCTTGTTATTATTATTTTGAAAAGTTATATCCCTCTTTGTAAGTCACGATAAACTCAAATCACTTACTTCCAATATTTACTCTCGTTTCCTTATATTCATGGGCTAACTTCGAGAATTTTAATTCCCAAACCACTTAATAATTTGAGTTCATATTCTATTAGATTCGTTGATGGAAAGTGTTTTGAAATTTTTCACCCACTTCCAAGAAACTTCATTTCGAGTAAACTCTCGGGCTAACTCGAATAGTCGGCGACATGTCCTCCTTATTCTTATTGAGATCCTTAGAACTTAAGTAAATCATGTTATATTTTTGGGACACATAATTTAATATACATCTCCATAATTTGACTATAAATTGTGACACTTTAGGTTAAAGTTGTTATGATCATTTGGTTGAAATGAAAAATAGTAAATTAGTCTCTAAAAATTAATAAGGATATTAGAAATCCAATTCTCAATTTGGATATAGTGATGGGACATCGTACTCAGGCTTATAATATTTTGGTTCAGATGAGAATAGACTAATCTCTTAAAATTTATTATGAAAATTAAAACCAGCTTTCCTTCAAATTTGTTATTGATGTCCTTGAACTCAACTTTCATTTGAATAAATAAGTTAGCATATCATCACGCACCATTGGACATTTTTCTGCTTGATTTATTTCATCCATATACATCCAATTATATCTTTTGCATTCTATTTTGTCCCTTTTGATATAATCTCATATTCAATGTAAAATCTCACTTTTATTCCTTCTAGAATATTTGAATCATACTATTTTAGAAGGAGAATTATTCAATCTATTCATTGTACTATGAAGTTTCTTTCAATCAACTTTAAATAGCCTCATTTGTTCAAACACTATTGATATACTCTGAATAGATATTTGTTTTGAAACATATCTTACACATGAGGCAATCCTTCAATCAATCCCAATAATTCTGACCTTCATAGTAAACTTTTACTTCATAATACTCCATTATGGTCTTTGGTTAATGTGATTTCGTTCTTCATCAAAGCCTGATCTTAATTGTTAACATACTTGTTCAGTTTTGAAACCTCATGCTTGGATTTGATATGACCTTGATTTTTAGATCAATAATTATGTTTTGTCTATCATCTTGTAAAACTTGTTCATAGTTGATGGAAAAAAACAACTTTCTTTCGTTCTCATTTTCTGGGAATTATCACTTCTTCTTTTCCAAGTGATTGTATCATAGAACGATATATGTCATCCTTGCGAATTTTTGCCGCATTCAATTATTTCGATCGGCTTAACTCACAAAAAATTGATCATTTAATTGTTCACATTCCTTGAGAAATGTTTGGATCTATTGAAACAATGTTTTGTAAGAGACATTGCGTCCATCATTGATTAGATTGACAAAGAAAATTCGTTCAAATTCGAAACCTTATTCACTCACTTTCCTAAGTTTAAGATACCTTCATTAGAGTGCGTATCGAGAGCACGATAGAGGCAGTGCCTTTAAACATGGACGTCAGCTCGATTAGGTAAGAGCTTGATAAAGACTACTCGAAAACTATTTTTAGAACCTCTGGTAATTCATGGAAATTTGAATGAGACTCTGAAGAATGATGAAATCCCGACGGATCGTGGACTCAAAGGATCAATACTGAGAAGAATGATCATTTCATATGGCAAAGTCCAATGGTCAAAACCATACGGCGAGAGAAGATTACTTGGGAACTCGAAGAAAAGATACGATAGAATATCTATATCTCTTTCAAGATCGAGTTTACTGAAGTTTTGAGGGTGAAACTTCCAATAAGTAGGGAGAGGTGTGATGACCCCAAATTTCACTCCTCATTCAATGGCCTCAATAACATGCACCTCTACAATTAAGTGCCCCTAGTTCTTGCCCTCCAAAGTATGTGCATTGACAACTCATACCCATCAACTTAATTATATAATCGCAATCACCATTAAAACCATTATACATCAATCCACCAAGGATCAAGCCATCAAATTGCCTAATTGGTGGATCTAGGTTGACCACCCTCTTACAATTATACCACCCAATCACCATTAAACCACCCATTCAATTACAAGACCTAAATCAAGGAAATTCCACCACCCAAGGTTAAAGGAAATTCCACCACCCAACTCTCCTACATTAAAAACACTACATACCATGTAAAAAATGATCCATTCATTCCACTCCCTAGAATTTTCAAAAGTTTGCACACACATTACACACAAATATTTCGAAACTTGCAAGGAAGAGAGTATGAGGTTTACACCATTTCCCTCAACCCGGATCTTATCTTAGCACCCTTGGTTGTTCAACACAGTGGGTTTTTGCTACAAAAGTCATTTCGTTTTTGAATCTCTATATATGTGTTAAAATTTCAGTTGAACACGAAAAATGTATTTTAAGATCATATTATGAAAGTTTATGAGAAATGTGCATCGAAAGTCGAAGGCTCTCCGGGGCAAAGTGCAACGTGTGTAGGAGCCACGACTTGATTCGGCGGGGCAAAGTGCTACATGATGTGGGTGTGGCACATGCATGAGAGCCACCTCTTGATCCATAAGAGCAAAGTGATATGCACACGGGAGCCACCTCTTGATCCCAAAAAGTGATTATGTGATTATGTGATAAGGCTCTAGTGTGAGCAATTATCAGTATATATATAGATTTACTATGTTTGATAAAGTGTTATTTGAAAATCTTTATACGTAAGTTTTATCATGTTCAACTGGCTCACACTTGCTGAGTGTTTTCCCAAACATTCACCCCTTACCTCCGTTTCCCAGATAAGAACAAGGAAGATATCGATGAAGGAGGACAATGGAGACTCCAAGAATTTATTCTTTCAATTACACTTTCGCAACTCTGTTTAGATTTAATGTGCTTTATGAACAACTTATTCAAGTTGTTTTTCTTTTGTAAAGACGATTGTTATTTTTAATAAAATAAATAGACTGGTTTAATCATAGATCTGTACTACGAGACTTGTTGATTTTGAATAATTTTTGGAATCAATGTTGGTGTCACACGCAACAGTTTCAGGACGTGACATTACCGGTACGAATTGTATCAAATATCTTGTTAATATTTTATTTGTAATTATGAATTAATATTCTGTATGGACATGCTTCAGCGAATTTGATGTCATTTGTTACATTTTAATCCCAAGTACTCACTCAAATTTTGACTTAATCCACAACTATCCAGACACATAAAAGTCCAATTCAATCGTTTTGAATTTAATGTTGAATTTTAAAATGTAAATTATCTCTCCATTTCCTAGTCTTTTACGTAGCAATGGACTCATTGTTGAATTACGACACGAACTAGCATATCTTCTATTAAATCTTCTTAATTTTTAATTTGCGCAAATTCAATTCATATAAAAGTACACAAATATTACAAATGTGATTTGCAAATGTCAAATTTTCATATATTTTTAAGATAACATAATAAATATAGATAATTAACACTTTGGAAGTTATAACTCAAACTTTTCTTGATACAAAATTATAATTACTTATAAATTACATTTATTAATCTAAAATACACAGGACAATAATTCCTCATATGTGCCAAGTATTACGAAGATCAAAGCTTCCCAATTTCCAAAATTTTTATTCATATCAATACTTATTCAACGCTACTTTAAGGCTGTTGGGATGTAACAATTGTCCTTACTGATAAAGCGATTGAATCGTGGTGTTTGTACTGCTATACGGTTTAACGATGATAGTTACACCGCTACCAATAGCTATATTTTTTTAATAAAACAAGTGCTTGATCAGACAATTTGTATCAGAACCAATGTCACATGTTCGATTAACATGAGTTGCAAGATAATAAAATTATTGAGAGTAATATTGTTGGGATATAACAATTGTCCTTGCTGGAAGAGTGATCGAAATATAATGCGTGTGTTAATGTAGAGTTAAAATATTAGAGTTATACTGTTACCACCAGTTATAAATTTTGGTAAAACGACAAACACTTGATCCGCCGATCATATTTATCTAAATTTTGATCAAATTTGAGTTTATATAAAGACACAACAGAGCACGCGCTGTGAAAATTTTAAATTTTTTTTCCAATGTTGCATTTAACTATCTTTTAAGTATTTTTTTTGTTTAGTAAAGCTTACTCTGTTCATGTTTTATTTTTTATTTTTTTCTATTATACCTGTACAATATTATATACTAACTACTAAAGCACCGCTTGATTTAAAGGATATGATTATTGAATGATTAGTAAAACTAGTTAAAAAAATGGTGACAAATAAAAATATCATGGATGGTGATAAAATAATGTTTAGTTTGATATGAATTTTATGGGTAGGATAAAGGGAAAGATATATCGTGTTTATGACTTAAATACCCCTCCTTTTAATTTTAAACTAAATGTCACTGTTCACTTACACGACGCTCAAGACCAAATCCAATCCTCATCCCCTTCATCTGTTGTACGAACTCGACTAAAGCTTTCATCTCCAATCGGCGTGGTGGACGGATTAATGGCTATTTATCCTTCGAACCAACCCTTCTCCAATCGGCATGGTACATGGACGAACCAATATGTTTCTCTCTTCGATTACGACTTCAAAAGGTTTCAATCGTTGTTTTTGTTTCGATATCAATCGCTCAAATTTGGTTGAACATAGTTATTTGGATTTAGGGCAAAGGGTGAATAAGTAATTTTTCACCTGATCATTTCTACTGTGCAACTTGTGTTTGTTAATACCAAGTATGCTGGTAGGCAATTATCAAGCAATTAAACACATGTAGTCACGTTGCGGCGGAAATTCCTTAGATTGTTTTAAAAATGAACCAAACGCTGGTTTAAAGATTTACACACAAATTATCACATATAATAACCCGTACCAAACACACTCTAAAAAAGTGACCAGATTTCATCTGTAGAGATTCAATTTTTGTATGAAAAAGTCACCAACTGCAGCCATAATCAAGATAATAGGTTCCCACAGACGCACAAATTTTTAGTCCAAAAGTAGTCGGGTCGGCTAAGCGGACAAAGGGGAAAAGGGACACTAGGAAAATATGGACATTATAGAGGGGAGAAAACAAGGAGAACAAAAAATGATGGCTTTGTTTGTGCCTAACATAACGATGAAAGCAAGAAATGAAAATGAGCAACTTTTTAATGGATCTATTAATTCTTCCAAGTTCAAACTGGGGTTTCTATATACGGTAAGGTACAATTTGCACAGACTGAAATGTAAATGGAAATTAAATTTACACGATCAATAATCATGGATTTTACCTCAAAATTGCAAAGCTCAAACAGTTGAAAGGAAACTGAAATAACAAACTAAACTAAACTTAAATATATTAGCAGGGACTTAACAGAGGATCCGATCATATAAAAACTTACCCATAATTTACAATATGATTGCTTACCAGATAAGGATTTAGAATTTCATACAGCAAACTGAAAATCGCTTAAATGGTATAAGCAAAAGATGTAAAACTAAATCAACCTTTAGTCCCTTCAATTCATATCTTTATCCCCAAGCGCCCCAAATCCTGTCTCCAATATAACTCATAAACCTCCTGACCGACCCTTTCTCCGCCTCTGCCTCTTCCCCGTTCTTGTCCTCTTCACCGCCGCCGGTAGTATCATTCTCGGAGGCTGAGTTCGAATCGGGAAAGTTAATATCTTGATTGGTCAAAATCGGCTCGGACTTCTTGGACTCTTCTAATTCAAGAATAATGTCTGTTTTCATGCTTTTACCCTTCCTTTTCTCCTTCTTGTTCTTCTCCTTTTTCCTCTCGCTCAAAAAGCCATCTTCAAAAGCATCTATTATCTCGTGTATTAGCTGACGATTCGGAGACGAATCCCACTTCACCCAGTAGCTCATGTAGCACCGGAAGCAGTAGCAGTTGAAGTACGGAGGGTGGTCTGCCGCCGCGCCCTTGGAACTTCCGGATGTGGCCGCGGAGGGGTTTTTCTTGTGGTTGGTGTTGGAAAAGTTAGAGGAAGAGCAAGATATGAGGTATGCCAAAAGTTCCCTCTCCTCAAGAGATAAAGCGGCAGTCAAAGTCAATACCGCCGGCGGCAAAAACGAGAGCACCTGGTCTGCAACCGCCGGCGGCGTCGGATGCACGGTACCTCTTCTATACAGTTTCTTCATAGCCTACTTTTAGAGAGAGACAGAGTTGTCGGATGTTGTGTTAGCCTTTAGGTTTACCAAACGTGAAATAGATAACTGGAAGGCTTTTGAATGATTTGGTTGGCTTGAACATAGAAAATAGTGACGAAAGTGGTGACGTGTCTTGAGTGATGGGCAATTTTCGAGTACTTCGCAGGATTGTAGCCATGATTCGCAAATAGAAGTAGCCTCGCCAAATAACATGGTTATCAAAATAAATATGTGTACGAGCTCATGGCCTAACAATACGCGAAAAAATATTTAGTCCCTCAAAAATTATTTATACTTTACCACCCAACAAAAAAAACTATATATACTTCAAAATTAATAATTAAATTTTTTTATTCCATGTTATACAAAATGAATTTTTAAAATTAAAGTCTTTGAGATTGGAAATATTATTTAAAATATAATAATAACATAATATATTTATTTTTCCCGCTTTCAACATAATTTCACACAGAAATTATTATAGTTGTCTGTCTGTTTCTTTCGATGCAACAAGTTCTGCAAATTTGTAGTCGGGCTTCGGAATTGGACTGCCTTGAGGACATGAAAATTCATTTAAGGCCCAAACATCAATTTCCCTAGGCCCAACACAGTACATAACTTTTTTGCTAGTTCTTTCACAATTTCTCTAGTATACAGGGGTGTAAATCGAAATTCAAAACAGTGGGTCGCTTTTATGTTTTGGATTAATCCGGGCCCAATTACCCAATATCAGCATAAAGAAATTTTTATCACTTATATTTTATATACTCTATATACTATATTATTTGTTTTTTTTTTAAAATAAAAATATTGGGCCAATATCGAATGTATTTTAACGAGATCGGATACTTGAAATCTAAAAAATCAAGTTTACGAAATTTCTCGAGCTCGATTTGGGTTCAAATAAAATATTTATTCTCGAGTTCATAAAGCAAAGAATGAAAAGGGTCGGGCTCAAGTTGCCAATTCTCGGTCATGGTTGTTTATCTGAGTAAGACCACAAGCTCAAAGGTCGTAATATTTACAAAACAAATCAATGTTTTTTATATATAGATAATAAAAAATATATAGATAGAATATAATAATTTTGAGTTATTGGATCTTGAGCTCATGCAATCAGGGGCGAATCTAGCTTTTTGATTGAGGGAACAAAAGTGTAAGATTTTTAAATATTGGGGATAAAAGTGTAATATATATATATATATATATATATATATATATATATATATATATATATTGATTCTATCGGATCACACACAAACAATGAAAAAAACACTAGAAAGAGAAACGAGAGCAACAAAGGGAAAATTCTTAAGCTACTAATCAGCCACAATCTATGTTGACTGCTGGTCTTTCTTGATTTCAAATGTATAATTCAGCTCCAAGTAGCATCTTTTATCATCATCAAGGAACTGCAGGCATGGTAAAAGATGTCAGTTAGAGTTGCACAACGCATTTGCGTACCTTTTAGAATGCAAAATTTGCAAAGAAACTTCGATACTTTTCAAGATTCAGATGTTCATTTTCTATTTGTTGGATCTATAGTTATTGTTAAAGCGGTATGTGATCAATCCTACAATTGGTATCAGAGTCAAGGTCGCATGTTCGATTCCCATGAGTTGCAGAAAGTGTAATTATTGGGGGAATGATTGTTGGGTTCAACAATTGTCTCTGCTTTGTGATCGAACACGTGGCGTTTGTGCTAGTGTATGGTTGAAAAGATTGATGTTACATCATTACCCCTAACTATAGTTATTGATAAAACGTTAAGTGTTCTATCCTACCATTTATCCGTGAAAGCTATGTTTCGAGACCTGTGTTTTCGCTGAATATGATCCTCTATCAAATATGCCTGAAGGGGTCGTTTCTTCTGGCATTTCGTGGGTATAAGCCTCTGGCTGAGGACTGAAGGTTCCAATCATCTCTTTCGTGCTGTCCACCAGTTATAATTTACATACACCAGCTACAATTAGATGCACAGTTACAATTAGATGCATCAGTTATGATTTAGGTGCACCAGTTATGATTTAAATGCACCAGTTAAAATTTACATGCACCTGTTATAATTTACATGCATCAGTTATAACTACATACACAAGTTACAATTAGATGCCACAATTATGATTTACATTCAAAAGTTATAATTACATGCCCCACAATTAGACGCACCAGTTATGATTTACATGCACCAGTTATGATCTACATTCACTAGTTATAACTACTTGCACCAGTTATAATTTACATGCACTAGTTATGATTTACCTGCACCAGTTATGATTTACATGCATCAGTTATTATTTACATGCACCAATTGTGATTTACATGCACCAGTTGTAATTACATGCACCAGTTATAATTTACATGCACCAGTTATAATTTACATGCACCAGTTATGATTTACACAAGTTATAATTTACATGCACAAGTTATGATTTACATGCACCAGTTATAATTTAAATGCACCAGTTATCATTTCCATGCACCAGTTATAATTACATGCATCAGTTATGATTTGTATGCACCAGTTATAATTTACATGTACCATTTATGATTAGGATGTACCATTTATAATTTACATGCACCAGTTATAATTTACATGCACCAGTTATAATTTAAATACACCAGTTATAATTTAAATGCACCAGTTATGATTTGCATGCACCAATTATAATGACATGCACCAGTTATATTTACATGCATCAGTTATGATTACATGAACCAGTTATAATTTACACGCACCAGGTATAATTACATGCACCAGTTATATAAATTGCATGCACCAATTATAATTTACATGCATCAGTTACAATTACATGATTACATGCACCAGTTATGATTTCAATTCCCCATTATGATTTAATTCACCACTTACGCATTCACGGTTTAGATCCTTCAATTCAATTGAGCCTAGATTTTTGTACAAATCTACGAGATTCCATTTCATGTACATGGGGAACAGATTCGCATCCACAAGATCAATAATCTTCGTTTTCTCGCATAGACAATACTATAAAAAAATGTTAGTCAATGTTATTAACAAACAGGGACATTAATTGCAAAAAAAACATATTTTGTACGCAATGTACCGGTATCAACGGAACACACCCAGAATGTTTTTCATTGTTGGATTCTAACATGCTGCTCAACAAATTGTTTAAAATGTGTTCCGACCAATTGAGGGTGCATATTCTGTCCATATCATCCACAAGTGCTGTATAACCCCAATTCAGGTTTGAAGATTTTGTAGCAAAGAATGTCGCAAGTATGTACAAAACAACCAATCGAGCAACATCATTGACATCTGTAATATCTGGCTTCCCACCTTTGAAATCAATTTCTTGTAAATTGAGCTCTTGCTCATTCTGAAATCCCGTAATGTCTCTTTCTCGGGGAAGCATCTAGTTAGGAATGTTGTACATGGGTAGTCTACCATCTGCGTATCAATGTCATCGTTGCCATCTCTTATTCCAAAAATTACCAGAACATCACTGGTAGTAATGGTCTTGGTATGCTCCCCAAGATGGAATCCTTTAGATTCCTTGTGGAAACAAGCTATTATTTTCCTGATTGCCACATCCCATTTCTTGCAATGATTTAATACCACCCTGTTGGCTTGAATAGCATTAACCATATGCCAAAAGGGCGTACACTGCAACACTTGTAAATGTTCATCTCGGAGTTCAATTTTTTTCAGATCACTAACTTGTCTGTATGTTAGATCTGTATAATGAAGTCTTAGGCGATATTTTGCTATTTTCTTCCTCTGTTGGCGAGGATTCAATTGGTGTTGTTATGAAAACAAATATGAGTGACATTAAATTAAACATTTCACACTAACTGGTGTCATCCGTTTTTTAGAGCAAAACAATGGAATTTTTTCATACAAAAGCAATTTAGTTCATCATTACAAGCCCTAGTTGGGGGGAAAAACCAAATCAATACAGAAATCTCATTACAAACCTGAATATTTCAAGAATATACATACCATGTTTATAGAAATCTCATTAGAAAATTACAAGAATTCCAAAACCGTTATACATACCATGTTTTGTTACAAGCGTGCTCTACTTCATCTTCCTCTTCTCAGCCACTTCCTGCAAATTTTTGGGCGCCTTTGGAGCCATGTATTATCGTGTTGTAGAATCGTCGGTTTCGAACCGTCAACCGGTGGTTCACGAACCATGGTCATGTCTACCACCAATGATTTATATACAAAATATAAAGTGGTATAAGGGTATTTTTGTAATTCGACATGAATGAATGGAATTTACGTAAAAGTGTGAAGAGGATAGAGATTCCAAAAAACAGAAGAAAGAGACAGGTAGAGGGAAGAGCCGTTTGAGTTTTCCTTTATTCTTCCGTTTGAAAATTTATGAACGCGCATAAGGAAAAACATGGTTTCGGATCAAGAGATTGCCAAAGGCGTAGAGACGGTGCTTCGTCAGTCCGACCCTAACGCCGTCACTTCTCTAAACGATGTCGTGCAGCAGCTGGAAGCGAATCTAGGGTTGGACCTGTCTCACAAATCGGGGTTTATCCGGGACCAGATTACCTTCCTCCTCCGCTCGCACCCCGTGCCTAAAGACCTGCTGCCCCCTCAATCCTACCTTCAATACCGAAATACCTTTATTTCCCATCAGTTTCTTCATCCCGGTTTTGCTGTTCAGCAAATAGCGCAGCAGCAGGGTCTTCAACTGCAAAATAATGCTCCTCCTTCGGTACCGCCGCCGGAGACTCGAGTGAAACATCTTGAGCCGACGATGCTGCCGGTGGCAAAGGGGAAAATAGGGGCGGCTAGGAGTGCAGCGGCAAATGTTTTTGAAGCTCCGAAAGGAAGGTATGTTATTCACCCATTTTATGTCACAAATTCGAGGAGCTTGGCTTTTTTCCGTACAAATTTAGATCCTTGGATTTACCTGTTGGGTGAACGAAGGTGGTTTCCGTGCAAACTTTACGGCCAATTTTTAATTCAGGGCATCTAGATATAGTTTCATATGCAAGTGTTTTATGTGCAATAAATGGTACGTATTGGTTTTTATGGTTAAAATTCTGAACGACCTAGGGTTAGGCTTTTTTTTTTTTGAATCGTGAAAGTGGGTATTCGTTGAAATTAACTTTTCTGTGGGTTATTTTTAACGGTAACTGCACCACAGAGATGATAAAGTTTCGATTTTATGGTTCTCTCGTTTTTTTTAAGGGGGCAGTTTCCTCGTGACATAACTATTGTCTGAGAGCTATATTTTACATTTTGTGAAGTTGAAGTTCGTTTCTTATTTGGATATGTTGTGATTGTAGTAATTGCCGAAGTACTGATTTCCTTTCTTTTAAGAACTAATAATTAATTTTTTAAACCTCTTTTATGGAAATATGCTTGTTTTATTAGTTTATAACCACTTCATGATATGCTATAATGATGTTTATAATTAATAAAACGGTTTTCTTAACAAGAAATATCGCCAAGTGTTTATATTGCTGCAATGGTATTTGGTTAGGTGAGACTTAGTTTACCAACATAAAACTACTCGTTTGAAAACAGAGCTCGTCACTTGGACGAGAAATTGACAGAAAAGATGGTCAAATAGAGGCCCACGACAAAACTAATTTTATTTGACCCATTTGATGTTCAAGGTTTTTGTTAGGAGAGCTTCCTGATTACCTTGATTCGCACTGCAGTGGTAGTGGACACTATTTCTTTTGGGAAAGCTTGCACAAACAAGAGATTGAAGGTTTGGGGATGTGTGGTTGTTATAAATTTACTTAGCAAAGCCAATAATAGCCAAAGATTGAAGGTCATCTTGCCAGGGAAAAGTTCTAGCAAGTTATGCTATTTTGTCTCTTTCTTGTATTGATCATTTACGTTGATAGAAAACCAAACATTACATAAATTTCATCAAGATAGACTGTTCTATCTAATATGCTCTCTAGGGATATGCAAACTTTTCGAAGTATGGACCCACGTGCATAAGGTTACCCGCTGTGCTCTCCTTGATGCCACTTGTCATTTTTCTATAAACACGCTTGATGGTGCTACTACATATGCAAAATGCAGTTTGTCTTCTGTGCATTTTTTAATATGGGCAACCAAGACTGGCGAACTAGATTGTCTTCCTTGACTGGAAACTTATTTTATGTCTAAGTTTCTTTTCAAAGATCTTTAAACGATACACCTTGTTGTTAATATGTTGCAGTGAGACACCGGATCATTACATTCATTTTTTATTTCAGTATCCCAGCTGGGACCAAAAGAAGAGGTGGTCCAGGAGGTCTATACAAAGTATGTGGTGTTTCACCTGAACTACAGACCATTGTTGGGGAGCCAGCATTACCAAGAACAGAGGTTTGGATATGATTAAACAGATCTATAGGTTTCAGTATTATGTTTTCCGGAACTGGTGCTAAACATATGAAATGTGTAACCTGTTGCTTTATTTTTAATTCAGATTGTGAAGCAACTCTGGGCGTATATTAGGAAGCACAACCTTCAAGACCCTGGTAACAAGAGAAAGATCATATGTGATGATGCCTTGCGCGTGGTTTTTGAAACAGACTGCACTGATATGTTCAAGATGAATAAATTGCTTGCTAAGCATATTATTCCACTGGATCCAAGCAGTACATTACATAAACATATGATCGACATTCTACTTGCATTCATTTTGACTTTAAATCTTAACTCCATCATTATTACTATGTTTTCTGAATAATCAGGCCAAGCTAAGAAATCAAAGGTTGAAGATGAGCCAGCTAAGCAGACTACTGCTTCCAGGCCTCCTCCCGGGAAAATATCAGATGCTCTTGCAAATTTTTTTGAAGCTGAAGATTGCAAGATGCTCCAATCAGAAGCTCTGGGACGTGTCTGGGAGTACATTAAAGTTAACCAGCTGGAGGTACATGATCCGTGACCTGTCAGCTCTTCTGTGTCAAAGCCAGTAATTATAAGAAAGAACTTTGTTTTTGACGCAGGCTTAACGTGATTATATGATTTTGACTAGTTTCATATGCATTCATTGTGGCACTCCCATATCTCGGGTACTCTGACTATCACATGCTATGCCGCCTTAAGCTATATTACCAGTGGAAATTAATATTGAGGCATTCCTCGACTGTCCACTACAATTTTTTGGATTTGAATATTGCAATTTGAATTAAATATCTTCTTGATCTTGCTTTGCTATGTAGGATCCTCTGAACACTATGGTGATTCATTGTGATGTAAAGCTTCAGGAACTGTTAGGATGTGAAAGCATTTCTGCATTGGGACTTCAGGAGACGCTCACACGCAATCATTTTATCTAAATAGTGACAAATATTTTCTCACGTAAAACGGTTAGCATATTCAGATTTTAACAATTTAATGTGCTCCGATATGGTGATTTTAATCTCTCTACGAAATTGACGAGGTTATACATTTTTTTGCAGGTTTGTTTCATGTAGTAGCTTGCTAGCTGTTTTGTGATGACATGGCTGATGCTAAATGATTGACGTAGCATTAGTTTCGATTGCTTTGTCCGAGTATCAGTACTTATTGTTTATGTTTGTTGGTTTCTGTCAGTGGGTGGATGATGAAAATGGATATATGTAGTTAAAGGGTACTTACTGGGTAAAAATATTCTGTGTAATTAAGTGCTGACCTTAGTTTAGGCTTCTTATGTTTGATTGGATTAATGTGTTCTGACTGATGCGTTTGATGTAATTGAGTGCAAATGTCATTTCTAGCTATTTGAGGTCTCTTTCTATAGTGTGTTGTGTGGAAATCTGTCTTTCTGCACAAACGAGCATCGTAATGGCTGCAATTGGGTGGAGTCGAGCTGCAATAGAGAGGCTCTAGATGCCTTTCATTCGAGTAATTAACTCGAAAAAGACGACTAATGGAGCTCGAGCCTCTCTAATCGAGTGTGAATTCTGATCTAAAGTTGGATACAAATTACTTGAGCATGTAAAGGGGAAGCTCTCCCTTTTTGTATCCCACATAAGATATGATGCATTTGTTTATATAAATTTTAAGTTGCCGTAATCACCAAATCACTCTTTTCCCTATTTGTCTGAACAATCAATACAGAATGAGTATTAACAAAAACGTATTTAATAAGCTTTTTAAAAAAATATGGAAAAAAACTATTTTAATAATCCCCTCTTTCGTTTCTTTCATGTTTCTGATATAAATATTGGAATGCGGTTATTGATTAGTTTATTTATTATCACATACAAATATGATCTAATAGTGCTTGGGATAGGCGATGGCAGTAACGTCGAACGTAGAGTAGGTGGTGGCGGTAATTAATCTCTTTAAATAATTCATTTTAAATTTTAACATTTCAATCTTATCTCATACGTTAAAGAATGATATTTGTTCGCTCGTAATAAGGGTTTTATTGACAACAATACTGAAAAAATAAGTTTGGGAAAAACATCACGTATTTAGGTCGCTCCCCTATAATGAAAATTATTCAATCTAGTCAGTTATAATTTGATGCACTAGTTATAATTATATACATTAGTTATAATTATATGCGCCAGGTATAATTACGATGCTCCTGTTATAATTAGATGCACCCGTTATAATTACGTAATTACATGCACAAGTTATAATTACATGCACCAGTTATATTTTAAATGCACCAGTTATAATTTACATGCACCATTATGATGCAACAGTTATAATTACATACACTAGTTATAATTACATGCACATGTGTATGTAAATAATTACATGCATCAGTTATTATTTATGCACCAGTCGGATTCTCTCTCTTACTTTTTGCATTATCACTCTCCTTTTTGCATTCTATTTCTTCTTTTACAACAGTTATGATTACATGCATCAGATGCAACAGTTATAATTATCTCGCTTCCTTTACACCAGTTATAATTACGTGCAAAAGTTACAAATTACATGCACCATGATTATGATGCAACAATTTTAATTACATGCACCGGTTATAATTTACATGCACCAGTTATAAATACATGCAACAGTTGTAATTACATGCACCCGTTATAATCACATGCACCATGTGTAATTACATAGTTAAAATGCACCAGTTATGATTCCATGCACCAGTTATGATTTTATGCACAAGTTATAATTATGATGCACCAGTTATAATTGCATGCACCAGCTATAATTTACATGCAACAGCTATAATTACATGCACCGGGAACAATGACATGCATCAGTTGTAATATACATGCACCATGTGTAATTACGATGCACCAGTTATAACTTGATGCACCAGTTATCATTACATGCACCAAGTTATAATTACATGCACCAGTTATAATTACATGCACCAGGTGTAATTACGATGCACCAGTTATAATTAAATGCACCAATTATAATTACATATACATGCATCATTTATAATTATATGAACCAGTTATAATTTGCATGCACTAGTTATAATTTACATGCACCAGTTATGATTATGATGCAACAGTTATAATTACATGCAACAGATATAATTTATATATACCAGTTATAATTACATGCACCAGTTGCAATTACATGCACCAGGGGTAATTACATAATTGGTGCACTAAAATTTATTTTTGGTGCACTATTTTGGCCTGTGGTGCAAGATTTGTTTGGCCTGTGGTGCACGATTTTTTTGGCCTGTAAGTGTACGTGCTACAGTAGCCAGTGCTATAGTAACGTTGATGCACGCGCTACAGTGGGCTCAATATCCAAGGATCCAATCAATCATTCACTCAGGCAAACCATTCAATCAAAAGAGCTGATCAATAGTCGATAACATTCAAGATACTTGAACATGCAGATCAAGATGACCAATGGAACAAAGTAATGTACAATATGATGAAATATATATAATGTGAGATAATGAATAATAATTTATGTAAATTACAAGTCAAATGTCAAAAGAGATATATAACAAGAAACTGGTAGTACACATCATCTCACCTCGTTCTCTTGATTTGATTGGCTTGTTTTTGTACCCAGACACCGATTAAATTCATATGCGCATATATAAGGTGATTACAACTAATAGCAACCTAAATATATAGTTGAACATTCTTTAAAAATAATAATTATTAGTATAAAACTTGTTCGAGTAATCTTTTATCAAACCTTTAAAACTTCATAATAATTCCTAACCAACTTCAAAAATTCACGAAACTTTCAAAATGTGACCAAAATAGGTGCAGAAAGCTTCGGAAATCGAAAACTTTAATATCAGGGCGGCGCGTGTGGCCGAGCACCAGCCACCATGCGCTGCTGAAAATTTTACAGTAGGTTCGTCGGTTCATGATCTTCAACTTTTGTTTAGAACATATTTTGAAATTCCAAGCCCACTTTGCCCATATTGTGATTTTATACAAGGGTTAGCATTCATATTTTGTTCACCGGAACATGGTATGTACCTTGACATTTCCTGTGATCGGCCAACATGCATGAAAACTAGAACACGTTTTGAACAAGTTTTGTTTTATACTTAAGACCAAAAACACTTTATAGAAACAAGAAACAAATGCATGAACATACTACCTCAAAGTGAACTTTCTGAGCTGATTTTCTAACTTGTTCATCACGGTTTATGAATTTTTGGGTGATTTTTGTTTTGATATATTTGTCTCACCTCCAAAACTAAGTGTTTTCTAGGTAGGAAAGGAGTGTGGTATGCAATTTTCATAATTTTTGGAAATGGATTTGATTATTTTTTTGAATTTTTGACCTTTTTAACATTATTTTCTACCATTTTTCCTCAGTATTTTTCTAAGACTTTTTGAGGCGATTTTTCAACTGAAAGTGATGAATTTGGAATGTATTTATAGGCAAGATTTGGGAGTTACATGTATGATTTAGATCAATCATATTGAGTTGGTCCATAACTGAAGCGCACGTCAAGTCCATACAACTATTTTCCCAATTTGCATACCATGTTATGTTTAAATAGCCATGCATGCCTATTCTAGGCGTAAACCTCCTTATCATTTTACCCCAAATTTTCTCCTTTATAAGTAGTTTTATTTGCTAAATCGAGATAAAAGAGTAAAATTCAGATCAAACCATATACATGTAATTTGATCTCGATCACATTTTCAACGTTGTTTATGTCCGTTGATCTATCAACCAAACAAATCAGTCAAATTTCTTGAAAGCAACAAGTTTCTTGTCGCCTCGCTCGACCAAAATCTTCGCGTCGTACGCATTTAATCCAGTATTATCATTCGCCGCAATCACAAGACTGTAGCTCTCTCCCCCTTCATGGTTTTTGTAAATTGTCTCAAATATACCTGCAAATTTCAAATTATCTTTCGCTTCTTTGTTATGCTCATCAATGGCGAAATTGGCAAGTTCTATCACTTTTGGGTCTTTTGAGTCTAAAAACGTAAGGCCGGGAATTGGAGTTGGGCCCTCAGCTACAGGGCCCTCATCTATTTGGAGATCGGGAGAAATGGCGTCGGAGACGGTGTCAAGAATGGGAGTCTCCCGGCCAATTAATGAGGAAGAGACGCCTAGTAGGGCGGAGGCAGCCATGAAAGCTGAGATGAGAATAAAAGATGGCGATTTGAGAGACATAATTGGATTTTGATATTTCTTGATGGCATGGTTACTTGGCTGGATATTTATAGTGGAATTATGCCTTTACTCTATGTTTTCCAGATTGCCAGAATTCTTGCGTAGAAAAATTACTCCACCAAATGGCTTTGTCACAAAAGCAAAAAAACAAGAAAATATAACTTTTTTGATCTACTTCTATTTTTTAAAAAAAAAATTAAAAAATTGGTATTTAAGATACTAAAACAGCTTCTCTAAATAAAAATAATAATTTTTTTAAAAAAAATTTATGAAATAATAATATTTCAGATTATATTCCTGAAATGGGTGAATAACTTTTGAATTTAGGAGATTTTAAAGATTTTTTAGAATTTATGTAATCAGATTGTGGATATCGACGTCAATAAATTGATGCTCAATATTTTTTATATTTTACTTGATAATCAAAGCCTTTTACTTTAAGGCCATGTTTCTTTTGCATGGTAGGGATTAATAATTTTAGGATTAATTTTTAATCTCACTTTGGTTTGTAGGATTGAAAAAAATTATCACATCATATGTATCTCACTTTATAGCAAAATGACATATATATAAATACTTTCCCACCTTTTTTTACTATTTTAAAATTTGAAATTTAAGTTAAAAATTCCAACTTATTTTCTATAACTTAATCTCAAAAATTTGAAATTCTCACCGAAGTTCGAAATTCCCGCCAAATTTGAAATTCAAAATTTTTGAAGGTATTTTAGTCATTATATCAGACAATAAAATTAATCAACCATCTTATCCTCCAAACCAAACATCATATAACTTATCATTATTTCAAAATTTTAATCAATTACTTATCAACCGGAACCGAAGTTTATTGATTTTGGGATTTGGGCCCAGAATGAGTTCGGATCGACACTATTTTCCCCTTTTATTAAAAAAAAAAAAAATTATCAACCTTGTTTAGAAAAATAAACACCTGAAAATGTTTGTTTTCAATGATACAGAAAAATTAATGCCTACAAAATTGGAAAACTTAATGCATCCAAAAGCATATATTTTGCCTAAATGAGCACACTTTCTCGAGTAACTTTTATACTAATCACGCGTCCAAGTTGGTAGTTATCGACCGGATACTTCAGACAAGTTGTATATATTACATAACATTTTATATTGCTGTCAAAATAATGACAGTATTTTACCTAAAATGTTATAGCAATATCATCACATATATAATATTTGCTAGTCAAGAGCGAAATAATACAGCAGGCTAGATCAAGGTTGATTGATCAAATTAGTTTACCTCATGGATATCTTAAGGAAGCATCTATATAACTGTGAATTGGTGTAAAATTGCCTGAAGTTTAAGAACGTAGTTATAGAGTTTTTAAAAGTCAAGACGAAATAATAATATTATAATAGTTAGATATGTACATAAACTTAAGAACTTGATCAAGACAATTGATTGCCCTCTGATTTCATTTGGTAGCTCTTCAAATTGTTCCATGTTCAGTTGTCCTTTTCTTTTTCAAATTGCATCCCACTTACGTTTCTTTGTTTGAGACCCAAACCTCCCTCACACAATTGAAAGAAGTCTCAGGTTCGAGACCCAAAACACCCCATTTGCCTATCAAAAAAAACAAAAAACATCGCTTTGTTTGAATGATGCTCGTATATTCGAAGATTGACTATGTCATGGGCGAATCTAGCTATGTAATTGAGGGGGAGAAAAATTATAAAATTTTATTGGAGGGGGCAGTCCAATGGTGCAATCGCCTTGCGTCATTTTATTCCAAGTATCTCTTATTACCATTGTGAAGTAAGGGGGTTTTGATTATGTATATATAAAAAAACAAATCAAGAGATAATTATATTGACATAAACAATTAAACTTTAGGGTTTTTAAATTAAAAAAACATCAAATAAATAATTATCAAAATAACCCAAAATATAATTAATTATATAAGTGATCTTAGTCGCCAACTGGGTTGGCGTCTTCAACAGAAGAGCAAACTCAATTGGTGTGTAATACATTTAAAATAGGACACGCCAAATGGGTTTGTGTAACCAGTGTAAAATAATGCTCTCGTCAACTTGGTTGGCGTGACCATCTGAAAAATAATGGTCACGCCAACCCGGTTGACGTGACCAATTAATAGTCACGCCAACCCAATTAGCGTGAATTTGTGTTATAAATCCAACTGCTGCCTCTTCTTCTTCCTCGGCCAGCACCTCTATTTCTCCCATCAACAAACATTATATTTTTCCTTTTGCTTCCCATATCTCCCATCAACAAGCATTATATTTTTCCTTTGGCTTCCAGTAGAAAATTGCTCACCCCATCATATTTTTAAAAAATTTAGAGGTAATAATCTATAATGGTAACGACTGAAATCCATACGCCGTTTTTTTTATTTCTGTCGCCCGCTGCTGCCGCCGGTCGGCTGTGGCTGGTGGCTGTTGGGCTTCGTCGTATTTTGTCAGTTTTAAATTATTTTGTTTACTTTGTCTATATATACTATTAATTTTTTGTTTCATATTATAGGATGGATCCGATGACTGTACTAGGCCCGATTGACTATAATATGTTGTCATTACAGTTATGTCATCGTTCTGAAGATAGATGGGTATGTGATATTGCTTGCCCCTTGAGTGTGAGAAATCAGGGTGGCTATTTTTGGGATCTTTGCCCATTAGACATAAGTGTTGTAAGTATGCTAAATGAGTTTGGGTTTTATGGTGTATATATGTGTAATAAATTACGCTTGATCCTCATCTAATCATGACGTTAGTAGAGAGATGGCGTCGTGAGACACACACATTCCATCTTAGATCTGGAGAGACGACTATCACACTGCAAGACATTGCATTTATTTGGGGTCTGCCAATAAACGGTCTTGCAGTGTCAGGCACCGATTATGATAGGACAATACCCGAATGTCAAGAATATTGTGATCGTCATTTGGGATTTACACCAGATACGACTCACTTTAAAAGTGCATGTTTGTTAATGTCTGTGTTGAATAATCATTTAGTGAATAATCCTATCAATTTACATAGTAATGAGGATGATGTTGTTAATATGTTTGGGGTTGTGCATTATTAATGATATGTGGAATTATGTACCCTAATAACTCAGGCAATATTGTAAATTTATTGTACATACAGAAATTAGAAGATATCAGCTCTGTTGGTACTCTTAGCTGAGATAGTGTTGTGCTGGCATTCGTGCGTTGTGCACTTCAACAGAGAGATGGAAAAAAGTAATATGTGATGTATTACAACTCGTACAGGTAATAGTTACCTTTATTTTAAAATACTGAAAAAATATTCTTGCATATTTTATTTATATTATTCATGTTAAAGTTTAGATTTGGGCATGGTCACTGCTCCAAAGTTTAGCTCCTCAAATAGGACGCTCAAGAATTGATATTGAGCCAATACCAATCGACGAGGACAATTATTTACCTGCTGCTCCATATGGTGCAAGGTGATGTATTACAAATTATGTTGCAATGTACAATATTATATTTAATTACTTGTTATATAATATGTTTTCTGATGATGATTACGATTACACAGGTGGAGCATGTAAATTATGATTTACAGAAACTGGTACACATTATGTACGAATTGGACATCATTGACCATCAACCATTAAGCCAAGTAATTTTGTTTGTTATGTTCATGTATAAAATATTATAGTATTTGTACATTATTTTAATGTAATACTATATTTGTAGTTTACTTGCCAGCCGTATCCTGATGACTATATCGAAGGATTGCGTACTGAGTTATGGACATATAGTGGCCACTGATTTTCTATGACATAGTTGAGATGCATCATCATGAGCTGGTTTTTCATCAATTCAGCATGGTACAAAATATCCCACCAGATCCACGGTTAGGGGATGATAAATTACATGCACTTAACCGAAGGGGCAAAACAAATAATGACTGGTCTGCACACCATAGGCGGTACATGACTTGTTGGAATCGAAGAGGGGGGGTGAATGAGATTCCTTGGCTACTTTAGCTTTTTAAAATGAGTTTGTAAAATAAAAATATTTTGCGCTTTGCGGAAGCCTTTAGTCAATCGATAAATGAACAATAAAATAAATAAATGCGTAAATGAAATAATGCGGTAAATAACAAAAAGATTTGTTATAGAAGTTCGGCGATGAATCGCCTACGTCTCCTCTTCCCGGTTAGATAACCTCCAACCGAGGTTCCACTAGAATAATTGATCTTGGCCTTGAGGGCTCCAAGTAAGCCACAACACTACTCTTCCCGAGTTACAACGCTCTTCCCGAGCACAATACTCTTCCCGAGTACACAAGCTCTTCCCGAGCAACCAACACTCTTCACGAGTCTTCTTGGCCTTAAGGGCTCCAAGGATAGCCACACAATTGCACCACCTTCACTTGATGGCGACTTTACAATTTTCCAACTTGCTTTGGTGTTGGAGGACCTTTACAATGAATTAAACCAACAGAAACACCTTCACGGTGTACTCACACGAAGACAACAAGACTCAACAAATGAAAACAATCACAAGCTCCAATACAACAACAATGTATGGAGAGTATGATATAATTTGAACCAACAATTGATCAACACTTTGTATGAGTTGTAGACTTGTTCCTTCGCTCCAAAATGCTCCAAAGCATCCATATTTATAGTGTAGAAGGCCTCCAAGGCTCCTACTAGCCGTTGCACTTCATATGGCTGAAATCACTCCTGGATCGCCTCGGACATCGCCTCGGGCGATCACCCATCGCCGCGTTCCAACGGTCAAAATTGCACAGATCGCCTCAGGCGATCGCTGGATCGCCTCAGGCGATCACTGGCTAAAATCAAGGCCGTAGCTTCAGCACCTTCAAAATTTGCATCGCCTCAAACGATCTCCACATCGCCTCAGGCGTTCCAGCCCATCGCCTCGGGCGTTCGTGCCATCGCCTCGGGCGAACTCCCCGCGCGCGTGCCCACGCATTGCCTCGGCGTCGCTTCAGTCGATGTGCGGGGGCGAAGTCCCTGTGGCTGCCATCGCCTCAGGCGATGGTCACCATCGCCTGGGGCGATCTGCCCCGCATGCTCGCCTAGCCATCGCCTCTGTCGATGGGCGTGGCGATCCTCGCCTGGCACCCATCGCCTGGGGCGATCCGTGTCTTCCAAAAGACAATTTCTTTGGCATTTCAATACTATTATAATCTTCAACATTGATCATAATTTATGCTGCATACTCAATAAAAACCATTAGTACAAAATGTATAGGTTTTGTAATCATCAAAACAAAAACGATAATTTTATTTAAAATAGAGGAAATAGAGTTGTAGCGTTTTAAGGCGCAACATGACTATATTGGTTAATGCACATGCTCATACCGTGGACAGACCGAGATATGATTCAGCTGGACAAGGTATAATTTTCGGGTACAATGACTGGTATGGACGAGTAACACGTAGATTTGCCATCAACGACGCTTTTTGGAGACTGGATATCAATATGGAGATGGCCTCGCATGGCAACATGTGGTATGTTGATTTATTACGTATCTATTATATATTTGAAAATTTTGTTTAGATTTAACAACTTGATAAAAATTGTTCGCTCATTTCAGATTGATCAGTTGGCACAATTAATTGTTATCTGCGACCGTAATATCGGAGGAACAATCCATTGGGGCGTATGTAATGCCTCGATTTATGTTATATACGTATGATATGATTATGGTGTAATTATATCACGTGGCGGTATAATATTGGGGGTTCAGGTGGAACTCATAATGAAACATGGTGAACAATGATTTAATAACATATTAAGTCATGATCTAGTAGGCCTTTGGAATATGCATGTGAATTTAATTGCAATTGGAGTTGCATTTGAATTTGAATTTCATATGCCTTTGTATTTCATGTAAGGTTGCATTAGCATGTGAATTTGTGGTTGGATTTACATGTTGAGGTGAATTCTCATGTGTTTAGAACAAGTGGCTATAAGAAAGAGCTTAGTGAGCTTAAACTCACAATACACCATTTTTCACCTAAAAATCTCTACCAAGCTTCTCTCCCTCTCTTTCACCTTTCTTGTGATTTAAGCTTAGGATTCACTTGTGACTTGGGCTAGGAAGGTGTGTGAAGTGAAATTGTACCATCTTGGTAAGGATTTCATGATTTTACACTTGAATTGTGTAGTTGGTAATGAAGTATGTGTCTTGGAATATCAAATATGTATGCCAAGAATTTGTTTCTAGGCCAAGAATTTGTTTCTAGGATGTTAGAAACATGTTTATATGGTACTAGGGATTTCATGAATTATGTTTACATGTTAAACTTTGGGGTATAGGAGAAGAACCATGGAGATAAGCTTGAAAATCGCCATTTTCTCATTTTTTCTGATCGGGCCGATCGATCGGCTGTGGTCTCGATCGATCGCCGCGACCAGTGAAGATTTAAGGCGGTTTGAGCATGAGGCGATCGATCGATGAGTTGAGGCGATCGATCGGTGCAAGGTGGCGATCGATCGGTGATTTTGTGCGATCGATCGGTGAAGCATGAACAGTTCGACGATCGATCGAGATTTTAGGCGATCGATCGGTGAAGGCAGAATGTTGGAAATTTTATATTTTTGTAGAATTTGATTTTAATGCTTATGATAACATGTTATATTGTTGGCATTGTTGTAGCATCATCTCAGGGGACAGGGCAAAGAGGCATTTAGCTATCAACGCCTGATTTATCGCTTTTGTGTCGCAATACAGGTACGTGTTGACGTACGGAGTATAGATATGATGCGATGATGATGTTATGGTTTTGATATCATATGATTTATGTTATCTTGTGTCATATGATTGGTAGTTCATATGCATGTTCATACATGGATTTCATATGATTGGGATGGATGCCTTGATAGATATGTGTATATGCTTTGGTGAGATCATTGCCTCGAGAGATATGCCTGGTGTGGTATATGCTTTGGCTAGGATCGTTGCCACGATAGATATACTACATATGCTTTGGCTTGTGAGATATACACTTGGTGTGGGTATATGCTCTGGCTATTGTCACAGATGAGCATGGTACTATGATATGTGCTGCTAATATGAAGATGTGATGTGGTTCCACTGACATATTGAGCTGATTAGGCATATCATATGGGGCTCGTGATAATAGGGAAATTGTTGAGACATGTCATGACATAGTGCATTTGTGGATGCATGATACAGAACATTCACGTCTTGATGCTTTATTTGTGCTTTATCATTGATATTGATATTGTGGTTTGATATTGCACTGAGATATTTGTTATCTATACTCATTGTGTGAATGTTTCTGTAGGGACTCATATACGTGGGGAACGTGAGTCATGATTTCCGCTGCGAGGGGAACCACTGCCTAGGAGTTCTTTTGGATTAGGTTGTTTATGTACATGTTATGTATAGTTTGTTAGGTTTTTGATAACCTTGTAAACAACGTAACTAGTATGAACTTTTAATCCGTGCATGGTACATTACTTAATTCAGACTCACATTGTATGTTTAATGGATACAAAAAGTAAAGAGGACCCCACAGCGTATGTCGATGCATTTAGTGTTGTCAGAATGTAATACAACATGTGATGCAAATCACTCATTTAGTGATGTCAGAAATGTAATATAATAACAATAACAATAACAAGATTACAACTTTATTGATTTTGGGAATTTGATGCCATATGTCGTCTTGCTCGGGCTTCAGGCCAATCCATCTCATTTTGCATGCGTGTTGTTCGGTCTCGACCCTGTTACGCAGGGTGGAATTGTGGTGCATTCGAATGATTGGGTTTTCCAATACTGGAATAAAGCGTTATTGGCTAAGGTCCTATGAGATTTTCAATCCAATAGGGAGTCACTCTGGATTAAATGGATTCACAACATCTACCTTTAATCGGTTGATATCTGGGCATGGGCACCTAGGCGCATAGATTCTCCACTGATTAAGTGCATCCTCCTAATAAAGGATGAGCTCATATCGGCCATGAGTAACTCAGAGGAAACATCTACTCATTTGAATATCTGGTTTGGAAATGTGGGTCACGATACTGCCTACAATTTCTTTAGACCGCGTTCATCGCCTGTTGTTTGGTCATCTATTGTCTGTCGACGCAGCATCCTTCCAAAGCACTCTTTCACTATCTGGTTGGGGGCGCATGGGAGGCTACAGACTACAGACCGACTACCTTTTGTTGCTGACAAGAGTTGCAAGCTGTGTGCAAATGGACTCGACTCTCATGATCATTTGTTTTTCAAATGAGATTTTAGCAGACACCTATGGGACATGGTTCGGACCTGGCTACGCATGACTCACATTATGTCAACCTTGCGTAGTGCACTGAAGTGGTTCAAGAAGAGATATTGTGGTTCCTCTATTATAACGTCGGCTCGCACGATGGTTTTTGCTGCTACGGTCTATCAAATATAGAGTGCACGTAACCGGAGCTTCTTTGAAGGGAAAGACACTATCCCTGCTGAATGCTTTCGTAAGGTACAACTACATGTTCTACGCTGCATGCACAACCAATCTCCGGGAGCTTGTTCCTAGGACTTGGGCTATGTTTGTTACTGTCTTTTCTGTTGTTATATTTGGTACTTGTTGAATATTTGATTATGTTATAAATTTATTTACTTACCAAAAAAAATAATAATAAAAGCAAATTTATTGTCGGTCAGAGAATGCTCAATGAATGTTGGAAACACTTGTACGCATATAATTTAGTCACATTTATTGATTTATATAACAATTTAATATTAAAAATGAACACAATTTAAATAATAATACATAAACTAACAACCAACTATTTTCGACCACAATATTAAATTTTATTAATAAGTAGAGTGTAAATCAGATCCATACAATTATTTCCATGAATGTCGATGTTTTCAAAATAAACTTAACCATCAAGCCTTATGCTTTGTTAAATACCCTGGCTCTCAAGGGCAAAAATATGTGTTGTGTGGGGGCAACTGCTCTCCCAGAATTTTTTTTATTAACTTAATAAAAATTAAAAAATTGATGCCACAAGTACAATATTATATTTTGAACCCTAAAAATACGTACAAGTTACAACAAACATGATGCCACAAATACAATATTATATATTTCATGTTTCATGACAATATTTGAATTTCATAGTATACTTTAAAATCGAACTATTAAAAATAATATTTATTTCTTCAATTTGGAATACTTACTTCTTTTATTATATCAAACAAAAAGAAACAACAGAATCGCTGATTAAAATCCATATAATATGTGTTTTTGTTTGATTCTCATTATTATATATTCAATGGGACATTTACAATAATAACAAAAGATGGGATTGTCATGGGGTCACTCTTTACAATCACCACCAGCTCTTTTGTGTGCGTGTGTGTCATGATTATTGGAGCATAATTATTTGGCCTAAGCCTAATACAATGGAGCCACAAATTAATATATAATTTTCGGTAGTACATGGTTAATACATGGGGCCATAATTTGTAATCGGCTAATCTATTTTAATATTCGTCGAATTAAATTCCTGGAGTAGAGTTGTCGACTGACATCTATATAAAAGCCCGCACTAATAAAAAAAGTATTATTTATTATTTAAAACCCCCTCAAACTTATGAGTCGATTTGTTCTTTTTTTTTTTTAGAGATACATCAAGTGTATATTTAATATAATATTGGTTGAGTTGTTTATGAATTTTAAACTCAGGACCTTGGCGTTAATCAGATGCTCTAATACCATGTCCAATTGTAATTTCATCTAAAATCGAACTTGTAAAGAGATCAGACAATTTATAATTTATCCTCATTTATCATTTTTTTAATAAAAAAAAGATTATTAAAGTAGACTCAATGTGGTCATCTTGTCTTTTCTATATTTGTCGTAATGTTTTAAAGTTAGAAAAATCACTTTTATCCATTATATAAATAAGAGAAAATTACTCCCAACATCCTATGGTCTACCTCTTATTTCACTCTCTAGCTATACTTTGAATAGTTGCATTTTACATAATGTACTTTCAAGGTTTATAACACTTTACATCCTTGAACACATTTCTAAGTTTAGTTTTATAACCCAGATCATGCTGAAATTTGTATTAAAGAAGAGTCGTCGGTGTTTTTCACACATACCACTGTTTCTCATAAAACTCTTATAAGGATCATGAAATAATAATCAAAGCTTCAGATGTATGATGGATTTACAATTGGAGCAATGAAAAAAGCCATGGATATGATTGGTCTGCGAAGCAGGAAGCATCAGATTATCCATAAGTGACAACATGTGAATTTGCGATCCCAGTGGAATTCATGGGAAACCAAATTGAGATGCAGTTAATCCACTACAGAGAAATTCAGGAGATTAAGAACAAAGTTAAAAAAGAGATTGCTAATATGCTCTCATGGATTCATATTGAAGCCATCAGAGTTATCATCAAGGCAACTTTCAAAGAATGAATTGATTCGCCACTTAATCTGGTGATCTTTGACAAGAGAATCCCGAACCTTAACGATTCTTGTTTGGGAGCAGTTGAGACTTCAATAGGTTCTTAATGTTCATCAAGATTTCAAAAGAAGCGAATTGATGAAAGAATGGAATATGCCTTACTCAATTACCTACAATGTGTCTTATGCACTATCGAATACTCGTCATTCAGAAGTATTCTTGAGAATTGAATTCATCAAAGTCCCCAGAATCTTCGAAGATTTCACAAAAGCAGTATTGCCGGATATTATCAATACTTCGACAATTGGAGAGATTGATATGAGGATACATGATCAGCCAGTTTTGAACAGATAGGTTGATCAGTAACTATCCAGGGAAAAACAAAAAGCCGTCTCGAGCAGGATTCAGAAAATCCTTAATGTATTCAAAACAACAGGAATGCTGAAATGCTCAAAAGGCTGGAGAGAAGTGCAGATAATCTTCGACATTACTGAGAAGAATAATATCTTCACTTGCGATGTCCTATATTATTTGCAACAAACTACAATTGGCAGGTATCAAGAAAACCTTCAAATTGGTGAAATTGATCTAACAATTGTAGGATCTGCATGTATGATCCCATAACAGCTTATTCTTGGTATTGAATTTCTTGAGGAACACAAACATTGGGAAAGATTGCATGATGGAATGGATTTCACGGTGGACGGGAAAAGATACAGAATTTGATGACCACCAGTCCATTCTCAATATACATATCCGTCAGGATGTTATACGAGAAATATCGAGCATAATATTTTGCAGTTTATATTGATTCAGGAGCTGGATTATGCACTGCAAAAAGAGATATCTTCCATAAAGAAGTTGGTGAGAAATTACAAGTCATTGCCTGAAGAGACTTTTCCAATAGGATTTCTTATTCTAAATGAAAGAATCCAGGCGACGGAAACAATAATCAGAGGAGCAGACGATACCCCCTGGTACAAAGTCAAGACTCCGCTTATTTATTTTCATGATACAGGAGCTGATGTGCTACTAGGAAACAATTTCC
This sequence comes from Haberlea rhodopensis, assembly GCA_907163345.1. Taxonomy (NCBI): domain Eukaryota; kingdom Viridiplantae; phylum Streptophyta; class Magnoliopsida; order Lamiales; family Gesneriaceae; genus Haberlea; species Haberlea rhodopensis. The sequence continues at coordinate 3,363,701 of CAJQUN010000003.1, read as the reverse complement.
TATAGACATTCAAGCGATTTACACAAGAAAACGAGAGCATGAGGCTTATTTTCACAACCTTTTGTGATCATAAGATCATTGTCGAGTGACTAAGGGCAGCATTTCACAAGAAATTTTTCATTAGTTTTCGTAGCAAGCGTGGTGATGAAGGAAAACTTCGACACCCCAAGATGAAGGATCAGCAGAAATATGGCGAAGCAATTCTTCAATTTAGACAACAGGGAACTGGTCAAAAGTAAAAAAAATGACTTTTGATGGTATAAATGTGATGTCATTCAGAGAACAGAATGAAGATGTGGATGAGGATGAAGAAGAAGTTAATCTAGATATCAAATTGTTACTAAAAATGGAATTACATGAGGAGGCCATGCAACCTGAAGCTACTCTCGAAAAGCAGATTACTCTAGAGGAAGTAAAAAGGAAGATTCAGATGAATTACAATGAGGATCCTCTGGCATGGTGGGACAGAACAAGCTTACCACATCTTTGAAGGTGAAAGCTGAAAGAGAGTATGAGTTTGTGAAGTACAAACCGATCCCCATGAATCTGAAAGATCGGAAGGATATGCAGATGATACTTAAGGAACATCTTGACATTAAGTTAATCTCAGCAGGTGTTTCTCCATACAACAGTTCGGGATTTCTCGTCCGAAATCATGGAGTAATTAAAATAAGAAAACCAAGATTGGTGATCAACTACAAAGGTATCAATGAGGTCTTGGAATTCGATGAATACGATATCCCAAGCCGAGAGCATTTGGTAAATAGCATCAAGAATGTCGAAGTGTGTTTCTAAGTTCGATTGCAAGTCAGGTTTCTATCATATTAAGATGGAGGAAGCTAGCAAAAGGTACATTCTCCACACCGCAAGAACACTATCTCCGAAATGTCATGCCAATTAAATTGGCAAATGCTCCCCAGATATACCAAAGGAAGATGGATAATCGTTTCAATGATTACTTCAACTTCATGTTCGTATATATTGGCGACATCATCATTGCGTCAAGAAACATGAAAGATCATCTTAAACATTTGGAAATCTTTTCAGATGTTTGTTACAAAGAATGATTGGTGCTCTCCTAAAGAAAGACAGTAATCACAAGACATATCGAATTCCTTGGAATTGAGATCGACGAATCTGGAATCATCTTGCAGAATCATATTGTTGAAAAGGTGCAAGGATATACGGATGACCTCAAGGATTTAAAGCAACTTCAGAGTTTTCTGGGAGTTGTTAATTTTGCGGGGATGCTAATAACTTTGCAAATCACAGGAAGGTGTTCAGTCCACTACTCAAAAAAGATGTTAAGTTCGAGTGGAATGAAGATCACATAAAAGTTGTCAAATAGCTTAAAGAAGTTTGCAGATTTCTTGACAAGAGATGGAAGCGAGTGAAGCCAATTCCATGATAACAAGAACAAAGCACCTCAGAGAAAATCTGGAGGAGCTAGACAAGCAGATCAACGGCCTTGTCATAAATTCACAGGTTGCAGGTCAAGTACAGGAACTTGATCTCACGAAGGTCCAACGGGCTATGAGGACTACCATGGAGGTTCACACCTATTTATGGGACGATATTTATATTTTCCTCCGACCGGATGCTTCAGCACCGAAGCTAAAGTCGTGTTTCAAAGAGCCGTGCTCGTCAACCGGTGTGGGGGATTCAAGTACCACAACTACAAGTCCTAGCATTGATTTTTTTGGTGAATATACAGAAGGAAAAATTGATTCTCAGGTATTTAGGATATCTGAAGAATCAAGCCAACCCAGCACCTCAGGGGTTAAAGTGGGAGAGATTAATCTCAGGCCATCAACGAACAAGTCTAAGGTTAATACTAACGAGATTAAAGTTTCTCCAATTTCCCCTTTGCAGGAATATCAGAAAAGTGAAAAACTTTATGCCATAGTGGGTTTAATTCCTGGAAAAATAATAGATGTCTGGTCAGGAAAATACCCAAAAATGTGAATGCATCCTGGTGTCAAACCAGAAAGTGTTTGTGAGTGGTTTGATTTTGGCTGCCTAGCCTTAGTCTTTACCATAGCACCAAGTTTTTCGGAAATCATAAAATTACCGGATTGGATCTACGAGGGAGTGTATGACTCATGGCAAAATAATCATACACTTGGACAAGAAGATGTTCTGGAGCTAAAATTCCTACTTGTAGCCTCAGAAATTACAGGAAAAAGCCTTCATCCCAGCTTCCATTTCATGAAGTTACAAAGGCCTAAATGGAAAAAAGATGGACCAAATAAAACTACAACCCGAAGGAACAACACTAGTGTCCCCGCTTACATAGGATGGCATCACTATCAGAAGAGCCTGGGGATTATGGGTCTGTCTCACAGAGACGGACAAAGTCAAGTATCCGTTCAAAATTTTCCAGAAAACAGCAAACATGTCCTTCATGGTTAACTTCATGACAAGCCATACTACGAAATTTGCCGGGGAAACCTTATAGAGGAATATACAAATATTGTGGGATAACAAGATTACGGCGACCAAAGAAACTTGCCGAAAGTTCTGCAACATGGCTCATGTTGAAAAATGGCAGGACCATATCTGCCCGAGTTGCCCAGAGCAGAAAGAGCCACTGTTCGGGAATGGTTTCCCTGTCAAAAGGGACCAAAAGAAAGAAGACAAAGCGGGATCAGACAAATGTGGAAGATTCTCACGCGGACCGCAAAAGCCAAATTTCTAGGTACCACAGAGAGACAAGAGTCATGTGACACTGACGATTACCACTAGCATTATCAAATAAAACAAGATGGTAGGGCAACCTCTTCTGTCGAAAGTAGGAGGGACCACGGGATACCAAAACAGAAAAAGACGCATGCAATGACGTCTGATTATAAATGAGGATTGAAGTCCGGATTTCACATTCACCTCTAGACTTCTATAAATACCAAGGCATTGGGGAAGCTAAGGAGATCGAAAATTCTCCATAGTTTTCTCACTAAAAAATATTGTAATCGCCAAGCTGTAACCTTATCAACTTTCATAGCTTGGTAATAATTTCTTTCTTTCTTTTGTAAGCGTTTGTATTATTGTTCTGTATTTCAGTTTTTTGTGTTCTTGAGTCAAGTCTCATCTATATGAGAGGCTAAACAAGTTAGTCTCCTCTCAAAAGGAGATGATGAGGCATTTTAATGTAATAAATATTATAAGTATTTCCATAATAAAATGAAGACTATTACCCTCTATTAGATTTCTTTAAAATCTTTTTATATTTGGTTATACCCTACGCCTTAATGTATGAAACGAATTAAGGCTATGATGTGCGATTTCTGAAAGAGTCGGATAACTTGCAGACTAACCTCGTCTGAGTGGTTGATGTTGGATTGTGAGGAGTCATTTGTAAAACAGTCTGGGGCAATAATTTTTCGACTGGTGGGTTTGCAATCCACTTAACCCGGCACCGTTATGGTAAAAAAAGCATATATTATTTTGTCAAATTTTATTGTATTACAGAAGTATGATGGACCTTTTACGAATTCAAGTCAGAGGGTTGAAAGAATATTTAAAAATTTATTTAGTATGTAACGTGTAATATCTCAAAGTTTGAATAATAAGTGAAATATCATGTAAACTATGAGATTGGTGAGTGAAATTTGCCATATAAATAAATTCCATGGGTCAAACGTAATTAAATTAGCTTTTTTGGAAATTTTGAAAAGTCAACTTAAAAATCTATGTGATTGCGAGTTGCTGTTCGACCTTAAATATAATACGACAGCTTTTGTTGGGCAACTTGCTGAAATTTTGGTTTTTTGCAATTTATTTCGAAATAATTGTGGAATTTATTAAAGGAAAACGAGAACTTAGCTTAGCTTTACATCATTAACAACTTTTTTTAATAATAAATCATCATTGATGCCTTGAGACGACCTATTTCTCTTAAATTTTATGATATATGTGTGTAGGTACTATGGCAGGGCAAATTATGTATCTTTAATGGGGTTTTATATTTTTATAAATTTGTACTTATAAAATAAAATTATTTTATTATATATCAGGGACTGATTACATATAATGGTAGATGACATTTCAGTCCGACCATCCATTCAAATTTCCTACTCCAACATGTTACAAGGGAAAAATTTTGTATCGATCAAGTTGTCACGCCCCGAGATCGGGGTCACTACCGGCATTGATTTTCATTACAACTAAAAAACCAATAAGCCTCGTAATATCGTAACAAACGAAGTCTATTTTCCATAAATGAATATCCATTGTCTTTACATTTGAATAAAAACGTGAAATCTAAAAACTTAAACAACTGAGCGAATAAAATCGTACTTAAATAAAACTTAAATCTTGAGATACTTAATCTTAAGATAACGCAGCGGACAAATCACCAACCCCAGAATTGGTGTTCTTCTTCAGCTTCAACCTCTTCTTCAGCTTTATCTGAGGATGTAGAGTAAGGGGTTGAGTGCTTTGGAAAACACTCAACAAGTGGGGGACAATCGATATGATATCATAATAAATACTTCATAATTTTCATAACATGAATCAAAACTTGACATAAACCGATATGAATGTATCTTGACATAATTGCTCCAACGAGCCATAACATAACATCTCATATCGTTCATAATTTTTCATATACTTAAGCACAGTAAATCATCTAATCTCCCATTGTCATATACTTAAGCACAGTAAATCATCTAATCTCCCATTGGTACTGATATCAGTCTCTAGACTTATCCCTCATAGAGATGAGGTCATGACATCGACTTACCCACGAATAAAGGGTCTGAAAACTCCAGAAACAACGGATAACCACCGTATAAGGTTCTTTTAGCGGTTACACCCCACCGCATCAGGGTCATGGGGAATTCCAATCCAATTAGATTTCAAGTTTAAGGTGCTTACAAAATATACTTTTCTTAGTTTCAACATAGTTCATATCGATCAAGATTTCAAAACATACTATAATTTTTAAAAACGAAACGAATAAATAGCAAAAGCCCACTTACAGATTGAAGACGTGTTTGATCAAAATAGGATGCGAAACGAACGGATTATTTCCACTCTTGGCTTTCGATAATTATCCAACCCGAATCAAGGAGCTTAAACGATGGAGTAGATGGCAGACGCTTGCCAAACCACTCGGTTATAGTTCACAAACTTGCTGATAATTTGGAAGGGATTTTGGACAGAATATAAGATTGAACTTTGGTGGCTTAGTTGTGAATCTGTACCTTCGAAAATTTGGCAGATAAAGCGGATTTCGAAGGTTCTCTTCTTGGCTGAAATCGAAGGCAAAATGATGATGAATATAATGAGTTTCTTGTGGACAGATTTCGAACGGATTGCTTAAAGGTTTTGGAACAGATTGCTCACACTTTCGAACATGGGCTGCTGGTAGGATTTACAAAAGCAGAATTAAGGCTTGATTCCTTGGTGATTGAGGCTGAACAAATCGATGAAACAAGTTCACCAATAAGTTCTGGGAAACAGACGAGCAAGTCACGGCTTGAGGGTGAAGCTTGCTGGTATAACTCGATGAAACAGATTCCAAAAACGAGGCAGAAACCTTGGCTTAGAATCTGATAATCTGTACTTCCAATATCGAACAGAAGGTTGGAGAGTAATTCTGGTAACAAAAGGTGCAGAGGCTTCGGTAAAGGAGAGGGTTTATTCTCGTGACTTTAAAGGCTGAGAAGGAGATGGTTTGTGATGAACAAATACTACCAAAGGTTGCACTATTTATAGCTAGAGGTTGGTGTTGGGATATGCCCTAAGACAAGTCATTAGGTGATTGTTTAAGACATACAATGTTTATGGTTTTATGAATGGCAATTCATTATTATATATTATTCTTTTAACTGTGCATTGTGAATTAATATATATGTTAATGTCCTTAGAATAATATTGTATTATTCTTAAAGATGTTCCTAGTCAAGTATTATCATGAAAGGGATAATGATAATACGTAGAGACTAGTATGTGTTGATCGATGAATTGTTCATTGATATGAGATATCAAATCAACATATGGGTACATGTTAGAGAACGATGTACTGAACAGACCCACCATGAGAATGCAACATGGATAGTTATATGATCGTCATATGCAATTCTCATAGTGATAATAATGTATGTAATCCTTACGACTTGTGATCATCAGAGATCCCAACATAAGGAGTTATGTATCTTGATATCGTCAAACGTTACCCGTAACAGGGTAATCTATAAAGGCGACTATTGGATACACTACGAATTATGTAGAGGGATGTTGACTGATCGAGATAGGATTTGTCCCTCCTATATAACAGGAGATGTGTTTGGCCCTTGATCAAGTGAGAACTAAAATGCATGGCCATGCTCGAATGAGTCGATATGAGATATCGAGCTTATTCGTTTATTCTAGTTCTACTTGGGGATCAAGAAATAAAGATTGGATATACGAGTATGACTATTCCATGACTCGTGTTCAATCTAAACACAAAGGACAAAGGGATTAAGTTACATGATTAATATTATCACAAGTTCTAAAGGTTATGTCGAGTCATTGACATTCTTGTAATTTGGGTAGCATCGATGTGTTGCTAGATACCGCTCAATGCTTGCGACATAAAATGAGATTTTATGTCACTGCCAACATTACGAGATCCTATCGGGTCGCACAAAAGATTAAATCGATAAGGGAAATTAAATTCATTGGATGAATTAATTAATTAAGAAGAGTCTTAATTAAGTGATTAAAAGGTTTTAATTAAATCATGGGTTTGGGCCCATAAGACTTTGAGAAAGTCTTGAACCTTAATTAAAAGCCTTATAATATAAATAAGAGGTTTTGATTAATTGTTAATCATACTTTCATATCATTGTTTGATATCAAACCCTAGCCTCCACTTCAAGCTCCTCTCGGCCGCCTCTTCCTTCACTCCTCACGGCCGCCGTCGGTTGTGCTAGGGTTTTGGTTGGCCGTCGTTAATCGGTTTTGAACCGAGAGCTCGATTTTGGTTTAAGAACTTGTCTAGTAACTTGTTCTTAAATCCCCTTTCGATTTGATCGTGTGGATACCGTAGAGACGAAGGTGAAAACTTTCGTTTGTGACTCGGAGTTCGTTGGACGTGCTGCTCCGTGGAATCTGCTTCAAACACGCTACAAGGGTGAGACACTTGTTATTACTTAATCCGATATGATAACCTATGTATAGATCCGGTGTTAGTAATCCATAAATTTTTATTCCGCTGCGTTGTATGACATAAGGATTACTTTCAGTTGGGACAAAACTCAAGGAGTTTTAGAGGTGCAAACTATCGAAATTCTGCATAAAAATTCTGTGCAGATTGTTGATAGATATTGAGTAGATTCTGGGACGATTTTGTGGCTAGAGGAGAGGTGGAATTCGAAACTAATAAGCTGAAATCCTTGCCATGGCTTATCGAGAATTTGAAGGAGAAATTATGAGGAGTTTTGAGATATTAAACCTTCAAAAATTAAGAGTAAATCTTTGCAGATTTGATGTGGTAATGTTCAGATTCTGTTCGATTCAAAGTTGCTGCAAATTGATGAGTTAATGGAAGAGTTGAGATGGTTAGGGACTCTATGATGCCTTGGTATCTCTTGACTAGAGTTTTGCAATATGTAACTTCCTTTAACAAGACTTTTATACCTACTAGAACACTTACTAATTTATCTCCACTTAACTTAGTGTTCTAGTTAAACTATAACACTAAGAATTTTAAATAACCAAAAGAGTTTAATAAGGATTAGTTAATCAATGACTCTAAAATCCGGGTCTTTACACAAGTCATGTCAAACAACAACACATATGCACATATGTTGATGTATAACATGACCTGATTTATACAAGAATTTTCATTACAAGATAGGGGATACCCCATGAATTATTTCATGAATTAATGCTTAAAGCTGAATAATTAGGTAACTCTGTGTTGTTGTCACTTCCCATGTCTTACCCAAAACTTTGATTATGAAATAGATTCACTAATTGTTTTTAATTGACATTGAATATTAAATATAATGATGATGATATTTACTAGGGATAATTTCAAACTAACCATCTTACCATGAACCTTTGATATATTATTACCATTATATTAGAAATTGATACATTTTTTTTTTTGAACTAATAATATATTAATAGATTAATCAGTTATAATAAAGATCCAGATCAGATATGACTATCCAACACATAGAAACCAACATAGATGAATGTAATTATATTTTACTCCGACTTGCAAAACCTATGATGTACAGTTAAAATTTGTTTCAAGTCCGTGACTAAAGTAGATCATTGGGTAAAGGGTACATTGATATAGACAAGAGTACAACTAATATTTTATTGGGTGACCAGTACTCACTGGAATATTGTTGAGTCACGTTAAATGGTAATATATTTGAGTACGACACGGAAATAAATCATTTTTTTGAAATTTATAATAATTTTATAAATATGTACTCTTACAAAATATTTGGCGAGGCGAAGCACTCTATTGGGTAGGACTGTTTAATTGGTGGGATCAATCCAAACTCGGTCCATAATCAGACTGGTTAGCCCAGTTTAGAATCGAATTGAAATCGGACTAACCGATTTCGAACTGATCCGGAACAAGTAAGATACCGGTCCGAATCGATTCTACCGCTCCGAAATCGATATCTTACAGGTTTCGGACCAAACAGATCCGTTATTTTTAAAAAAAAAACTTCAAAAAAATCGGTTCCTGTATGGAACCGATCCAACCCGAAACTGGATCAGACTGATTCGTTAAGCAACCCTGATCGGGGGTGATATGGACCCCTATGGATGGTTTCGGATCGGATCGATCCGTTAAGCAGCCCTGATCGAGGGTGATCGTGGACCTTTATGGCTGGTTTCTGATCGGATCGAAGCAACCTTGATTGAGGTGATCATGGACCCCAGCCGACACTAGTTCTATCCCAACCCTACATTAATATATCATTGATTGATTTAGATATTTTAAAGTAAAAAAATAGTTTACGGTAAAAGGAATTCTAAATTTTAAATTTATTTATATGAGAAAATTACGAAAGAGATCAAAGAATTTTTTAAGATACTATTATTTAATATATACACACAGAGAGTATCATTTCTTCTATTTGTTGTTTTTGTGGTCATATTGTGATGATGACAGATAACTAACATTTTTCTTCCACGTTTATTACATCTTAATTTTACCATCTTAAGCAGTGTTCGCTAAATAGATGAGATGACTAGTTAAAAATCATGATTAATTATATCTTTAAAAATATATCAAACGATGATTTACATGATAGATATGACTAAATTCATCTCTAAAAATCGAAAAATTCACCATTGTGGATAAAAATTTTCAAGGGCGACATCAAAAGGATTTGGCTAATAAAAGCTGTTGGAATCGAAGAGGGGGGTGAATGAGATTCCTTGGCTACTTTAGCGTTTTAAAATGAGTTTGTAAAAATAAAATATTTTGCGCTTGCGGAAGCCTTTAGTCAATCGATAAATGCAAAGAATAAAATAAATAAATGCGTAAAGGAAATAAAGCAATAAATAACAAAAGGATTTGTTATAGAAGTTCGGCGATGAATCGCCTACGTCTCCTCTTCCCGGTTAGATAACCTCCAACCGAGGTTCCACTAGAACAATTGGTCTTGGCCTTGAGGGCTCCAAGTTAGCCACACAACAACTCTTCCCGAGTTTACAACGCTCTTCCCGAGCACACTACTCTTCCCGAGTACACAAGCTCTTCCCGAGCACAATACTCTTCCCGAGTATACAAAGCTCTTCCCGAGCTACCAACACTCTTCACGAGTTTTCTTGGCCTTAAGGGCTCCAAGGATAGCCACACACTTGCACCAACTAGACTTGTTGATGACTTTACAATTTTCCAACTTGCTTTGGTGTTGGAGGACCTTTACAAGAAATCAAACCAAAAGCACCTTTATGGTGTACCAACACGAAGTGAACAAGACTCACACACAATAAAAGAATTACAAGCTCCAATACAATAACAATGTATGGAGATTGCAACTTAAATCAACTAATAATTATCAAGACTTTGGTATAAGTTGTAGCTTGTTCCTTAGCTTCAAAGTGCTCCAAAGCATCCATATTTATAGTGTAGAAGGCCTCCAAGGCTCCTACTAGCCGTTGCTACTCATAAGGCTGAAATCACTCCAAGATCGCCTCGGACATCGCCTCAGGCGATCACCATCGCCGCGCCCCAACGGTCACCAAAAATCACGCATCGCCTCAGACGATCGCTGGATCGCCTCAGGCGATCCAAAGCCAAAATCAAGGCCGTAGCCTCAGCTCCTTCAAATCTTGCATCGCCTCAAACGAACTCCAGATCGCCTCAGGCGTTCGTGCCATCGCCTTGGGCGTTCAGCCCGTCGCCTCGGGCGATCTCCCTGCGCGCATGCCCGCGCCATGCCTCGGCGTCGCTCCAGTCGATGTGCGGGGCGAAGTGCCAGAAGGTTGCCATCGCCTCAGGCGTTGTTCACCATCGCTTCAGGCGATCTTCCTCGCATGCTCGCCTAGCCATCGCCTCTGTCGATGTGCGTGGCGATGCCTGGCCTGGCACCCATCGCCTGGGGCGATGATCACCATCGCCTGGGGCGATCCAGGCCAGAATATGCACACTTGAAGTTCTTCATTCCAATCCACTTTTCATCACTTAATCTGCACACTAAGTAGATGCATTAGTATAACAAACACAAGTTTTGTTGATCATCAAAACTCAAAGATAGACCGGGGATAATTTAACGCATTAAACGCAACCATGCGTTTAAGGCTCAACAATCTCCCCCTTTTTGATGATCACAAAACTTGATAAACTTGAATAAGTAATATGCATGAAATGTGAGTAAAAATAACTCCCCCTTAACAATTGCATAACACATACAAGTTATCAAGTGAATCATTAAACAAATAACTCTCCCCCTCAAACCATGCATACATAAGCTCTCCCCCTTAAACTAAGCATGTATTGAGGTTCAAGTTTATCACAAAATTCTCCCCCTTTTTGTGATAATCAAAAAGCATAAAATCAAATAAACATGTCATAATTTATATGATGACATATAGCTTCAAATTACACATGTTCCTCATCAAACAAGATTAATTTATATAGATGTGAATCACAACCATGTGTTTAAGGCACTCAACAATTAATTCTAAAAGTTGCAATGTGTGCATATGTTCATGCATTCATGCCAAAAACAAAATACTAAAAATATCAAGGCATTATAACAAATCATATACTAACACATTTTCACATAACATATTCAAATTTGAATGCAAAGCATATCAAGCTACTTACTATAAAAAGATAAGCATACATCATGCATTTCAACAATTATGCTAAGGGGTTATGCATTTTACTCCAATGAATAGTGATCTTCAATATTTATTGATCACAATTAATTTGTGCCAATGAATTTTGAAATTGCTCTTTTAATATGTAAAAAGTAAATTTTACCCTCAATGACAAGAGTTCGTTCTTGTCATAGGTCCAACGCCTCGAGCCTCTTCTATATTTGTGAATAATACAAACTCCTCCTTTGAGTTGCTTGGCCCTTCATCCTTCATTCCATTCTTGTCCTTACAAGACAAATTTACAATTGGAGGAACTTTGGTACCCATTTGATTTTTGGGTCCTAGGGGGTTAACTTTCAATGGCACTTTTGGAATCCATTTCCACCTCTTATTAGGTTGGTATTGGATTCTAACAAACCTACACTTATTTTTAGTGTGGCCATTTTGCAACAATAATTACAAGTAGGAGAATCATGTTTTGCATTGTCCAACAAGCTAGAAAAAGTTTTTGATTTGCTTGAAAAACCTAACCCGACTTTGTCAAAGCTACAACGTTGCAAGCCAAGCAATTCATTCATCTTTTCACTACTTTCACTAAATTTGCAAAATGATATCTTTAAAGAATTTAATTCATTTTTCAATGAATTATTTTCTTCATCTTCCTTAGCAATCTCAAGTTTGAGTAATTTGTTACTCATCTTGGTTTTGCCAAGAGCATCAATAAGATCATTATAAGACTCTAAAAGTTCATCAAATGAAGGTACCTCATTGTCACTTTCATCTCCTTCATCTCCAAGAGCCATTAGACATAGATTGGTGGCTTCTTCTTCATCGGAATCGCTATCACTCCATGTGGCTATAAACGCCTTCTTCTTCCCTTTGTCCTCATTCTTCTTCCTAGGGCATTTGTTAGCATAATGGCCTTTATCATTACAATTATAACAAGTTACCTCTTTTTTGGATTCATTTTTGGTTGCACTTGAGGTCTTTGACTTGCTATGTTTGGTGAAGAGCTTCTTGAACTTCTTTGTGAATAGGATCATCTTCTCATCATCATCATCTTCTTCATCATCGGAGAGGTCTTTCCTTCTAACCAAGGCAATCTCATTTCTCTTGGATCTATCCTCCTCCTTTACTTCTCTCCTTGTGGCAACTTCAAGCTCATGAGTCACCAATGTGCCATGGAGCTCATCAAGATCATAAGAAGCACTTTCTCCTTTGTTGGACTCGATGATGGCCGTCCTCTTGGCATCCCATTCTTTAGGTAAGGCTCTTAGTGCTCTCCTCCATATTTGCTTTGGAGGATACTTCTCTCCAAGTTGAGCAAGCTCGTTGATAATTTGGGTGAGCCTCCTAAACATGGAATCCACATCTTCTCCGGAATCCATCTCAAATGTCTCATATTTGAGTTGAAGGAGGTCTATCTTTGTCTTCTTCACTTGGTTGGTTCCTTCATGACAAATTTTCAATTTGTCCCATATCTTCTTAGCGGTTGAGCACATTGAAATCCGGTTGTACTCCTTCATATCTAAAGCACAATGCAAAATATTAATCGCTTTAGCATTTTGAGATATTAACATCATATCCGCTTTTGTGAAGTCGTCCATTTCTTTGGGAACACTAATTCCCCCAACATCCTTTAAAGGAGTATGTGGACCTTTCACAATGATTTTCCATAGATCATAATCTACGGATTGGATATATAGAGAAATTCTATTTTTCCAATACCCGTAGTTATCACCCGTGAAAAGCGGAGGGCGATTCGTCGATTGACCTTGAGCAAACTCATTTGCTAGATTAGCCATAAAAAGATTTTGATTTAAAACAAAAATCAAATGGCTCTGATACCACTTGTTGGAATCGAAGAGGGGGGGTGAATGAGATTCCTTGGCTACTTTAGCGTTTTAAAATGAGTTTGTAAAAATAAAATATTTTGCGCTTGCGGAAGCCTTTAGTCAATCGATAAATGCAAAGAATAAAATAAATAAATGCGTAAAGGAAATAAAGCAATAAATAACAAAAGGATTTGTTATAGAAGTTCGGCGATGAATCGCCTACGTCTCCTCTTCCCGGTTAGATAACCTCCAACCGAGGTTCCACTAGAACAATTGGTCTTGGCCTTGAGGGCTCCAAGTTAGCCACACAACAACTCTTCCCGAGTTTACAACGCTCTTCCCGAGCACACTACTCTTCCCGAGTACACAAGCTATTCCCGAGCACAATACTCTTCCCGAGTATACAAAGCTCTTCCCGAGCTACCAACACTCTTCACGAGTCTTCTTGGCCTTAAGGGCTCCAAGGATAGCCACACACTTGCACCAACTAGACTTGTTGATGACTTTATAATTTTCCAACTTGCTTTGGTGTTGGAGGACCTTTACAAGAAATCAAACCAAAAGCACCTTCACGGTGTACCAACACGAAGTGAACAAGACTCACACACAATAAAAGAATTACAAGCTCCAATACAATAACAATGTATGGAGATTTCAAAGCTTAAATCAACTAATAATTATCAAGACTTTGGTATAAGTTGTAGGCTTGTTCCTTAGCTTCAAAGTGCTCCAAAGCATCCATATTTATAGTGTAGAAGGCCTCCAAGGCTCCTACTAGCCGTTGCTACTCATAAGGCTGAAATCACGCCAAGATCGCCTCGGACATCGCCTCAGGCGATCACCATCGCCGCGCCCCAACGATCACCAAAAATCACGCATCGCCTCAGACGATCGCTGGATCGCCTCAGGCGATCCAAAGCCAAAATCAAGGCCGTAGCCTCAGCTCCTTCAAATCTTGCATCGCCTCAAACGAACTCCAGATCGCCTCAGGCGTTCGTGCCATCGCCTTGGGCGTTCAGCCCATCGCCTCGGGCGATCTCCCTGCGCGCATGCCCGCGCCATGCCTCGGCGTCGCTCCAGTCGATGTGCGGGGCGAAGTGCCAGAAGGTTGCCATCGCCTCAGGCGCTGTTCACCATCGCTTCAGGCGATCTTCCTCGCATGCTCGCCTAGCCATCGCCTCTGTCGATGTGCGTGGCGATGCCTGGCCTGGCACCCATCGCCTGGGGCGATGATCACCATCGCCTGGGGCGATCCAGGCCAGAATATGCACACTTGAAGTTCTTCATTCCAATCCACTTTTCATCACTTAATCTGCACACTAAGTAGATGCATTAGTATAACAAACACAAGTTTTGTTGATCATCAAAATTCAAAGATAGACTGGGTATAATTTAACGCATTAAACGCAACCATGTGTTTAAGGCTCAACAAAAGCCATGTTAAATAAAAGAAAAGTTATTTTGTAAAGCCTTTTCAATACGATAGGGGTTGTATGATAGTAGTCATCGAGATAACCCTACCGACTTAGGTTCAACTTTTAAAGATAAATTCCTCATAATGTGAGTGCTCCTAAGCTCAACCTTTATCTAGATCTTCTCAATTCCTATCCTCGGCTCATACCTCAGTGCTAAAGAGCTCCTTTTTTTTTATCATGGAAAGAGAGTTTTTGTTACTTAGAAGACTCAAACTTGAGTTAATTCCATTTTGAGGATGGTGGCAACTATTAGTCTAGGCATTTGGTGTTACCGAAAGAGCTTCTCGACGTTCACTTTTACCTCTAAAATCTTATGTTTAAGATCGGCTCATTCTATACCTCTCATTCTTGCACAATGGGATTTTATCTCCAAAATGAGTGTGATGCTATTGATGTGTGATAATTGTACCTGATTGGAAGCCTCCAACTTATTGTCTGTAAATGTGTGTTGATTAGCGTACCCAAATTGTGAAGATGGGAGCAAAAACGAATAGATTATTCAATATTTTAAATAGTATGTTGTTAGAACTATATTGCCAGGCCAGCAGCAATAGGTTACTCTCTAAATAGATTTTTCTTTCCACTCATGGTTTTAAATATGTCGATTTTAAAGAGATTTGTGCAATCGGAACTCAAATAATTGTCCCATAGTAAACACATAAGCAGTGTTTTGAAATCGGACCAGATCGGCCGCTTCAACTTGGTTGAACCAGTTGTTTCTTCAATTTTTTTTTTTCTAATTTTTTTTTTAAATTTTTGTTAAAATTATAATTCAAAAATATTACATTACTTGTTATTGAAATAATTACAAAATAATATTTATGTATGTATAAAAAAACCCATAAAGGTGTCTTGTTATTATACATAAATATGTTTAGTTTCTCGTAAATTATAAAAGATGTAAATCGTTTCATAATTTTTTAAATATTTTCCTATGATTTTTGGTAATCATTTGTTATTTTTGAGATATTTTATTCCTTCTTTTTTATGTTGAACATCTTGTTTAATATGATTTTTGAGTTTGACATGTTATGTTGGTGTGATGATATTTGTTTTATTGTGAATAACATGAAACTATAACAAATAAATTATATATATTTTATAAAAATTAAACTAGATATTATATAATGCTGACGTCAACACCGGTTGAATCAGTGGTTCAAACAGTTTAACCGATCGAACCTATAACCAGTAAGATCACCGATTTTATGTTCGGTCCGATTTTGAAAACACTCCACATAAATATGTTGTCGCTCACATTCACAGACTCTCTTTCAGGTAACATCCATTCCTCTTTAAGTTACGGGACCATTAGGTGCTTTGATATATAAAGGTGATTGAGGTCACGTAGACTACAAGATAAATTTCAATTGTGATTAGGTCTTTGCTACCTTATGGAGTTATTCATGGGAGAATATCCCATAGGATAAATTCGTCCATTCAGTGGAAATATTCACACTCAATATCATTGAGAGTATTCTCAATAAAGGGATGGATTTACCCATAAGACATTATCACATGGGGTAGTTAATAACATTTCTTTAATAGCATTATGTTCTATTTGGATGAAAGGATTTTGTGGATTTGGAGTTCAAATCTTTAATATAAATTCATTCAAATTATTTGGCTAATTTTCAAATTTATGGATTTCAAATTTATCATCGTTAATTTTAAGTTTTTTAATAATACCAAAATTTTCAACTTTCTGATTATTGAAATTATTTCAAATTAAATTTTTAATTATTGAAATAAAATAATTGAATCTAATTGGAAAGTAAATTTTTATTTGTTTGAATTCATGATTCATCTATTGGAAATGAATTTCTGACGATCAAAATAAAAAGCTGGGACTTTGAGAACAACCCCAAAATTCTTGCCCACCTTTTGCATTAAACCAAATCCACTCATTTATATAATCCACCCCTTTATTCTTATTCTTCTCACTCCTGCAAATTTCCTTCTACAAAATCCCACCATTTCCTTCATTTATGAGTTAATTTTCAACAAATTCCCGGTAATTCATCATGGTTTCTGTACAAGATTCTCAATCTCACTCCAACCCAAACATCACTGCTCGCTACCCCCAAACTCGGCCCTACTACTACTACACTCCGCCGCCGTCCTCCGTCAAGTTAAATCGTTCCATGGGCCGTTCTATGCGGACAATCCGTTCTGCTATCTTCCAAGATGATGATTCGGGTCCAGTGAAGGAGAGATCGAGTAATGTGTCGGAAATTCTCACCGACTCGGTTATCGACCTCCGACTCGGCGAACTCGCTAAGAAACCTTCTAATACTTCCAAGAGCCCCTCCTCATCGGATATTGATGAGATTTTGGACGTCTCGCAAGCGTTCAGTGACTTTTCTGCTTGTTCCAGCGACATTTCCGGGGAGCTCCAGCGCCTTGCTACCCTTCCCGACCCAGTTCCGAACCCGGGGATGGAGTTCGAGCCTGAATCTGAACCTTGTTCCGGTTTCTTACAGAGAGAAACTTTTTCTACCGAGATTATTGATAGTATCTCACCTGAAGACCTGCAGCCCACCGTGAAATTATGTGTTGATGGCTTGCATTCTTCATCAATTGCTGTAAAGAGATCTGCTGCTGCTAAATTGCGACTGTTGGCGAAATATCGGGCCGACAACCGGGTCTTGATCGGCGAATCCGGGGCAGTACCCGCTTTTGTCCATCTCCTCCGCTGTTCCGACCCGATGACACAAGAACACGCCGTCACGGCTCTTCTGAACCTCTCCCTTCACGAATCCAACAAAACATTAATCACAAAAGCAGGCGCGGTAAAAGCTTTAATCTATGTCTTGAAAACAGGTACCGAGATTTCCAAGCAAAACGCCGCTTGCGCTCTGTTGAGTCTATCTTTAATAGATGAGAATAAACTATCAATTGGAGCTTGCGGTGCGATACCCCCATTGGTGTCTCTGCTGATAAACGGTTCAAATCGAGGCAAAAAGGATGCTTTAACCACGCTTTACAAGCTCTGTTCAGTGAAATTGAATAAAGAAAGAACAGTGAGTGCTGGGGCAGTGACCCCGTTGTTGGGTCTTGTGGGGGAACAGGGAACTGGGCTAGCAGAAAAGGCCATGGTGGTGTTGAGTAGCTTGGCGGGGATTGAAATGGGGCGCGAGGCCATTGTTGAAGAAGGTGGGATCCCGGCTTTGGTGGAAGCGATTGAAGACAGCAGTGAAAAGGGCAAGGAATTTGCGGTGTTAACTTTGTTGCAGTTGTGTGGAGAGAGTGTTAAAAACAGGGGATTTCTTGTGCGGGAGGGGGGAATTCCGCCGCTGGTTGCCTTATCTCAGCTGGGGACGGCGAAAGCTAAACATAAGGTTAATTTCTTTTTATGTTTTATCAAATTTTATATTTTTACTACAAATTATTCTGTTTCTTGTTACTGGTTTATGTGCTCAGTAACAGCAACATAACCAAGATTAGATTTTTTTGTGTGTTTTAAACCATTGATTAGGAATCTTGGATTGATATTAACCTTCTTGAATTTCAAATTTTGATGAAAAGTGGTTTTTATTCATTTAGCATGTGGCTAAGCTAGGTAATGAATGACAGTAAATAATCGGCCATCATTGAATCAACTTAAATCCTGCCTATTTGAAGCGTGGTTGGAAAATTAACCTATGAGGTGGTTCTGCAAAGTTGTCTTCATTATAAGATTGACTGTTAAAATTGACACATTTCTTTCATGTGGCATGTTGTTTCTTAATGATGATGATGATGACAACAACTTAAGTTTACTAAAGTAAGCACCACAAGTTGACAATAATTTCTGATTATGTCATAATCTCGTGGTCCAGTTGTAGGGTCAGCTCTTAATCTATTGTTTAATGCTCTTCTTGCTTGCTTTGCTATTATTAATTAGGTAGCTATGGGGAGTATTAATATTCTATATTATTATCTTTCCTCTTGCATAATTCAGTCCAGATAACAACTGCTGCAGTGTTGCTTTCATTGTTCTTGCCTTTAGTATCTTGTTCTGTAAATGAAAAGTGCTTTTTTTTTTGGACTCAATGTTTCTATTGAATGGGAGTATCTTCACTTGTGGCAGGCTGAAACGCTTCTTGGGTACTTGAGAGAATCAAGACATGAAGCTTCTTCCTCAAGTCCATAATGGAGGAGGCATTTCAGATGGTCAAATTCTCTAATTAATGCATTATATTGTATCTTATTATATTATCCTGTGCCTAAGGAATTAATGGTGTGCTCTTGGGTGTATATAGTTTAGTGTGTGTTGGTAGAATGGAAAGGTGGATGATTGTTTTTGAAGGTTTGCAAGATAAAATCAATGGTAAAATTGAGAAGCTGGTGACAAGAAGAAGATGACATAACCTTTAAGTTTTAGGGGTTTTTATGGCCCTTTGTTTTATTATTATTTTGCTGACTGCTGTAGTTTGTTTTTTAGCTTTGGTTGGGGCTGTCATCCTTGGTTTTGTTTGGGTGATTCCTGATTCTTTGGAAGGTTTTGCTAATTTTCTGAACTAGTCCTCTACTTTAAAGTCAAGTATGGTTGAGTTTGGTTTGTAATAATGATATTATTATATTTCCCTCACACTTGTCATTTTACCTTTGTTCGTGATGCGAGGGTGATGCTGTTTTTGATATGCTTACTCATATGATATGTTAGCCTCTCTCTCATTGATATTACGTATTAACATTGGTGTTTTCATTAAATTCAGGAAACCCTGTCAATTGATGAACTAGTATTTTTGCAATTAGAATCCAATACTTGTTTTGGGTCCTTTCCTCATGGCTCAGATTCCTTTTCTTTTTGCTTTTCATGATTATTGTTCAACAAAGTACAGCTAAGAGCAGAATGAGTTCCATTTTTTTATTTTATTTTTGTTTAAAAAGGTATCCAGGCTTGCGCCTGGCTAATCCTTAGGTGACGACCCCAGCCCCTCAGACTGCCACCAGGTAAATCGAGGGATGTGCACGGATGACAGGTATCTGAGGGAGCGGATCAACATGACCCGAACTCAGGACAAACCCCCACAATATTTCAGCGGAGAATTTGTCCCACACGGGATTCGAACCTGCGACGTCGAAGAATTTCTCCCAACATCATCTTAGTTTTTACCAATCTGTCTATGCCTGTGGGGGCATGAATTCCATTTCTTTTGCCATGTTAGTGGTACCTTAAATGTTCGATGAAATGAAAACTTGGCACATGAAATTTGTAAGAAGGAAAAGAACCTCCATCATTTGTTCATTTGTACTCATTTCAAACCCACACATGGTAACTTTTGTTCCCACGTGATCGATGAATATATATTTGTTTTTAAATTTAAAGCAAACGACTCCTTAGTTGGCATGCAATTTCTTGTCAATTATGGTAGTTTTCAAATTTCACCCGAGTAGGTCAACGTCGGTGCCTCATCCATTGACCCCCACCACTTGTTTTTAACCATTCTTAGTTGGTACACTATAATTTCTTATTTGTAAAGTCTTGAGCTAACAAAGCATCTGGATTTGGATCAAGATAGGCTACGATTTAGTCGAGTATGTTACCCTTCCACTCAATCTTGTTTCAACTACTTTTTTAAATAGCATCAATTTTCCGAGTATTTTGAGGCTTAACATAGTCGTTATCGAAGTGTTATGATATTGCAATATCAAATATTGTTGCTAACAGAATAATTTTCATGTTAAAGTTATAAAAGTTGTTCTGATAGCAACAATATTTACTCTAGCAATTACATTTCTCATTATCGAAATGTCTTCTGGTGTTCTAGAATTACTAGGATTAAAGACAAGAAATTTGGATAACAATTCTTTTGAAAGTTCGATATAAGGGGCCTAACAACTCTTCATGATAAAGCCGGCCACCCCAACCAGCAAACAACCCCACCTAATATTTACGTCTTTTGGTAAAGTAAGAGTGCTTCTTTGCTTTCTTTCTTTATCCATATTAGTGTTATTATATATATTAGTTGTCATATATATAATTATTTTTATAGAAATATTCGAATAAAAAGTGCTATTCAACCAGACAATCAAATTCCAAGTGAAAACATCATAAAAACCATCAATCCCAAAAACTAGGAAACCTAAAATCTAATACTAAATATGTAATTAAGACGACGGGAAAAAAAAACTGCTACAGATCACAACAGGAAATAAAACACATGGTTTCATTTAGAATCATCAGCTTCCTCGGAACCGCCACACAACTTCGGTTTGAATCCCTTCTCCAGCATCTTTTCAACCTCTTCAAACTGCAGTCCCTTTGTTTCTGGCACTAGGAGAAAGATTGCCACAAGTCCAATTATAGAAAATCCAGCAAACAAGAGAAATGTGCCCGAAGAACCTACAGCTTCGGTTAAAGTTAAGAATGTCTCGCTGACTATCAGATTCGAAACCCAGTTCGAAACCGCTGCGATTCCTCCCCCAATGCCTCTGTATCGTAGTGGATATATCTCAGAGTTCACAATCCATGGCGCAGTCCCCATGCCGGGCGAATAGGATATGATGTATAGTCCTAGAAGTAAAACCGCAAAGATACCGAATTTGCTCGGACAGCCTTTTGTATACCACGTACGACGTTCTCCACCACACATTGATTTTACAGCATCTGTTGCGGCCAAGCATGCCCCCGGTTGATACTAATTACAAGATTTAAGCACAGGATAGATTATTAAGGTATTATAGATGATCGGTGTCAATAATTTGGACCGAGAAATTATATATGTAAGATAAGAATATAATGATATCTTACGTTGTTGTCTCCATTGGCGCAAAAGCCGCAATCCGAGGATGCTTTCAGGCATGACATGCAATTCCAGGAAGATGGCTGTGCGGTTTGCAAGAAACTGGAACACGTCGAGTTCACACCGAAATGGGAAGATTCGAAGGTGCTTACTCGTGGTGCGTGTTCAGAGGCTTCGTAAAACAGGACAGATAAAGCAACAAGACAGATTATGATCCCGAACATAGATATAATCATCAATCTTCTTCTCCCGAATCTGTCAACAAAAGCCATGCTAATGATCGAGCCAATGGCGTTCAGACCAGATGTGATAAGGGACAGTGATAAAGCTGTCTTGTTAGAAGCAAATCCGGCAAGCTGAACAATCGTGGGACTATAGTACATGACGGTGTTTATGCCGACGAATTGTTGAGCAACTTGTACGGTTATACCTGCGTATAGGCCTCTTCTTACAACGTCGTTTCCCCATATGTTCTTTAGTTTCGAAATTATATTGTTTCCGACAGCCCCTTCCTCGGCCTTTTCAGCTTCAATGGAAGATTGAAGAGCGTTCATTTCATCTTCAACTTCGTGGGGAGGGTAGATTTTCTCCAAAATTGCCCTCGCCTCTTTAACTTTGTCCTGATCAAGGTTGTCGTGTTAAAGATCCTCGTGTCAGAAGTTTTCTCAAATATTTAAGCAAACTTTCCTCCATAACAGTAAATATTAATAAAATAGTATAAGGATGTGGCATTAGGATGTTTCTACCTGCCTATATAACCATCTAGGCGACTCGGGAAGCGACATCATCAAGATGATCTGAACAACGGCTGGAATTCCTGCTACCCCGAGCATCCAGCGCCACGTTCCATTTGTCTGAAAACACATTCACGATGTGTTTAAATACAGATGTAAACAACAATTTGAGCTTAAACTTTCTGAAAAATAAACTACCTTTGTGAATGCTAAGTTGATAAGATAAGCCATGAATTGTCCTCCTGTAATAAGCAGACCATTTGTGCTGACCAAGGCTCCCCTGATCCGAGCAGGGGATGCCTCAGAAATATAAAGCGGTGCGGTTATGGACGCCATTCCTACTCCTAAACCGACTAGTATTCTTCCTATGATTATCATCCAAGGGCCTACAGCCGCAGCCATGATAACTGCACCGAAGAAAAAAAGGACATCGGCCAAAAGAATGGTTTTCTTTCGGCCATACTTATCGCTCATCATTCCTCCGAAAGCAGCACCGAAGATAGCTCCTGCTACTGCCATGCTCACTATTGTTTCCTTAACATCGATGAACAAAAATACTTATTACCACAAAAGAAAAATGGCACGAATCATTAAGATTATAATCTGCCTTGTTCGAGAGAAGGGCTAGGCCGAGACAACGGGAGGAGAAATGGGGTGTCTATGTGTAGAGAAACTTGCCATTTCAGAAAATTTACACACAATTTTTAAAAAGTTCGCTCAAAGGACATGTCAGTTTGGAGTTACCTGCAGCCATGTATGTCTGTCGACAGCTGGGTACTCATCTCGAATGTAGAGCAGGGCACCAGAAATAACACCTTTTAACCGTGCAACACAAATTTAATCATATTATATATCATTGGCAATAGAAAATCTTGTGTAAATTTGCAGAAAAAACCAATTCAAACGTAAATAAAACAAAGGGCAGTTTCATACCGGTATCGTAACCAAACAGAAGCCCTCCTATTCCAGCTGATAAAGCGAGACGCATGATGTAAGGTGTCTTCCAACTCGTGCTCCAGCATTCTGTGAATTCTGTTTTATCCGGTTTAGTAACGCCTCCCTCCATTTGAATTCGGGCTAGAAATAAAACTCAACACAGTATTTCAAGATCAACCAAAATTTTATGCCTGAATAGAAAGACATCTCGTATAAGTTTTATCCGTCTAAATTACATTCAAATATGTAACATATCCACCTTTCTGAATCGCCCCACGCCAAAAAAACATATAAGCCAAAATTGACCTTGCATAAACTAAAAAACTGCGCCTTTTAAATTGTCTCAAGCTGTGGAAATTCTCAATGTTTTTGCCAATAATTTAATCCAATATCAAGTGCAGGAAAATCCCAGAAAGAAAGAACAAAAAAAACAAAGATCAAACCCCATTCAGAAACGAGCGACGCGTTGCAGATTACATAAAAACAGATTGAAGAACATAAAGCCAAGAAACATAAAACGACTATATGTGATCATATAAACTATTACACAGTCTGATTAGCCAAAAAGGATTTGAATTTCGTTTATGATTTTTTAAACATTTAATTTTAGTCATTTGAATCTTTGTTCCGCCCTGAATACAGAAACACAAATCAGTGAAAGCGAATCAAAACTTCACCTTCTTGTCCTTTTTTTGCATGCAAAATTTGTATTAAAATAATTGTACAGATTTCAGGTATGCGAGCGAGGTGTGTTTATATAAAGAACCAATCGTCTAAAGGCTACGGATTGGGAAACAGACTTCCCTTTGAACTGTTTTTGTATATTCCTATTGAAACTCTGACTAGTTAGAGTGTTAGCATTAGGTTAGAATTCTAATGAACAATGTAGATAATATATATATTATTATTATCTTGAGATTTAAATTATTTTTGATGATACTTATCCAAAATAATTTTAGATAGTTAAAACAATTTGTTTAAATAATAAATAAATAAATTGCATTTAATACCTACTATTTATTATAAAATTAAAAGGTATGTGAAAAATCTTTAAAGATAAAGGGGAAAAAAAAGATTTTGCGCATCGTTAATATGTATCATTCTAATTTATACACATTATCCCTTTTGATATGATGATAGTTTTTTTATTTAATATCCAATATATTCTTATTTTATTTAATATTAGGTAAAAATCATAAATTCATTACAAACTCTCTCAATCTTATCTAAATCATTCATCATCCAATATTATAAAATACCATAATTTTTCATTAAAAATAATCTATATAATTTTTAATTTTTATATAATCTTTAAAAAATTTACATAAACAATACTTAACACAAAAATAGTAATATGAGATACTAGTATATATTCAAATACGACTAGGTTGTGGGTGCTTTTCAAAAATGTGTTGAACTGAATAAAGTGACGTTGACAGCGGTGTACAATTAGGTAGATCTTGTCCATAAAAACAGTGTTCTTAGAGGCACATCAAATCATTGAATGCTATATTTCTATCCAAACTTGGATGAGAATATTCTGATCCAATGATTGATATTATTTAAGAGCGTTACCCTTAGCGGGTGCAACCAACAAACCAATTATCTCCTACTTGTTTTTTTCAATGTAATTATATAAATTTAAGCCTAATATATTCTATTTATAAAATTACTGAAATATTCACATTAAATATATATTTAATAGTCTACAATATTTATTCACAATAAAACAACTTGAACTATATGTGTAAATGATTGGATAGTTTAAATTTTGCTAAGTTGATTTTAAACTTGTGTTTTTGATGGAATTTGTGGCATATGTTGTTACTTTGCTGAGAGCTATTATCGGTTGTTGATGCTAATTGAAGCTATTTTCGACGGTTAAGACAAAAAGGTCGAATGTAAGATAAATTAAGATTATATGTATTATGTAAAGGAGTGAATAATATGAAAAAAAAAGGCCTCTTTTTCTAATATTACATTTGCTCTCTTTTATATTATATGTAAATTGAGTTCATCTAAAAGAACACTTAAAAAGAGAGATGGATGAAGCATAATGGCCAACTAAAAGCCCAAATTTATACTTTTTCCTGCAAATATTCTGAGAATTATTTAACCAAAGCACAATTTTACACCTCAAAATAATTATTAGAAAGCATGGTATTGAATGAGGAATTGGAGAAAAATTATAACCAAATTGGTTTTCCCAAAATCACTTGGATATTGAATTGTGAGTCTGAAGTTAGGCAAGGCTTAAAAAAAAATTTATATAAAAAAAAAAATCTCAAATTTGATATTTAAGATGCATGGTTGTCACACTCCAACCTGTGATTACCTCTGCCCCTTTCAAATTTATGTTTCTACATCTCACATTGCATCATTTCCAGTATTTATCTATTCAAGAAAAATAGAGATTATTAAATTATATGAAACCACAAAACTAAGATGGAGCATATAATTTAGGAAGATACTCAAAATTTTATGATCTTCGTACCATACTATCACTAGGCAATCCTCATAACAAAAGAATATTAAAGATATAAGATCCCCAATTTTACACACCCTTGGGTGCATCTCAAACATACAACTTTCCATATGAGAATCCGAACCCATCTCACATATTTACGATTAACTTGATGTTGTCTCAAAAAGTGTGCAATCTCATTAAATGCATCCCAACCATACGTGGGACATTGTCCGTTGAGGGCAACAATAACTCATATCACATTTTACCTAATGATAATAATATAGAACTCTCAGATGCGTAACCAAGATTTTAAAATCAGATGGGTAAAAACCCAAATAAAAATTTATGGTGGGCAAAATATAATATTTGTATTTAAAAATTTTTACAACAAAATAAAAAAGTTATAGGTAAAATTTATATCATTTCAAAATTTTATGCTAGGCTAATGCACACCTTTGCCCATATAGAAGTTCCACCCCTGGAGCTCCCCGATTTGTTGGGAAGAATAAGAGTTTATACTCATTTTAAATGGACTCGAATTTGAATTACGTTTGACGCAAAAATTGATTTATTCATTCCCAATCTTTCAAAAAAAAAAAAATACAGCGGTCAAATAATTTCTATTGATTTAATCATTCCCCACCTTAAAAAAAAAATTGGTACAGCGGTCCAATAATTCCTTATAATAATGTTGTGCCCGGTAAAGCAATGGCAAGGCCCATTTTCTTGACCCAGCCATTTGTTCCTACTGTCACCGTCATAACTGTAAATCTGGTTTCCCTCTTCTTCTTCTTCTTCTCCTCTCTCCCTTTCGTTAAATATCCAAATTTAAACCTAGTCTAATCATAACTCGTTGAGATTCATTTGGTCCCTCGTTTCTCCCGAGCTATTATTGAATTTATTTTCAACATTTTTTTGCCCTTTTCCCCTCTTCGTTGAAACGGTTTGATTTGATCATAAAACATCGAGGGGCAAAAACCAAGGGAAGAGTTGCATTCATT
This sequence comes from Haberlea rhodopensis, assembly GCA_907163345.1. Taxonomy (NCBI): domain Eukaryota; kingdom Viridiplantae; phylum Streptophyta; class Magnoliopsida; order Lamiales; family Gesneriaceae; genus Haberlea; species Haberlea rhodopensis. The sequence continues at coordinate 3,337,230 of CAJQUN010000003.1, read as the reverse complement.
GTTTCAGGAAGTGGGTCGGTATGCTTCCTTCTTTTCGTTTCATATTCTCTTCTCCTTGAATTTGTGATGTGAATTTATCTCTCCTGTTGAATGCCGTTTTCGTGTCGCTGACTTTGGTTTTCGTTTGTTCTTTGTAAAAGTTCAAGACGGCTGTTTTTCTTTTCTTTTTCTTTTTATGTTTTTTTCCTGGGAAATGAGACAATCAGCACTAAATTGGGGATTATTCTGAAAAGGCTAGGATATTTGTTGGATTTAGAATATATAAATTTGTCTTGGTTGATAATTGATATATACAGATTTTATCGGAATAATAGAATTTATTGCCTAAGTTTTAATTGATCTGACGTTTAGATTTTGAGTACCCGCTTTTCCAAATTGTTAATGTAATAAAGGCTTTTTGAGATGTACGTTAAAGAATTTAAACCACTCCCAGTTGACTGTTTTTGCATCCTAATTACCGCGCGTCAGGACTTGTCCAAATATGTCCAAATACTTCGTAATGACTGTACGATTTTACTTGGTGCAATAATGTGGAATAAATCTGAAGATCTTTGTGGTAGGTTGTGTTCATGTCAAGGGTTCTAACTCTTCAATATTAAATTCTTTGCAATAATTTTGTGAAGATATCTTATCGCTGATGTGTACTGTATGCACATGGTGACTATGATTTAAACTTATAAAAGGTAGGCTTATTGAAGTTGCAGACGGCATTTTTTCTGGAATATCTATAAGTAACATTTTTTGGAATATCAATGAATACATTTGATGCATTACAGCTTTCAGTTTACATGCATATGAGGGATTAAAGCAGAAACAAGAAAGAGTATTGGTGTGAGAAAGTACTTAGAGATTTTTGCATAACAGGTGTAATAAATAATGTGTAGTTAAGAAATGCTTTGGCAAGGAATTTATACATTGTTATGAACATCGTCAAACAGCAAAGATAATCTTCTTAGAGTAGTATTGACTGTCAAATATGAATTTGATCTTTTACAGAGACAGTGTATTCTAGATTTGCATTAAATTCTTTGCTCTTAATGCTTGCTTGGTATTGCAGGTGCCTCTATATCTCAGATTTTTTTAGCCCGGTTGGGATGTGGAATCAACTTTACTTGTAGCTGTGGCTGCCAGTAAAGCTGCTATTTTGGGGTGGAGTACTGAGCAATTGTCTCATCGTGGTCTTATATATGCAACTATTTTGTTAGATTCTTCTCTTTTTGTTTGCACGCAAGTGCTGGACTGCTATCTTTACGTGTGAGTTACCTACCCGACGAGCTTTATCTGATGATCTTTATCTTCACACATATTGTTCTCCAGCAACATCCATTATCCGACTTCTTGAACTGTGCAGTTTGATATTGAACGGTGTTAAAATACCTACAAAAACCTTCCCTTGTTAGCAAATATTCAAAATATGGTTTTGTAACTAAGAATTTTGAAGGGTGAAAAAGATGGCCTTTGGTACAGAGGAAGAACAGACTGAGGATTACCTTTTTAAAATTGTTTTGATTGGTGATTCAGCTGTTGGTAAATCAAACTTGCTGGCTAGATTTGCCAGGGACGAGTTTTACCCTAATTCGAAATCTACCATTGGAGTGGAATTTCAGACTCAGAAGATGGTAATCAATGGGAAGGAAGTTAAAGCACAGATTTGGGACACGGCTGGTCAGGAGCGATTTAGGGCCGTTACATCCGCCTATTATAGAGGGGCAGTCGGAGCGCTTCTGGTCTATGACATTAGCAGACGCCAGACCTTCGAAAGCATTAGCAGATGGCTTAATGAGCTTCATAGTAAGCAATGCGACCTTTTGGACTTCATTTTTGTACTTGTTATGTGCTTTTGTATTGTTAGATATGTGCTTTATTATGCGTACTTATTGGAATTATGTATCTTCTTCTAACAGCCCATTCAGACATGAACGTGGTGACTATATTAGTGGGCAATAAATCTGACCTTAAAGATGCCCGGGAGGTGAAAACTGCTGAAGGCAAGGCCTTGGCTGAGGCGCAGAGTCTGTTCTTCATAGAAACTTCAGCTCTAGACTCCTCCAATGTTGCTTCCGCCTTTCAGATGGTTGTAAAAGAGATCTATAACATTTTAAGTAGGAAAGTTATTCAATCTCAAGAACTCAAACATAAAGAACCTGGCCGGATGGGAAATGGGAAAACAGTAGTTATACAGGCCGATGGGGATCGAGAAACAGATGGACAAGATAAAAAAGCTTTGTGTTGTTCATCATGATTCATTCTGCAAGGAACACGATCCATTTTCAACAGGAGTGAGCTATGATTTCTCGGAAGCTCTTTTCCCATTATCTTAAGATGCAACTCTACTTATTCTATTGTTGAAACTGTCACCCGAGTTTACTTTTGTTACTTGAGTATCAGGGCCAGGAAAAATTAAAAAAAAACTTGTTTTGACCTGGAAATTGTAAATGACCTGGAAAGAAATTTGCGTCACCAAAGAAATTGCTCCAATTTGGGTCCCACTATGGCACTATCCAATTGTTTTTTTTTCCCTCCAACCCTAAACCTGAGACCATTTCTGAAAACCCTTCTCCTTTAAAACCCCGAAACCTCATTTGCCATATATTTTTCCATTCAGACGTATGAATGTAACATCATCACAGTGCACAATCTCTTAAAACGAGAGGCAATACGTAAAGATATATGATGTCATATGACATATTGATTTCTCGGGTAAAATCCATTTATGAAGACACAAACCCTAAAATTGCCGAGCGGAAGCTATACCGAAGAGATGCTTGTCGAACCCAGGATACTGATCAGCATATTCTCGAGCATCCTTTGCCCTCTTCGGGATTTTGGTCAAAGAGTAGCGGAAGACCCGGTCATAACTAAAACTGATTAACCGGCGGAGATGGAACGTGCTTTAATGGAGCGGATTTCTCGGACACGCTTGGCTCCCATCAAGCCACGATCAAAGGACATCATATGGCTGATTTTCCGCGAGTTAGTTACTAAGGGCAGTCCTATAAATACCCTCAAATAACTTCATAAAAGGGTTGGAATTTTTCTGGGCAAAAGACTCCGAAGAGAGCAAGCTTGAGTCTGTTCGGTCTTTTTTATAATTTCTACAACATTAGTCGTGTAAGTCATTGAATAACTTTTTCTTGTGTCCAGATCCTCTTGTAAATCAGTAATATTTATAGTGGAACTTTATACTGGACTGGGTCCCGTGGTTTTTCTCTCAATTCGAGGGTTTTCCACGTAAAAAATCTTGGTGTATTCCTTTTATTTTTCGTACACATTTATTTCTACCAAACACGTAAAATAACGGATCACATCATTGGCGCCGTCTGTGGGAAATTTGATCTAAGGCGTTGAAGTAGGACGAATTTTCTAAACAAAAAATAAATCAAAGGGCAAGATGGCCAGAGGTAAAGGCAGGGGGCAAGCTTCTAGGGGAAATGGATCCAATTCTCACCCATACATGTTCACTGAACCCGGAGAAGAGCCAGAAGATGCAGGATCATCTCAACATGTTCCTCAGTCATTTCCTGTTGGGGGAATTCCCATGGAGCATTTGACGGAAATGATAACCAAAACTGTGGGAGAGATTATGAAGCAATTTATGGCCCCCCCCCCCCAAGAACAAGAAAATGTACAAGATGAAGAGGGGGAAGAATTGGCTTCTCGGCAGGAACCTGAAAGAGAGCCTGAAAGAGAACCTGAAAAAGAGCCTAAGGAAGTTAAACCTGTTTCTAATCATTTGAACGAAGAAGCTGACAAAGCTTTAAATCGCCAAATGGAAGAGCTGAAAAGTGAGCTGCAGCAGATGCGTAATAGGATGGAAGGACGTCTGTATCCTCCGCAGAGGAGTACTCCATTTGCCTCCCATGTGGTTGATGATCCTTTGCCCCCAAATTTCAGGGCTTTAAATGTGGGAAATTACGATGGTGGTACAGATCCCGAAGAATATCTGTCTCGATTTGAAAACGCTTCGCTTCTTCATCAACTTACGGATGGAGTGAAATGTCGGGTTTTCCTGACCACATTATCGGGAGCAGCACAAGCATGGTTTAATCAGTTGCCAGCAAGAATCATAGACTCTTTCCCGAAGTTTAGTTCTCTATTTTTGCACCAGTTTGCAAGCAGCCGGAGTTGCAAAAGAACATCTCTTAGTCTATTCGGGATTAAGCAAGCGGAGAAGGAATCTCTTCGAGATTTTCTGAAAAGATTTAGTCATGCATGTCTTGACATTCCGCATGTCACCTCGGAAATATTAATCAGCGCGTTCACTCAAGGATTAAAAGAAGGAGACTTATTTCGATCTTTGGCAAAAAAGCCACCTTCTGATTATGATGAATTGTTGGGAAGAGCTTCTAAATACATTAACCTGGAAGAAGCCCAGAGGATGAAGCAAAGAAGAGATGGCAAAACTGGGGAAGAGGTAAACAGAAAGAATAAACCGGTGGAGCCAGTCAAAAGAAGTTTTGACCAATTTCTACCGATGAGACCCCATCGGGAAGTAGCAATGAATCAGAGTATGCCGAAGAGAGGACGGGGTGGACCTCATAGGGGGGGACCTTTTCGAGGAACAATGATCCGAGGAGGGTCCTTCCGAGGAAGAGGATATCGAGGAGGGGGGTTTCGAGGTGGAAGATCTAACGAGTCTGATGGAGGGCGAGGATTTAACGAGGAGTTCAAAGACAATAATTTCACTCCTAGAATTAATATAAATCCTGGAAGAGGAGCACCACAGCCAGTCCCTTGGTCAGCTCGAGGAGAAAGAGTAGAGGGAGAAGAGGAAACCTTGAACAATATTCCTAATCGGGGAACTATACACATGATAGCTGGAGGAACGTCGGGAGGAGATTCGAACAGAGCAAGAAGGAATCACGCCCGGAGGCTTCAAGTGCTATCTGTTGACCCCAGTCAAGCACATGAGGGTCCGTCTATATCTTTTGGGCCCGCAGATCTGCAAGGAGTTCATTTTCCTCATGATGATGCATTGGTTATCTCTGCCACAGTGGCTAATTATAATGTGCAGAGGATTTTCGTGGACACAGGAAGCTCGGCGGATGTACTTTTTCTTGGTACGTTAAGCCAAATGAACTTAGGAAGCTTACCTATATCGAAAGTGAATACGTCCTTGCACGGGTTTGCAGGGGAAGTCATAAACCCGATAGGGCAAGTGTCTCTGCCAGTTACAATAGGTGAAGCATCAAGGATCAAAACAAAGATGATAAATTTCCTCATTGTGGATGCACCATCTTCTTATAATATAATATTGGGGAGACCAGCCCTAGCTGCTTTTGAAGCCGTTGCCTCCACCTATCATTTAATCATGAAATTTCCAGTAGGCGAGGAGGTGGGGCAAGTAAGGGGTGATCAAAGCTCGTCTCGGAAATGTTATGTGCAAGAGTTAAAGCAAGAAAAAGAGCAGAATAACGAAGGAAAAGAACGAAGGGGAAATGAAAAGAGGAAACGGGGCGAGGAAGAACGAATAACACCCGAAGAGGAGTTCCTCAACATCGAACTGGGTCACCCTACTCGAGTTACTAGGGTAGGGTCCCAGCTTGATCCAGAATTACGAGAAAAAGTGATTAATTGTTTGAATCAGCATGTGGATGTATTTGCATGGAGCACATCTGATTTAAAGGGAGTTAAGCCTGAGATTGCCGAACACCGCCTCAATGTAGACCCTAATGTTCGAGTAATAAGGCAAAAGAGAAGGCATTTTGGACCAGAAAAAGACGCTGTCATTGCCAAGCAGGTAGAAGAGTTGTTAAAAGCAGGCCATATTCGTGAGATCGGCTTCCCTACATGGCTGTCGAATGTAGTGTTGGTACCTAAAGCTGGGGATAAATGGAGAATGTGTGTGGATTTTAGGGATGTGAATAAAGCATGTCCCAAGGATTGTTATCCCTTGCCCAGGATCGATCAGCTTGTAGATTCTACTGCTGGACACGAGCTGTTATGTCTCATGGATGCCTATCAGGGATATCATCAGATCCCTTTGGCACAGGAAGATCAATCAAAAGTAAGTTTTGTAACAGCAGGGGGAACTTTTTGTTATGTAGTAATGCCTTTTGGATTGAAAAATGCTGGGGCCACCTATCAAAGATTGATGGATAAAATGTTTAAAGAGCAAATTGGTCGGAACGTGGAAGTGTATGTGGATGATGTCCTGATCAAAAGCCGAAAAGCCAAGGACTTGGTCAAAGATATGGAAGAAGTTTTCAACACTTTACGAAAATTTGGCATGAAATTGAATCCCGCAAAATGTACTTTCGGTATTCGTAGGGGCAAATTTCTAGGATACATGGTTACGGAAAGAGGTGTTGAAGCTAACCCGGAGAAAATCCAAGCCATAAGAGAAATGAATCCTCCGAGGACATTGAATGAAGTGCAGAGATTGGCAGGAAGAATAGCGGCATTGAGCCGATTTATATCCCGATCAGCCGATAGAAGCTTGCCTTTCTTCAAAGCATTAAGGCAGGGAGTCAAGTTCGAGTGGAATGACCAGTGCCAAAAGGCCTTCGAGGATTTGAAGGATTATTTGGCTCAGTTACCATTAATAAATAAGCCTGAGCCCAAAGAAACACTTCTCGTGTATTTATCGGTGGCAGAAGAAGTCATTAGTTCCGTGCTAATTAGAGAAAAATCAGGACAACAGCAGCCTGTATATTATGTCAGCCGAGCCCTGCAAGGAGCCGAGCAGCGATACCCGGAAATTAAAAAGTTGGCCTTAGCTCTGGTCACCACAGCGAGAAGACTTCGGCCATACTTCCTGTCTCACCCTATCGTGGTAGTAACAAACACTCCTTTGGGTAGGCTTTTATCCAAATCCGAAATATCAGGGAGGATGGTAAAATGGGCCACAGAGCTGAGTGAGTTTGAGGTCACTTATCAACCCCGAACTACAATTAAAGCACAAGCTCTGTCAGATTTTCTGGTAGAAGTCACCCATACCTCGGAAGAAAAAGAGTGGAGTTTGTTTGTGGATGGATCATCTACTCGATTGGGAAGTGGAGCAGGTGTCATACTCATTAGTCCTGAAGGGGAGGAAGTCAGGGTTGCCGTCCAGTTTGGATTCTTATCCTCAAACAATGAAGCTGAATTTGAAGCTATCATTTCAGGTCTCCAAATAGCATTGGACGCTGGAGCCATGAAGATAAAAGCTTTTATGGACTCGATGCTAGTCGTTCATCAAGTGAAGGGGATATATAAGGTGAAAGAAGAAAAACTTCGGAAGTATGTAGAAAAGGTGCGGGCGATGATAGCTCAATTTCAAGAAGTGGAATTGATGCAGATACCAAGGGAGGAGAATACCCGTGCTGATGAATTAGCAAAGTTGGCTAGTTCAGTACACGAATGGAAGAACAGGAATGTGCTCGTGCAAGAGCTCTTAATTTCTCATATATCCGTCAATAGCATCCTGAGTATGGAGCCATATATTATATCCGATTGGCGAGAGCATCTTATTAATTTCTTGAAAACAAAGGTTATGCCTTCTGACCCAAAGGAAGCTGCTAAGGTTAAAAGAATGGGGAACCGATTTGTGTTGATGGAAGGCAAGTTGTTCAAGAAAGGATTCTCAATTCCTTTCTTACAATGTGCCTCGAAGGAAGAAGGGGAGCATTTATTAAAAGAGATTCATGAAGGATGTTGCGGGAATCATATAGGAACTAACATGTTATATCAGAAATCTATTCGAGCTGGGTATTATTGGCCGACGATGAGGGAAGATGCTGAAGAAGTTGTGAAGAAATGCATTAATTGCCAAAGGCACGCAAATTTATCCCATGTACCTGCGGAAATTCTTAATAATAGCATCATTTCCTGCCCCTTTGACCAATGGGGAATGGATATTGTTGGGCCATTTCCTCCTGCTACAGGGCAGAGAAAATTTCTCCTGGTAGCCGTCGAGTACTTCACTAAGTGGGTAGAAGCCGAACCATTGGCTAAAATAACTGAGGAGGAAGTCATCAGATTTTTATGGAGAAATGTAGTATGCCGCTTCGGAATACCTCGAAGAATAATTTCCGATAACGGAAGACAATTCCAGGGAGGAAGAATACAAGAATGGTGCAAAGATATGAAAATTAAACAAGTCTTCACTTCAGTCGCTTATCCTCAAGCAAATGGGCAGGCGAAAGTGATTAATCGAATTTTATTGCACGGGATCAAAACAAGATTAGAAGGGGCTCGAGGGGAGTGGGTAAATGAATTACCCGGGGTCTTATGGGCCTATAGAACGACTCCTCGGGTATCTACAGGAGAGACTCCATATAGCTTAGTATATGGATCTGAGGCCCTCATTCCAGTAGAAATTGGAGTTGAATCTCTTCGAGTACAGAGCTATGATCCCGACCAGAATGAAGAAAAAAGGAAGTTAGAGTTAGACGGGGTTATGGAATTGAGAGAGAAAGCCTTGGCTAAAGTAGAATTGTATAAAGTAAGGGTGACCAATGCTTACAATCGGAGGGTTCGCCCGAGGGCTTTTCAAGTGGGAGATCTGGTGCTGCGAAGAGTCAATCCCGCGGGGGAGGTAAAGAAGTTAGCCCCCAAATGGGAGGGTCCTTATAAGATAAAAGGGGTGATTGGAAGAGGAGCCTACAGGCTGGAAGATCGCGAAGGTCGGGAACTGGTGAGACCTTGGAACATTCATAATTTAAGAAAGTACTTTGTGTAATCTTTCAATTATCGTTACTATTCCCATATGTATTTCTGAAATAAATAAATTTCCTGTTATCGATCAATGTTCGGGTTAATCGTTGGATCGGGATGTTTGGTCAACGTTTAAACTTGAAAATACCATCGTTTACTCGTTGGATCGGGATGTTTGGTCAACGTTTAAACTTGAAAATACCATCGTTTACTCGTTGGATCGGGATGTTTGGTCAACGTTTAAACTTGAAAACACCAAGTGATTGTGCTCGGGGTAGCGAGCTTATGTTGTTATAGTCCATTGTTGGCAGGTTAAATACAGGATCGGGAAGTTTGGTCTGTATTTGAACCTAAAATGGGACTAAGTGATTGTGCTCGGGGTAGCGAGCTTATGTTGTTATAGTCCATTGTTGGCAGGTTAAATACAGGATCGGGAAGTTTGGTCTGTATTTGAACCTAAAATGGGACTAAGTGATTGTGCTCGGGGTAGCGAGCAGTGTTCGGGTTTATCGTTGGATCGGGATGTTTGGTCAACGTTTAAACTTGAAAATACCATCGTTTACTCGTTGGATCGGGATGTTTGGTCAACGTTTAAACTTGAAAATACCATCGTTTACTCGTTGGATCGGGATGTTTGGTCAACGTTTAAACTTGAAAATACCATCGTTTACTCGTTGGATCGGGATGTTTGGTCAACGTTTAAACTTGAAAATACCATCGTTTACTCGTTGGATCGGGATGTTTGGTCAACGTTTAAACTTGAAAACACCAAGTGATTGTGCTCGGGGTAGCGAGCTTATGTTGTTATAGTCCATTGTTGGCAGGTTAAATACAGGATCGGGAAGTTTGGTCTGTATTTGAACCTAAAATGGGACTAAGTGATTGTGCTCGGGGTAGCGAGCTTATGTTGTTATAGTCCATTGTTGGCAGGTTAAATACAGGATCGGGAAGTTTGGTCTGTATTTGAACCTAAAATGGGACTAAGTGATTGTGCTCGGGGTAGCGAGCTTATGTTGTTATAGTCCATTGTTGGCAGGTTAAATACAGGATCGGGAAGTTTGGTCTGTATTTGAACCTAAAATGGGACTAAGTGATTGTGCTCGGGGTAGCGAGCAGTGTTCGGGTTAATCGTTGGATCGGGATGTTTGGTCAACGTTTAAACTTGAAAATACCATCGTTTAATCGTTGGATCGGGATGTTTGGTCAACGTTTAAACTTGAAAATACCATCGGTTTAATCGTTGGATCGGGATGTTTGGTCAACGTTTAAACTTGAAAACACCAAGTGATTGTGCTCGGGTTTGCGAGCTTATGTTCGGTTTAATCGTTGGATCGGGATGTTTGGTCAACGTTTAACTTGAAATTACCATTTTATTGTGCTCGGGTTTTACGAGCTTATGTTCGGTTTAATCGTTGGCTCGGGATGTCTTTTCCCCGAGTTCTGTTATATTCATTACTTTGAGATGTGTTCTAAAAAGTTTGCTTGTTGGAGAGACTAGTTTGCACAAGAGTGTAAGAAGACAGGGAAACTCATAATATCATAGTCCAAAGATTACAACTTTAAAACAAAAAGAGTACATTCCTAAATTTACAACTGGAGGAATTCATCTGGAACGGTATTCAGGGCCTCATCAACATTTATAAAATCTGTTGAAGTTCCTTCAAGAGGATAGCCAGCGGCTTTAAATTGACGAACAGACGCTTCAAAGCCATAGTTAAGGAACTTAGCAGCGCGTTCGCCCAGAATATCACCATACTCCTCAGACTTCATAAACTCTTCCTTTTTTATGAGCCAGGATTCCTCGATCTGAGTAGCCCGAGATAGTTTCTCCTGATCAAGCTGTTCAGAAAGGGCTTTGTTCTCTTCAGCTCGCAGTGATCTCTCTTGTGAAAGTTGTTCTAAGAGGGATTTATTCTCTTCAGTCACGGACCTGAATTGCCCGGATAAAGTGGTGTTAGCCTCCTCAAAGTCGGCTAATTTACCATGCGCTTCCTCGAGAGCTGCCACTGCCTTATCTCGAGTAACAACAGCAGCAGAGTATCGCTCTTCCAATAGCTTTATGGATTTCTTCATCTCCTCACCAATACCTTCTAGCTGTTTAAGATGTTTCTGATTCTCCCCATCTGAGGATCGCATGGATTGGAAGCGAGTCATAATCTCACCAGCCATCAGATTGGTCTGCAAGCAAATAAACGAAGTTAATATACCGAAGACCAAAACGTTTATCAGATGGAAATGGATATAAGGTACCTGAGTGAGGGAGGTGGAAAAATCATTTATCAAATTGCTGAAGGCCAATCCTCCCATGTATTTGCGGTCGGGAGAATTGGCCCAATTGCAAATAATAGAATGGGAAATTTTGGGGTCCGGTTTTCTCAGAATCGGGACGTTGGGGGGATAAATCCAATCAGGTATGTGGTATCTGGAGGTTGGGCGAGAAGAGCTAGAACCACCAGGAGCAGGTTGAGAAGTAGCCCGAGTTTGAAGAGATGGATTAGCTCGGTGGGTAAGGGAGATTCGGGGGGGAGTTTTCTTGGCCGGAGGAAGTTTAGATGAAGAACCTTGGCCCTCGGGGGCCGCCCTCTTCAGTGATCGAGGAATCAAGGCCTCCGTCTCCGGTATTTCAATCACCTCTTCGGGGGGAGCATGTGTAATAGAAGGGGGAGGATTTGTTTCAGTGGTCGGTTTGGTAGCCTTCTCTGGTGCGGCAATTTTCTTCAGGCTAGCAGCAATCTTGGCTTTCAGCATCTTGTTTTCTGCAAGAGAGAAACATCATAGCAATTATTCAAGCATGTTATTACAAAATACGCAAACAAAGCAAGATGCTCGGTAAATACTCACCGAGGGGCATTTTTAGGGAAACACCCTTAGGACTAAGCTGGAACAAGTACAGCAGTCCGTCGTCAATCAGCTCCCCAAGGTTAAAACACTGATCGCCAAGCTTACGACGAACCGATAGATATGTTTCTCCCTCAAGTAGCCCCTTGATTGACTTGCCCTTCGGTAAGTTTTCTTTCCACTCCATGGGACAGTCCCAAGGTTGGAGTGGGCGAGCAAAAAAGAAAAATCTTTTCCAATTTTTTATGGAAGAGGGGTAATTTTTAAGAAAACCCATCCCTGTTCGGGAAGAAAAATAAAAAAGTCCGATCTCTTTTCGGTTTAATTGAAAGAAGCAATGAAAGAGTTCGGGAGTCGGGGAAAAGCCAAGAAAGGATAGGACTATGTAGAAACCCGCCAACAATCGGTAACTGTTGGGGAACAACTGACTTAGAGAAATGGCAAAGTAGGAGGCAACATCTACAAAGAAAGAGGGGATAGGAAAGCGAAGTCCCCCTCGAAGTTGGTCTAAGTAGAAGGGAAAATAACCCATGGGAGGCAAGTGGGGGCGAGATCCGGGAGGGGGAACAATAATAGATGTCCCCTCTGAAATCCCCCATTTAGTTTGGATACTGGATATGTGCCGTTGCGATTTAATCCCTGATTCAAATATCTCAAACCAAGGAACGCGGGCTTTTATCAGATCCTGCTCTGTCGCAGCCTGAAGCTCTTCTCCACGAGCGTCAGGGGTTGTCGACGAGCTGGAAGTCTCCTCACTATCAGAGGAAGAAGAGTGTCGAGGAGAGGGACCCAGGATACCCTCTTCCTCGAACATGTCTATAGTCTTCGAAATATCGTCAGAAGAAGACATACTCGATGAATGGAAAGAAAATAAGTATGGATGAAAAGATTGGTCGGACGTCTAAAATGCTAGCTCGGAAGCAAACTGCAGTAAAGTAAGTTAAATCCGCAAAATGAACGAGTATTTATAGTGGGGTGCCACTGGAACAGTCGTTAAATCAGCACCGTTCAAATAAAAACCCATGAACGGTTATAGATGTGCTTTGGGAAACGAAACGTCGCGAGATTTTTGAAATTTTCAGGCGGGAAAATTAGGCGGTTAAAATATCCCGAGCATGTCAGGATTTTACCCGAAGACAATAAACCAAGATTTCACTACTCTCATCTTGCTTTACTTTGAGGGGGTGAGGTGATGTCATATGACATATTGATTTCTCGGGTAAAATCCATTTATGAAGACACAAACCCTAAAATTGCCGAGCGGAAGCTATACCGAAGAGATGCTTGTCGAACCCAGGATACTGATCAGCATATTCTCGAGCATCCTTTGCCCTCTTCGGGATTTTGGTCAAAGAGTAGCGGAAGACCCGGTCATAACTAAAACTGATTAACCGGCGGAGATGGAACGTGCTTTAATGGAGCGGATTTCTCGGACACGCTTGGCTCCCATCAAGCCACGATCAAAGGACATCATATGGCTGATTTTCCGCGAGTTAGTTACTAAGGCAGTCCTATAAATACCCTCAAATAACTTCATAAAAGGGTTGGAATTTTTCTGGGCAAAAGACTCCGAAGAGAGCAAGCTTGAGTCTGTTCAGTCTTTTTTATAATTTCTACAACATTAGTCGTGTAAGTCATTGAATAACTTTTTCTTGTGTCCAGATCCTCTTGTAAATCAGTAATATTTATAGTGGAACTTTATACTGGACTGGGTCCCGTGGTTTTTCTCTCAATTCGAGGGTTTTCCACGTAAAAAATCTTGGTGTATTCCTTTTATTTTTCGTACACATTTATTTCTACCAAACACGTAAAATAACGGATCACATCAATATAACTCAGCCCATCTCTCGTCAAGCCTCCCGCGGCCATTACCTCGCCTTTTCCCCTTCGTTTACACTCCCAAGAATCTATTTTTCATTTCAAGATTCAACCTTTGCAGAATCCCATTTCTCTTCCCACAACTTTTGTGGTAAATTCTCTTGCAAAATGCAAATTATTCAAACCCTCAAATTGTAGTCAAAGTCGGGATTTTTCTCCGAGGGAAGAACCTCTGGAGAGATTCATGTTATCGTGGGACCCATGTTTTCCGGAAAAACCACCACTCTTCTTAAAAGAATGAAGTCTGAAAGCAGTAATGGCAGGTTCACAATTTTTATTTTTTACTTGTTTTTAGTTGATTAGAGTTGGGAAACGTATGTCTGTTGCGTGTTGTTCTGAGTTTTAGTAATCTTCACGTTTTACTTGTTAATATATGTTATGGCCTTATGGGCTTAATTAAGTCTGCACGTATGAGGGAGGTACTTAGATGAGATTAATGCACTCCATACTTTAAGATTTAATATTTAATTTAAGAATTCTCTCTTTTGTTTTTTTAACAAAAGAATTTGATTAATGATAATGCCAAAGCATATTGCTTTTGCCAAAGCAATCTTGATAAAATTCCAATTATATCCCTCAAATCTTCAAATCTACTAAAAGGTAGCATTTTATGGACACGAAATCCTCCAGTTTCTATCATTTTTAGAAAAACCAAGAGTATACTTTTGCAAAGGACACAGTTCATAATAGATTCGAAGAAAATATATAACGTGTCCATCATGCTTCCGTATTACAATAAAATTTTAACAAACTGATTAATACCTTTTGACCAAACTACTATCGGGTATCCCATGAGGTTTTACGATGGCTCATCACCAACAAACACATGATTGCAACATATGGTTCTGTAATGGTGCCTTCAACAGTAGGCAGCACAACTCTAATTCGTTTCCTACATTAGGGCGTAGATTATGACCAGATATATGAAAGATTTAAAGAAATCTAGGAGATAGATTGACAACAACCTCATTTTTATTCTGGAAATACTTATAATATTTAGCACCTCTCCTCCTGGGAGGAGACTAATTTGTTTAGCCTCGCATATGATGAGGCTGGACTTGAAACACATTTACAAACTATATTACAAAATAGAAATATTTCAAAGAAAAAAAGAAAGAAATTATTACCAAGTTATGAAAGTTGATAAGATTAAAACTTGGAGACTACAATATTTATTTATGAGAAAACTATGGAGAATTTTTGATGTCTTTAGCTTCCTCAATGACTGGCCTTATATAGGCATGAATCCGGACTTCAAATGCAGATTCTAAACTCTTGTTCCATGTTAAGTGCGCCCGTGAGTGCGTCTTTAGCTCGTGGTCTGGCATCTTTTGTCTGAGTGTGCCAACTTTTCTCGTGAGTGGTCCATTATTTTGTCTGAGTGCGTTTAATGATCCACGCCTTTTCCTTTGTCGATGAATCTTTACATTATTGGTTGTTGTGGTCCCCCGAACTTTAGGAAAATGTGCCCTCTTGTCAGCAGGTCTTTTGTCTTTTCCTGTCTCTGATCTGTTGGGTTTGGATAGGAAACCTTTCCCGAATTCGGTACTTTCTGCTCTGGGCATGCTTGGCAAATCCGATCTTTCCATCGGGCCAATCCTGTTGTTGTTCCTGTATGGAATTCAGCATGAAAGTTCCGTTCCATTGGCTGAATTTTGAAAGAACTTGAATGAGTATTTGACTTTGTCCATTTGTGTTAGACAAAACCAAAGACCTCACGCTCGTCTGGTTGAAGCTCTATCTTCGGTTATGTCTCCAACTAACACTGGTGCTTCCTCCGGTAGCACCATTTTGATATTTTTTAAGGCGTTCCAATCTGGTCGTCTGAGCTTGATAAAGTGAAAAACTTCAATAAAGTCTTTCATTGCTGGTTCTGGAGCGGCACTGAAAAAATACAACTCCAAGATATCTCCTCGAGCCAAATATGGATTATTGGCCCATGTCTCGTGAACAGCTTCTCTGATCCACTTTGATAATTTGGAGATTTCAGAGAATGCCGGTGCAACAGTATAAACCGAAGCTAGAGCTCGAAATTATGCCATTCTTGTACCTCGTTTGTTTGGATGGCTACCTGGTTTCATCCAAACCTTCGGATATTTTCCGATGATATCAATAATTGTTTTGTCTGGGTTGATAAATCGTTCGGTAATCAATTTCTCTCAAGTACGTTGGTAATCCTGCATAGGAGAACAAACTAAATCCTCGTTAATTTGAACCATAGAAGTGCTTGTTTGTGGCCTAAGGTTCAACTCTCCCTCTTTTACCACAGAGGTGCTGAGTTGATTTGAAGGTTCAGATTGTGATGACAACTGACCCTCAACATTCACTACAGCTTGTACATCCTCGAGGAATGCATCATCTGCAGCACCTGTGATAGGGGTATGTGAATCCTTTGCATGCGGGTTAGATGAGCCCCATTCTCTAAACACTCCTTTTTGCACCGTCGAAGATGCGGCCTGGAGGATATGCCCCTTGAAGACTTCGAACAAGCGTTCTTGGGCCTGAAGGCAAACTCGTATATGACCGAAAATTAGGTCCCGATCTTCCTGTTGTAGTCGTTCTGCGATCTCAATGCCTCAGCATTGAGACAAAGAGTCCTAAAATATCGTTCAAGGATCTCCAGGTTTTCCCTGAGATGCCTAACTCATTTGAGGGTATCGCTAGCAATGTGTCCCCTCATCTCTTGTTAAGAAATCTGCAAGAACCTTTTTATCAGATTTCACAATGACAATATCATAATCATAATATTGGCATTCAGCTTGCCATCTTAAAAGTCTAGTCTTTTCTGGTTTTGATTCAATTTTATTTTTCAGAAAAGACTTAACACCAGTATTATATATTTTCAAGATAAATTTCTTTGTAAGTAAAAATAGTGGCCATTTTTTAAAAGCCTTTCGAACTGCAAATAACTCCTTCTCGTTGATGTGCCATCTGTAACTTCACTGCTGTCAAATAGACCGCTGCAATATCTGCATGGTACTTCTCCATCTGGTGTGGCCTTCATAAGAATTGCAGCCCACTAATGATCACTGGCATCTGTATATATTATCAATTCATCCTCGTTGTTTGGAATTGCAAGCTTTGGTAGTTGCCTGCAAACTTCTTTAAGCTGTATGGCAGCTTGTCGATGATCTTCATTCTCATACTTAACATATTTTTTGAGTAGTTGACTAAACACCTTCATGTGGCTTACCAGATTGTTAATGAACATTCTAGCAAAATTTACAACTCCAAGAAAACTCTGGAACTGCTTCAAATCCTTGAGATCATCTGGATATCCTTGCACCTTTTCGACAATGTGTTTTTTAAGGATGATTCCAGATTCATCGATTTCAATCCCAAGAAATTCGATCTGTCTGTCTTGTAACAATTACTGATTTCCTTTCGGATAGCACTAATCCCTCATTTTAGCAAGCATCTGAAAAGATCTCCAAATGTTTAAGATGTTCTTTCATGTTTCTTGACGCGATAAGGATGTCGTCGATGTGCACGAACATAAAGCTGAAATAATCATTGAAATGATTATCCATTTTCCTCTGATATATCTGGGGAGCATTTGCTAATCCCATCGATAAGACATTCCAGATATAATGTCCTTGTGGTGTGGAGAATGCTCTTGTGGTGTGGAGAATGCTGTAAATCTTTTGTTAGCTTCCTCCATCTTAATCTGGTAAAATTCAGACTTACAATCAAACTTAGAAAACACTTTGCCATATTTGATACAATTTACCAAATGTTCTCTATTAGAAAACACTTCGCCATTTTTGATACCAAACGTTCTTTCTTAGAACTTGTTTGATTAGAACCTATCGACGAGGTTCTACTCCTGGTTGGTCCTGATCTTTGCCCCGATCTGTAACTTTGGGCTTTCTGCTTTGACCAAAACTTCGTAGGTCTCCATGAAGGCCTACTTTTTCTCGAATTACTTCCTCGGGCATAAGGATGACTTCTGTGTTTTTTCACCTTCCGCCTTTGAGGGTAGTTTCCGATGATTGTAGAGATATTATTCCACGTACAACAAAGAGGAGTTGTTTTGTTGTTTCCTCTTAGCTTCTTGTAATTCTTTTGGAGTTTCGCTTGATAGCACCACTCCACAAGCTTCATTTTAAGAAATGACATTCTTCTGGCCACGATCTCTATTTCTTGCGGTGTATGCTCCTGGATAAACATTTTTTCTCCATGGACTTGGTATTTTGGCAAAGAACAGCTCGGGTGCATCATTTTCTGTCATCTTTGACTTCCATCTATATTTTGTGAAGAGTTTGATATACTCGTCTACATAAAAGATATAATGTAGTTCCAGGCTATATAGAGATTGTCTATATTTTTTCGGCTTCTCTTGCTCCATTCCTTCGAAGTAACCAACTCCAATGAAACAGATTTTAAAATTTTGTCCACAATTTTTTCTTTCAGAGACTCTCCGGCTAAAACTTCTTCCTTGGTACCTGAGTCTGTTCTAGACAATTTTGGCTAATACTTCTAAACTCATCTTAAGGAGTAATATGAATCCTTATTTGCTTAGATCAAGCATTCATGCTGCGATTCTCATTGCTGAAGCCCATTCATCAATAAGAACTTCTCCATTTTTAAAATCCAAGATATCCATGTTGAGCATAAGTCAGTATGGATGTATCAGATCTAACTGAGATTTCCCGTAAGGCGTTTGATGTATGTCTGGCCTTCGGGAACGACCCCTTACTACACTGGGGGATCTAAGTTTGCTCAGTAGTAAAATCATCTTGGTGGGACATTCTTTGATCTCCATCGGGTGGTGGATTGTTTGACCCAAAACTCTCTTGTGGTGGTGGAAGTAGCGAAATTCCGCCAACTTGATTTGTTTTATAGTCTATGAGATTCAATCCCGCAAACGAATCATCAACATCTCATAGATCTTCTAGGTTGATTCTTTTCATTACTTTGTAGGAAGTATCGGATCTATGACTCATAGGACTGCAATCATCTTTTCAGTATCCGTCAAAGGTCGTCAAACCTCCTCTGTTTTCCCTTTTTGATGTAAAATGGGTTCTGTTCCATAGGACGGTGGTAGCCACCCTCATTTTCTTCTTCCTCTAGGATTTGGTCGTGACTCCAACTCTTTGACTCGGTTTTGAACATCTCGAAGGTTTTCAAGAATTTCCTCCTGATGTTTAATCATGATCTCCATCTGACTTTGAATCTGATGGATTTGTGCAGGGACATGGTATTGTAAGCATCCATAACGCTGCACTGTCTTCTAGATTTCTTTAAGATTATCCGGCTCGATTTCTCGAAAGGTTGGTTCCCCCATCCTAATCTTCTGGTCCGGATCCTGTTGGGTGGACTGGATCTGGAATCATGTTGTTGTGTTCAGGATGGTCTTCATCATTAGCCTCGGATAACTCGAACTAAAGTTTGAGGTTCATCCTGTAAAGGTTTCTCGCTATCTTCTCAAGTTGTTGATACTGGTTAATGCTAGCTGGCCTATCACCGACTTCTTGTAGTATTTTCAATTTCTGGTTGAAGCATTTAGCTTCGGCCAGATGTTCTTGATTTAGTTCTTCCAATTTTTGGAAGTACCATTTGCATGAGTGACACTTCGAACATTCGTTTGGATCGTGTATTGTCTACTCCGTTAAAGGATAATATTAATATTCAGAATATTATTATAATATTTCCAGAATAAACCTAGACTCTGATACCATTTTCCGGGATGGATCGTAGAGGTTACAAACTTCGAAGATTGCCTTAAGGGTATATGTGGAATTTTGAAAATATTACTTTTGGAAGCAACAATTCTTGATTTGGCAATACCACTACCCAAAGAATTTAGTAAATTCTAATACTTGCGGCGATCGAAAAATGGCTTGTCATCCTTGTGTCTTCATATGCAAAAGGTGTGGGTGGCATCTACAACTTGATACCAAGGTTTCTTACCTCTTTATAGGTAGAGTCAAGGTCCGTATCCAATGCATGGCTTAGGTTCTTGCTTGATTTTTAAGCAACAGTTCAAAGCTTTCTATCGTCGTCGATTTAGCATTTTGTGGATTTGTTTATCATATTTGTCTATGGTTCTTGTCGATATATTTTGGGGTATTCATCAAGAGGTGGGCCATGAGTTTACCCATGATTTCTGGATACATGCAATTGAGTTTTTATCACAGGATACGACGATGTGTTTTGAAGAACATTGTGAACGTATCTTTGCAGAATCAACACGTCTTGGCAAGTTGAGCATTTGCACCCCTGAATTGCCCCTACTGTTGGATATTACCTTTTCAATCATGTTAAACCTATTGCTAACTTGGGTTAGGATTGCCGATTGCTGAATCAAGATTTTGGGTTGCAATTTTCACGAAAAAAAGTTTGACACCCCAAGTGAATAAATTACAATATCAAACCTTGAGATGTTACCAATAAATTGTAAAATCTGCTTCTTGATGGCACCTCACGCTAATTGTACTAACCTAGTAACTATTAAATCTAATCATATCCCATCAAATATTCCTAAAGATGATAATTGATTCAAATTATCTTTTTCCATATCTTATCATTGATTCGTAAAGATTATATCTTCCGTTTTTTTTAGAATTTGTATAGTAGTATATATACAGCAGATTCATATTGATTGAAATAAGAATTCATTCGAAAATCTTTATTTATCTATATGGTATCAGAGCATTGATCATTTTTTTTTTCAAATGGCCTCCTCCAATTCAACAAACTCTGCCACAGAAACCAGGCCTGTTTCCGCCATCTCCTTCCTCGACGATGCTCTCGTTCCCATCAATGCCCACCAACAACTCCCGTTGCAACTTACTTCTTCAAATTTCCCATCCTGGAGAGCACAAATCCACCATCTCCTTTTTGGATACGGTCTCCTCGGATATTTGGATGGGACAATTGTTTGTCCTCCTTCTGGAACCACGCCTGAAACAACATCGTGGCATATCCACTGGCTTCGTCAAGATTCGCTCCTCCTCTCTGCCCTCTTCGGTTCTGTCACAGCCGAATTAGTTCCACTTATTTGTTCCGCCTCATCATCAGCGGAAGCATGGCAGATTCTCACTCGCTTTTTTGCGAATCGTTCTCGCACTAGAGTGATGCAACTCAAGGATGATTTATCATCAATGACACTAGGTGATCAATCTGTTACAGTCTTTCTCCAATCTGTGAAGGCAAAGACTGATGAATTGGCCCTTATTGATCGCCCACTTTCCGATGATGATATCACACTGTATATACTCAATGGGCTTGGCACAACCTATCGTGAGATTGCCGCCCCGATACGTGCTCGGGAGTCAGCCTTTTGTTTTGAAGAGTTACATGATATGCTCATTGCACATGAGACCTATCTTCGTCGTCTTGATTCTACCAATGCCGCTCTTCTTGCTACTGCAAATGCGGCATCCCTCAATCACCGACAGAATCATCGCACCAGTTCTGGCCAGCAATCCAATCAGCGCACTCAGTCCACCTTTAATCCCTCTATCTAGTCGCTATAATTCTCGTGGCCGCGGTAACAACAACTTCCGAAATGGCCCTCAACATCACAGCTCGTTTGCCGGACCAGCTCGTCCACAAATTAGGTGTCAATATTGTGGTTTTTCGGGTCATGGTGCACGCACATGTCGCCAAATTCAGCCTGTCGCTCACTATGCTCAGTCACCACCCATGCAACCAATCTCTACTCCCGATAAGGCTCCGTGGTTGGTTGACTCCGGTGCTTCGCATAATATTACCTCTGATTTGCAGAATCTTTCAATTCACTCAGAATATGACGGCACTGATGAAGTTCAGATTGCAAATGGTACAGGTTTGCGTATTTCTCGTGTTGGAACTTCAATTATCCCTAGTACTTCTCGTACGTTCACATTATCAAATGTGTTACATGTGCCATCTGCAAAACTGAACTTATTATATGTTACATGTGCCAACTTATTATCCCTAGTACTTCTCGTACGTTCACATTATCAAATGTGAGTACAGCGGCGAGACTCATTAGTGGCCACTGCACCAATGGAATTTATCATTTGGCTCTTCCGAGACCCATACGACCAGTGGCTCCTTTTATGGCTTTTGTTGGAGAACGTTTCAGTACCACCACCCGTTGGCACAATCGTCTGGGACATCCTTCTTCAAAATTAAGTTTATCTGTTATTGAACATTTTTGTTTACCTCAGATTTACCGCATTGTGACTCTTGCTTATTGAATAAAAGTCATCGGTTACCATTTACCATTACGTCACTTCAATCTACTTGTCCTTTACATTATTTGTATGGTGATGTCTGGGGTCCTGCTACATCACTCTCTGCTAATTTCATTGCCCTCCGTCGCTATTTCTCTGATCATGGCATCTCTTGGCTTACGACTGCCCCACACACACCACAACAAAATGGAACATCTGAACGACGTCATCGTCATTTGTTACTATTGGTCGTATATTACTCCATCATGCTTCTCTACGTAATAAATTTTGGGATTTCGCTTTTACAACTGCCGTTTATCTGATGAATCGTCTTCCCACACCATACTTAAAAGGGGAATCTCCATTTGGCATTCTTTTTAAACGCTCTCCGAATTATCTGAAGTTGCGGACATTTGGTTGTCTCTGTTTCCCATGGCTTCGACCTTACTTGCCTCGAAAGCTTGATTCTCCATCTCGCCGCTGTCTATTCCTTGGATATTCTCTCTCACAGAATGCTTTCAAAAGCTATGACTTGGCAACCAGACACATTTATCTGTCTCGCCATGTCCGATTCGTTGAGAACGTCTTCCCTAATGAGGAAAAGTCACCGTTGCCACACACCTCATCTTCTTCGATACCTTCTTATGTGCCTTTACCACTACCTGTTGACTCTGCTATACTTATAGTTGCTGCTCCAGGATGTGCATGTCCTTACATCTACGTCTTCTCCAGAGAGTCTTGTCGCTGACCCTCCTCCTACGCTGACTGCGTCTACTCCGCCACCTAGGATGCACTCTATGCGCACCCGGTCCATGAATCAGATTTTCAAGCCAAAACAAATCAATGTTACCACCAAACATCCACTACTTGGACCTCTTGAGCCCACATGCGTGTCTCAGGCTCTTAAGGACCCTGCCTGGCGTGATGCTATGGCCACTGAATTCACTACGCTTCTCCGACATGGCACATGGACTCTAACCCCACCTCCAGTCAAACGTAATATCATTGGCTCAAAGTGGGTTTTTTCCGTATTAAACGAAATCCTGATGGCTCCATTGACAAATATAAGGCTCGTTTAGTAGCCAAAGGCTTTTATCAGTGCCCTGGTCTTGACTACAAAGAAACCTTCAGTCCTGTTGTGAAACCTGCAACTATCAGCACTATTCTCTCATTGGCTGTTATGAATCACTGGCCCCTTCGTCAACTTGATATTAGCAACGCCTTCCTTCATGGACATCTCACTGAGGATGTATACATGGTTCAGCCCGGTGGTTTTATTGATCCACAACTTCCTGATTATGTATGTCATCTCCGCAAATCTCTTTACGGCCTCAAGCAGGCCCCTAGAGCATGGTACACTGCTCTCAGTACCTCTTTTTTTTCTCTAGGTCTCTCTCAATCTAAGTCTGATACTTCACTATTTTATCTCCGTCAAGGCTTGCTCACTATATATGTCTTGGTATATATTGATGACATCATTATCACTGGTAGTGACTCTACTGCTATTTCGAGCCTTATTACTAAGCTTGGCACCACATTTGCAGTTAAGGATCTTGGTTCTCTTACGTACTTTCTTGGTGTTGAAGTGCTCCAATGTCAAGAGGGCTTATTCTTAAATCAACACAAATACATTTTTAGATGTTCTTCGCCGCCACAAGATGGATGGCGCTAAACCTTTCGCCACTCTTATGACTCACAATCCACCTGCTCTCTCTACATCTCAGACCGTTGATACAACTCAATATCGTCAAGTTATTGGTGCTCTCCAATACCTGACCATAACTAGGCCAGACATTGCATTCTCTGTCAATCGTTTGGCTCGGTGGATGGCTGCACCTGATAACACTAGTTGGGTGGCTCTAAAAAGGATTCTTCGTTATCTAAAAGGCACTCCTCATCATGGCTTACTTTTACGGCCCACTCCTTCCTCTGAATTACGAGTCTTCTCGGATGCCGATTATGCCGGTGACACATTGCACGACACCTCTACGTCTGCATTCATTATCTTTCTTGGTGCAAACCCAATCTCTTGGAGCTCTCGCAAACAACGAGCAGTGTCTCGCTCGTCCACTGAGTCTGAATATCGTGCCTTAACTTGTACATCCGCCGAAGTCCGATGGCTACAAAATTTGTTTGCTGAGCTTGGAGTTCCTCTCAAGGGACCACCACAGATACAATGTGATAATATCGGTACAATACGATTGTCTCTCCATCCTGTGCAACATACTCGCATGAAGCACATATCTGTTGATCTTCACTTTGTCCGAGATCTTGTGAGCAAAGGTTTTCTCTCAGTCTCATATGTGACACTTGATCAGTTAGCTGATATTCTCAGCAAGCCGCTCTCGCGCACTCGTTTTCATCTTCTAAGATCCAAAATATACGTCGCCGATGGCACGTCAATTTTACAGGGGCGTATTAAATCTAATCATATCCCATCAAATATTCCTAAAGATATAATTGATTAAAATTATCTTTTTTCATATCTTATCATTGATCTGTAAAGATTATATCTTCCTTTTTTGTAGAATTTGTATAGTAGTATATATACAGCAGATTCATATTGATTGAAATAAGAATTCATTCCAAAATCTTTATTTATCAATAGTAACCATGCCTCTGCCTCAAGCTGTTCTAATATACTATCTTTTCTATGTGGATTAACTGTGTTGTGGACTCCTTCATGTAAGCAGTGGCCCTCTTGGTTGATACACCCCCAAATTCATGCTTAATTTTGGAACTAAACGGACTTTGTGCCATAAATTTTTCCTGATATTTGTTGGCGCTTATTTGTACTTATGATGATTTTGCAGAACCGTAGCAATCATAAAATCAAACACGGATACTAGGTATGGGCTAGACTCTATTGTGACACATGATGGAGAAAAGTTGCCGTGCTTGCCATTAGCTGATCTATCATCTTTCAGAGAGAAGCTGGCCCACAAGCCTATGAAAAAGTATTACTCTCGTCTTTCGGATATAGTTATGTTTCATTTAGTGTGTGTGAACCATATTGCTTACGTTGAATGTATAGCAGTTGAATCATTTGATATTTACACCAAATCTTAGGTAATTTTTCATCATATGCTCTAATAGTTTTTAATGACACGTCAGCTGGAGGTGATTGGCATTGATGAAGCTCGGGTTTTTGAAGAATATACGATTTCTTCAGCATAGCTGCTGACAATGATGGGAAGACGGTAATAGTTGCTGGATTAGATTGCGACTATTTGAGGTACACTTCATTTTCGCCTCCTCGCATAACCTTAACCTTGTTTAACTTCTCATATTTGTCGCAGTTTGTACGTCCTTTGGGCTTTGGCTGAAGGAGCTTTGGCCCAGTTCTCAATATGATTCCCATTGCTGACTCCGTGACAGAGCTTACTGCTCAATGTGAGGTATGTGGTAAACGTGCCACATTTACTTTGAGAAAGACAGACGAGACTAAAACCAAACTTATAGCTGGGGTGTGTCGCAATCACTATGCTAGTGAACAAGTCGAGAAAAAAGCAGCAAGGGCTGGGTTGTTCTTGAGTCCCAAAATGCGCAGTTCACTTCAGTGATCTAGGATTTGCCCGTGATTTTTTATTAGTGGAATCTGGGATCTTACATTTATGTCTGAATCAAGATTGTTTTTGCAGTACAGGGTGTAATAATTCAGTCAAAATCTTGGTGTCATCATGTACAAATGCTTCACATTATCCAAGTACTGGTATTAATTATTAATTATCAATTAAGCTCTTATATAAGAGTCGAAGCACTTGTACAGTGTTTACTATTAGGCGGAATTGTTGTTTCTATTTTGCTTTTTTAGCTTTAGTTTTTTTAAGTTTTTTCCTTGGGCTTTATCTTTGTTTTTGGGTTTGCTTTTATTGTGTTTATTATTTGGTGGGCTGTTTTTAGCAAAGTCTCGTCCCACATCATTGCATTTATTTTCCCAATGAGCCACTGTTGTTCTTGGATTGCATTAAATGTATGTGCTGTTCCCGTTGTGCTTTTTTGTGCGACACAAAGATGGGGTAGGTGGACCGAGGTCAGACACGAGTCACACGACACCTTCGTGTATTCTTGCTTCTGGCGACAGTTTCCTTTTGAGGTGGATCTATCTCAAAATTCCTTGTATTTTGAATGTTCCTTCTTGCTATGTGATTTGCTTAGCCCGCGTGCTTTATCGGCGGATGCTTATTTTTTTTCCCAATCATGCTCGTGGGATAGTGGTTGTATCTTGTTTGGGCTGAGATAATAACAATGTTACCTTGTCTTTCTTTTAGATCGGTGCAACAGAGCTTAGGTGAAAGTTTCAATAAGCATTGAAATTTTTTTTTTATCGCTTACAGACAGACATATCTAGATGTATAGTTGTTTTGATTGAAAACTTTTGCTCCATCAACAATGCTGAGTATGACAATCTGTGCTACATCCTGATTTGGTAATATCATAGTCTTGTTCACAGTTTTGTTGATTTAATCCTTAACTTCCACTTTTTGAAGGTAAGTTTGACTGAGATCTTGGCATCAAAAGAAGCACATCAGGCTGATCTGGACTCTGGAGTCTGAATTGACACAATTTAGTGCTACATCATCCCACCTTTTGCAGGTGAACTGAATATTTTTATTGAATGGTGATGACTATCTCATTTCTCGACAACCCACTTTTTCTGATTTCAAGCACTTGGGCTTCGGCCTTCACATATGGAATTGGGACATGCTATTAAGGATAGGCAGGGATTTCTTTTTCATTCTAAATGTGATGTTAGTAATAACATTGTGCTGGATTACTTATTTTTAGAATGTTTGTTGAGATTGATGAAATGCATTGCACTAATGGCACTTTCGACGGTATGGTGAGTTACTTATCTTTGATGAGGTGCGAGCATGGTTCACAGAATCGGTATCGGAACGGCCGTTCCGGCCGTTCCGGAACCGGAACGAAGGTTACCTTGATGAAGTTCCAGCTCGTAAAGGGAGTTGTAGTGTATCGGCGTTCTGAAGCCAAAAATCGCCGATAAGTCGGCGTCGCGGAGTCGGAACGGCGGTGTCACGGAGTCGCAATGGCGGAACGGCCGATTTCCCTAAAAAAAATTGATTTTCGATTGCCCTAATTTTTGGTCCTCTGCTGCGTGCATTGAGGTTGAAAGAGACGAAGGGGGGAGAGAGAGTGCAAGGGAGAATGGGCCAAATGTTATTAATTGAAATGTTTCTATCGTTTTTTTTATTTTTTATTTAAATTAAATTTATCAGTTTAAAATATTAATAATTTGGATATTGGGGATATTAATTTAGAAATAATTAGTGATAAATTTGATTGTTCCATAAATATAATATATATATATATTAATTAATAAGTAATTAAAATTATTATTTTTTATTTTAAAAATTAAAGAAATGATGATAAATTAAATTAAATTATCAATATTTTATATAAAAATAGTTAGAGCATATCCAATTGATTTTTTCAATACTTATATACATTGTCCAAATTTAAATTTAATATATGTATTTTAATAAATTTATTATGAAATAATTTAATTTTCGCAAATGTAATAGAAGATAATATTTTTTAGAGTTGAATTTTGTAGTTATAGGTTGAAGATGAATTTTGTATTTGGTAAATATTTTAGAGTTAGAGATGTGCTAAAATAGAGTTATGAATTTGTGTCTTATTACTTTTTTAAAATCTTAAAAGTGGCAAAGAAAAATGCCGAGGACAAAAGTTGAAAAATAGTAGAATTTTAGGACATATTGATGATGATTTATGTTTTAATAAGGTGTACATAAGATATAGAAAAAAATAATTACTTTTTTTATTTTCTTTAAAATAATCTTCTTAAATATTATTTACAAATAAAAGAAGATGAAAATAGATTTTTTTCAAAAAAAGCATTCTTTTTTAATTTTTTAGTATTATTTTTAAAAAATCCGCTCCGTGACCGTTCCGTGAAATGTTATTGGAACTGGAACGATGACCTCCGTTCTGGGCACCGTTCCCGCGACGGCGAACCATGGGTGCGAGCTGCCGATCTTCTACGGTTTCGAATATATTTTAGAGCCTGATTCTAACATTTTACAGCATGTCATAAAGTAGTTGTACATTTGTTAATATTTTTCCTGCGCACCTTACTAAACAGCTTGCTGAATTTCACCTGGGTGGTGTTATAAGCTGTATATTTCGCAGATTAACATTGCCTATTTAGCTATTGTTAGGCTACATTTTTCTGGTGAACCACGTACAATTCTTCCATGATTTTGTTTCTTTATTGTGAGGCGCCGGATGAAATATCATATTTCTTTCCCCCTGTCTATTGTGAGTTATTGTTCACAAGATCTTTGTCTATTTCTCAGGTTTAATCGGCTTCTCCTCCCATAAAAAAACTAATTTGCTAAATACATACTTTATTAAATATTTTGGGAGTTGATGTGATAAATGATGACTATAATTGACACAATAAATTAAAACAGGACATTCACAATTTCATCTATTTTAGTTTTTTAATATTTTTTTTTTTAAACAGTTGATGTGATAAATGATGACTATGGTTGACAAAATAATAAATTTCAGTTAATTTTTTACGGTTAATTATTCATGTTCACGGATTTAAATATAAGTAGTTTCACATGATTTTATTTTATCAAATATAGTCAAACAAAAATTATTTTTTTTTAACAAAAGTGAACTCTAAACCCTTAACAAAATTTGAGATCATTTTTGTTAAAACATAATTTTCCTCGGACTATATTTGATAACAACATTTATGTGAGATTATTTTTGGTAATAAATAATTTTTTCGGGATTATATTTGATTATTCGAAAAAGTTTGGAATTGTTATTGCAAATTCCTCTATTTTATGTGACAAATTTCTAATTTACCATGATTGTCACGCCCCGGGCCCAGGCCCGTGCAAGCGCGACAGCACAATGTGCTCCTATAGCAACTACTTCGTATCCGTACTCGCTCTACGCAAATGGTTAACCCAAGTTGCCATAATAGTCCATTGTAAGCCTTTATATACCACTTTAAATTTTCATCCGCAACCAATGTGGGACAAGGGTATTACAATCACCCCTCCTTTAGAACGCGACGTCCTCGTCGCGACCTAACTCATCGATCCACCGGCACCGAGAATCTAGAGGTGGCTCCTACAGGTTCAAGAGGTGGCTCCCGTCATGTAGCACTTTGCCCCGCAGGTTCAAGAGATGGCTCCCACGCACGTGGCACTTTGCCCCGCAGGTTCAAGAGGTGGCCCCCGTCGTGTAGCATTTTGCCCATTAGGCTCAAGAGGTGGCTCCCACGCACGTAGCACTTTGCCCCGTATAGCACTTATCTCCCCGCTGTTTTCTGCCGGTGACTGGCTCTGATACCATTCTATCACGCCCCGGGCCCAGGCCCGTGCAAGCGCGACTGCACAATGTGCTCTTATAGCAACTACTTCGTATCCGTCATCGCTCTACGAAAATGGTTAACCCAAGTTGCCATAATAGTCAATTGTAAGCGTTTATACACCACTTTAAATTTTCATCCACAACCAATGTGGGACAATGGTATTACACTGATTATATTGATTTATCAACAACTTCTGAAATTAGTTTACCAAACAATTTTTTAGCGCTTATAAACTCTAAAATATCTTATGAACTTTTCTAAAAACTTATAGAATCTGTCAAAACACCTCCTAAAATTCTTCTCAAGCCAGGAATTCTCCAATCATGTGCTGAATCTAATAAATTAATGCTTGATTTATCGTAAAAAAAGTCCTTGAATGTGTATACTAACTTGTGAGATTATTATCTCAAAATGGTAAATCTCGTAATTTAATCTTTGAATAATGTTTTTAGCAAGATTATTTGAAAAGTTAGGAAAATGTCTCCCCTCTAGAATAACTTGAATATTACTTTAGATCTCTTAGTCTTCGTTTATGCTTTAGAGTATTGTTCTTCCCGTCTTATTGTCTGTTTTGTTTCATAGGCAACAAGAAGAAAAAAGATCATCGACGAGGTGGAGGTGGGCGATT
Organism: Haberlea rhodopensis; assembly: GCA_907163345.1. NCBI lineage: Eukaryota > Viridiplantae > Streptophyta > Magnoliopsida > Lamiales > Gesneriaceae > Haberlea > Haberlea rhodopensis. Next base: position 3,307,703 of record CAJQUN010000003.1, on the reverse strand, counting down.
TTTTTGAAGAAAAAATTGGAGTAGGTCGGAGTTTCTAAAACAATCGGCACTGTTTCTGACGTCTTTGGTGCAGAGAAGGTTGCTCTTTTGTGCCAGTTATCATGTTAATTGTCTTTCTTTGGTAGATAAGATTGGGAGATTTGCTTGGGAGATTTAGTATTAGGGCAAAGGGATGCCTCCAGAACAACTCTCAAAACTTATATACATCTGTTGTGAGGATTGTCATTGCGTGATCAATGTTGAATGTAATTCTTTATTTAAATGCAACACCAGTGGGGTTAAGAAGTTGCCAATCCCAGGTTCTTATTTTTTGCCAGTTTATAATCATGTGTTGCTCCATGAAATTCATGGTGTACAAACGTTTTAACGAGGACTGCATTTCTTGTAGATTTCGCTTCCGACTTAATGTCTTTGACGACAATGGCACATTAGAAGTTACGGCCTTCGGCAAAGATGGGGAACCAATTATTGGAATGTCTGTGCAGTCATTTCACGACCAAACTGTCAAGGTAATGTTGCTATAGTTTTGTAGTTTCTTACGCTTTCTAAACTCTATTCACAAAATGTTATATAACATAGTGTAAAATTCCTTCCTCAGGATGGTGTGCCTCCCATTGAATCTGTGAATCAAAGGCTGGACGATCTTGTCATGTACAAGAAAATCAGATCGAGCCTTTTCACCTGCCGAAATGGGCAAGAATGTACACATTCAGATCGAGCCTTTTCACTGGCCGAAATGGGAAAGAAAGCACTGTATACACCCTGCTAGCTTTGGAATTTTCGCAGGATCCGACCGCGTTTGATCTTCTAACTCCATACCAAAAAAATCCGAACCTTGCTTTGACAGTCACCCCTAAATTAGAAGGTTCTTCCCTTGGTTATTACATTGTTTCAAGTTTAATGCTAATTACATACTGTCTCTGCAAAAAATATATGACTATGCTTAGCTCTTCAAATCAAAGCTCAAGTTTAGTATTCTGAAAATTGTCAACCAAGGAATGTCAAGATCATGCCCTTATGTTCCTTACTCACCAACTCCACTAAATATATCTTTTATGCTTGTTACTGCCTTCCTCAGGGTAATGGATGTTAACCTTTTAGCAACTCGTAGAGTTACAGAACACCTGTCCAAAAATACATGCCCACTGGCACCGCGCTTTGGCAACGCGCGGTGCCAGGCGTACTAGTATATTAATAACAGTAGAAGCTTTACAAGTAAAAAATCTCTAACAAGAAACCTAAACTCATGATGATCTCCCTAGCATTTTTTTCCTTCTAAAACTGAAAAATAAATTATCTCCAAGCAGATGAAGTTGACATTGCTCTGTTCTTCCATCCAAGAAACAGAGCACCATTCGCTTCTGCAACTCTGTAATTTGGGCTATAATCTTTCAACATCTCCCTAACAGCATCATTAACTGATGAACTCAATGGAATTGGAGAAAATCCGGCCATCATAAGTCTCAGTCTCCACTTACCAAAAAGCTCGTGCCTTTCGACCCGATCAGTGCCCTCACAAGCTAGTATATTGACTACATCTCTCGCGACACAGTTTTCCTCTGCTCTAATCCGCTGCCTATCATCCTTTGTCTGTGCTGCATCAATGGACTCAAACATGGCCATATAATAATCTAGGGTTTCACAAAATCGTTGGAAGAACGTTGAAGTGTTTGTGTTGGATTCTTGTTCGACGAGGGTGACAACCTTCGGTGACAAGCTCTTCACAAGTCTAAGTAGGCGGTCTCTATGATTTGCTGTGCTTACGCTCTCATCTGGCATGTGGTGCATTATGTAGGGGAAATTCACGGCCAAAGCTTCTCCAGGCCGAACACCAAGATTTTCGAGATGGACTTCACATCCCGAGATAGCTGCACCATGGAATTCAAATGGTACTCCACATGACTCGGCTAGTTTTGCTAACCTTTGGCCGACAAGCTCAAGTCCTCCAGCACGAGCATGAGCTGACTGAGAATCATCAACACCTGTAATGTGGATATATGGTGGCCTTCCTGGGCGACGTGAAAGGGCCTGAATCATGGCCATCCACTGACTACCCTGAGCAATCTGAAAGTCGATTATGTGGATTCGGTCCTCATTTTTCATAGCTTCCTTGATCGTGACATTGGCAGATGTATAAGCGAACTTCCAGTATGGGCAGATTTGATAAAGCACAGACATGTAAGACATCAATTCGGAGCTTGTTGGTTCTTCGCACTTCAACTTCTTGTATATTATGCTTCCAGAGGACAACAATCTTGCTCTGATACCTTCTACCATGTATGCACCCAATCTTTGTAAAGGCTCACCCGATACAGAAACCCTTTTTTCCAGTATGTCCATCAGAGCTTCGGCAGCTGATATTGCAACACTTCTATCAGACAATGACGTTGTATCAGTTTCTGATACTGTTTCGGCACATGATATGAGCAACTGTTTCAGGTCCATTTGGGGGGCCCTTTCAAGAATTCTGTCGTACCTTGTGAAAAAAGAAGGTTGCGAGGGAACACCATTGAAGGAGCCACTATCCTCAAAATCTGACTCGGGCCCCAACAGTTCATTCCTCAAAACCCACAGAGCTTGCATCAACTTGTTTTCATCATCAACACCAGATGAGCCACTAATGGGTGATCCGTAAGTATTCTCAGATGAGTAATGAAGATCAGAAAAGTGCGAGTTTGATAATTGGGGAGAAAAAGGGCTCATATTGGAGGTGACACTAACTGCTGAAGGTGAATTGTAGATGGCAGTATATTTGGTTGCTGGTGTGGATTCAAGAGTGAAAAATTTTTCAGTGTCAGCTTGAAATGACACAACAGTGGCTTGGCTTCTGCTACAAGTCGAATCATTATTAGAAACTTGGTGGTTTGATAAGCAATATGGCTCGACCTGATGCGCTGGCTTGAGGTAAAACCCATCAATGCCGGCTGGTGTTTTAATTTCCTGGGAAGTTTGCATCTCTCAGAACGGTATTTCACCCCAATTAAGCAGATATAGTGAATCTATATACTGAAAAATATAGCTCCAAAGTTGCCACCTTTATGTTAGAAAATACGAGGAGGAACAAATCTGCCCTGGGGAAAACGTAGAATCAGACGTTTTCAAACAAGAGAAATCTTGGCATTAAGTTATACACCAAGAGGCAGGTTTAAATAATGACCGACTATATGAAATTACATCCTTCAAAAAATAAAAGGCAACCACATACTCTTGTATGCATATTTTCACATGTTCAGACATATACGAGGGCCGGTATATCTTCTACTGTACCTCCGTTCGCGTTATAAATCTTTGACATGACTGTATGCCACGTCTCCCGAACGAAAAGTCAAACCTAGGTTTAGCCAACACCTTTGAACAAACATGATCCTTCAATGGATACATCATAGTAAATTGTTCATCAAATAAACTTACTAATTTCCTTATACGGAAGGTTGAATCATTAAAACAAGAACGAGAATCAAATACATGGGCAAGCTAGAAGAAAATTCAGGTTTTGGATGCCAATTAAGTGACACTATCCATCAATAAAAACAAAGTATTTAACCCAAGAATCCATAAAGCCAAAGCTCATAAACGAAACCAAAATATAACGTAAAAATTAATCTTTAAAGCCAAAAACTTATTTACTAAATCACACCTTCCTCCTGAATCATGTGTAATCAAGCATTAATCACGCACCACTAATGAAACTAATTATTAAATTCAAGAAATCACGAGACTGGTTCCGCCAATCATACCTTTGATGGACAGATTATGCTGAGCTTTTGCGAATTTTCAGACAAAAACCCACATAAAAAAGGGAGAGACGGGCGGAAGAAGCTAAAATGACAACGATAGGCAAGTGATTAACGTATACAAAGTTTCTTATATATAGAATAGAGACTTATAGTGGATCAGTTAGTTACCCTTCATTTACGAGTTTACCACGTAAATGCCACTGTGGAAGCGTGGAGACTGTACTGTGCTATTTTCGGGCATCAAGATAGCTCGTGTGAGAGGTAAGTTTAGGCTTCGCTACTCCCCCAGACCCCATGCATTTACATTCCCAATCAACATAATCTTACCAATTTGAGGAATTCGTTGCTTCTTCTTTCATAAATAAGATATAATATGACAATTGTTAACTGAATTATTTATATAATAAACTTCCATTTATTCAATACAATAAAAATGTAATAATAATTCTTTTTATTTTTATTTTATATTATTTTATTATATTTTTTTTATATAATAAGTGCCAAATGTTTCCAACAGGGTAACATTGATTACACTGTTGGAAGCATTGAGATTTTTTTGGGTTTGGTTTTTCAAATTTATTTGGCAGGATTCATTTTTTTAAATATTGGACAGGATGTCCTTTTAAAATACTGGGACTTAGTTTTGTTTTTTTATGTCATCTTCAATAAATGTTGTGACTTCTTTTTTGTATTTTATGTCGTTTTCAATTTTCTTTTGTTTTATGAATATGTTTGATTTTAATACTTTATGATGATACTTTGATCCATTAACAAAGGATAAGCATTCTTTTTAATTTATTTTTACTTTTTATTTCAAGATAATTTAATACTTGACACCGCAACTTAACCTTCTTTTTAATTTTTTTTTTTACTTTTTTTTCGTCGTTGTATCATTTCTGTTAGTTTCCAGAGCATGCCCATTGTCTCAATATAGTGCCGACCTTCTGACCTTACAAGTTTTTATATGTCAACTTTGGGGAGGGTATGCCAAAATATATGACCAAGCTACCGAGCTCATAGTGTGTATTCAGGTGAATCGGCCGAGCGCTTATGCCTACAACTCATCGAATATGCTTATATATTAACAATCGAATCTCATATTTATAAGAATGACACATTGGGGAATTGATTAAGGTGCGATCTCTGTATTTGGTTAACATTATCAAATATTGTGGAAATTTGTCATATCTTACTAGATATTTTCCATTTCTTAGATCCTGATATTTCATTTCAACGCAGCAACTCAAAAACACGTGTGGTCGTACTCGCACATTTTAAAATCGTCGGATGACTTATTTGTAAATAAAGGCAAAATCAAGGTGACGTCGCATTTCTAGACTCCGAGGGAGGTCATAGTCGGAGGTTCCCAGAAGCAACATGAATTTCAACGTATGCCCCTTTCGTCGTTATTATAATAAATAATATAATAATAAACACTTTCGTGCATTGCATTTATAAATAGTACTAGTTAATTTGGCACCACGCCTTGCGTGGTGCCAGTGAGCTTATAATCTGGTATATATGTCCAATAACGTCGACACAAGTTCAACAGACAGTTCTAGAGAATAAAAAGATAGTTCATAAGCATTGAACATACAAAATCGTACGTGTATAAAATCAAATAGGTTGGAGTAAACAAAAGTCTTCCCCAACAACACACCATAGCAAGAGTTGTCATATGATATCCTTGTAGGGCCCAATAGACTCTCTAAACAAAAGTCATCTACGAAACAGCAGTAGATGACATCAGATATCACAATAAAAGTAAATCTCAATGAACTCCAAAAAAAACAATCAAAAGTTGTTCGCAAGAGTTTTCAAAATGACGATGGTTCATTTCATAATGCAGATATGTGTTCGGTTTCTCATAACAGTAGCGAGCATCGCATAAGAGGAATTATAGTTTATATTCATTGTTGTAGTTGCATTGTTATTTTAGGATATTGCTCTTATATTACTTGCTATGGCCTCATGATTAATTAATCATCTTACTTTTATAATTATTTATATACTTTCTGACAAAATGAATGTAAATGTGACATCCCAAATTATTATCAAACAATTAATATATAATTATCATAATTTAATATTTTCTAATTTTGTTGATATAATCTCCTTGTACAATAAGGGAAATTTTGATGCCAAACATCATAACAAAGGTAACCGAGAACAATCACATATTAGCAACGGGTCGTAGGTAAGCCAAAATTCAAAATGTATACAAACAAGCAAAATTGACGACCTGTAATCTACCAAAAATTCATTATGTCGAATATTTTATAAAATTATTATTAAAGTTTGCCACAACGAAAACTTATTTTTAACCCTTTTTTTTTAAATAAGTTCACATAAAAAAGTATTATTAAAGTTTGCCACGACAAAAATCTATTTTAAACTATCTATTTTTTTTAATTCATACTTGACAAAATCAACAAGGCTTTTTCTAAATAAAAAAAAAAAGAAAACATTTTAAATTTTAAAAATTGAGATAAGAGGGATGCACTATTGGGTCAAGGGTTTTGATATAATCTCCTTATTATACATTTAAGGGAATATTTGAACAAAGGTAATACCATATATCAACAATAGATTGTAGGTAAGCAAAAAATCAAAATGTACATAAACAAGCAAAATCGACGACCTGCAATCTATCAGAAATTTATCATGCCGAATATTTTAAAAAAATACAAAAATAAATGAAAAACTAAAAGAAAAAGGAAATAAAATAATTTTTAAAAATAAAAAAGCGACGGCCGAATATCACAGGAACAATAACCTATTGAACAAATAATAAATAACAAAAAAAGGGAAAAAAGGGAAGGGCAATAACCTATTGAACAAAATTATAAATAACAAAAAAAAAAAGAAAATAACAAAAAAAAAGAAAAAAAGGGCAAAAAGGGAAGAGGTTACTGTTCATTGGAACAGTAACCTCTTCCCCACTTATATATATGGTATAATTATTGTAATGAATAATAATAAATTTAGAAAACAAAATATCTTAATCAATTGTTGATGCGCACAACTCCAATTATTAATTTTTTTCAATTTATAGTAAGATGGACATCATGTTTTCTTTTTAAAAAAAGTTATAGTCAGTCATTTGGTTATTTTTTCCATTCAATTACACTAGCATGTTCGTTTTTAATTTTTTTTGTTGATGTGTGGTTTTGGCCTGAACAGACTAGGATAAAATATATCTTAATCTATTGTTGATACGCGCAACTTCAAATGCTATTTTTTCAGTTTATAGTGAGATATGCATCATTTTTTTAAAAAACGATTAGAGTCAGTCATTTAGTTATTTTTTTCATATTCAATCACAATAACATGGTCGTTTTTTAAATTTTTTTTGTTAAAGTCGGTCATTCAAAATATTATTTTTGATAAAATTAGAAAAAAATTGACCAATATTCTGATATCTGACACCGCATCTTAAACGGTGCCAATAAAAACTAGTAACAAAAGTAAGGTTGAGAGGGCCAAAGCCATTTCTATTGCTTCCAGAGCAACTTCCCCTGGGCCCACACTCTTATTTCTTGAATTCATGCTTAGATGGAAACTTGCTTAACAATAGGTTTCGTATTTTTAACAAGTTTTATGTCATATAATTAACAATAAGTCTAATTTATTAAAGCCGAGTATTGTGGTATATTAAAAGCAATTATTATTAGTATTAGTATTAAAAAGCAGATTTGACACTTTAACTGGTGGAAACGGCATAAATGACCACAAAATATTGCTTTTCTTAGCTAACGTTTTAAGTTGGAATAATAAGGGAGAAATTCTTCGACTTTCATTAAATCTAGGGACACAAAATACATGTTAAAGAGCCTAATATTATTTACATTTTTCATATATATTTAGTTAGCAAAGTTTGAACTTATCACTTGAGCACATGGGTTTCTTTAATTTTAATTATTTTATAGAATATTATTAAATATTAAAATTAGCCAACGAGGCATCGAATAAAACAACAAACAATGATATGCAACCTTTTTATATTAATTAGTACGTGTGCTTTTGAAAGAAGAAGAAAAAAATCACGTTAGCAAGCTAACCACCCATGATCCACCCCCCACATTCCCAGACAAACGAAATTTATTCTAATTCTTTTATCTCGAAAAAAAAAACATATGAATAAAGGGTAACACTGATTGAAAATTATCATGCTAGTATGAATGATGGAACGTAAAACCCAGTGTTATTTGACTATTTAGGTGTCACTAGGCTATTAAGATCTGGACAAATGATGGTTATATTTATGCTATTTTTAAGATAACATCAAGTAGCTCTGGATGATACGATTCAAATGTATAAGATAGATAAACAAACCGTCATAGGTACAAGATACTATCTCAAGGGTAATAATAATTTATGATGAAATTAACATTTCTCCTTGATAAAAACTTATCTACATTGACTAAAATAGGGATGATCAAAACTTCGGTTAAATCAAACGAACTGACTGAAACGGATTAATTCATAAATTCGGTTAAGTTAATTCATAAATTCTTTTTGAATTTTTTTTTAAAAATTGATTAATTCGATACGGTTTCGATTTTCATTTTATAAATATCGATTAATAGAGATGTCAATTTGGGACATGCCCGTCGGGTTGGTCAAACCCGACCCGCCAAATAGTCCGGTTGGGCCGGGATTTTTCGAGCCCAATGGAAGGCGGGCCTATACGGGCCAACACGTTTGGGTCGCGGGGTTTTGGCAGGCTGGTTCTTTTTTTTAATGGTTATTCCTTTTTTTCGTTGCATCAATTCATAAATAACTCAATACCACATTGAAGAATCGATCTACAATATAGTTTTCACTTGGTCGTGCTTGAAAGTTGTTTCATGCATTTCAAAATTGAGTAAAACACTGATTACCTAATCAAGTATTTTCAGTAGCAGGATTAATGTCTAGAAAACCTGAAGCTAACAGTATTCTCTTAGCATCAATTCCAAGCTCGGTAAATTCATGATATATATGATTTATATTTGAAAGATGGACTTTACAAAGTTTGTGTTCTATATATCTTAGTTGGAGACAATTTTACGCGAAAGGCTAATAATTTAAAATGAAAAATTTCAATAAATTAGGAAAGGGAGATGTTAGTACTTTGTGAATGTGTTCCATCAAACAAAAAATATTGTCTTTTTCATCTTTGATCATCTTTTTTGTTACCGTGTGTGTGTGGAATAATCCTTTTTGTGCCTGCAGATGGAATAATAAAGATCCAAAAGTAACCTAGCGTCGACTTGGTGGGATGCCCACTTTATCCACTTAATGCTCTATGTTTATATAGCCATTCACGATTAAATTAATTTTTATAAAAATTATATAATGCTTTGGAATATATTTGAAATGGTGTTTGGAATCAACTTAAAAGTTAATATTAACAATTATCGGGAAAAATAATAAATATATAATATTTGTGTTATTAGTATTTGTTCTGAAATTCAAGAAAATAGTTTCGATATAAAGTTTTGAAAATAATATTTTGAATTTATCGAAAGATTGAATTTTTAAAACTGTTTCGAGTTGAATCGAAGAAAACGCGACATCTTCCTATCTGGAAATGATTTTTCATTCATGTATATGATAAATAAATTTTACTAGCTTATTTTCATGTCAAAATGCAACTCAAAAATTTAGAATGTTAACAAAGAGTTAGGTCTTAATGGAATACGAAGTTAAGGGACACAACTTGGCTTCAACCTACGTATATTGCATATGCGGGACATTTACAAACACTATTTAATACCATTTTATGTGGAATTGAAATTCCCATTTATAGAATAAGTTGATGTTGTTGACAGTTGTATAGTTCCAATTGTTATTTTTGGAGGACCAAGAAATATCATAGTGATATATATCATCGAGCTTTAGCCATCACGACATCGATCTCTTTGATGCTGTTCTCAAGAAATATGTACTACATATATGATATAGATATCATGAAGGGCACCTGCACTACATCTGGTTTTATCTTATTATTATTTTATAATGGCTAAACACCTGTAGTATGGCCATTTTGTAAATTCGAAAATACCTCTACTATTATGTGTTAAATGACTGCAAGGCCCCTGCTAATTTGGATAACCACAATAACATCAAAAAAATATTGGGAGGATATTAAACTACAAAATCAATTGAAAAAAAAGTTTATTACATCCCAAAAACAAAAATTAAAAATTAAATTTATAATTACCACCTCATTTTAAATGAAGCAGTAGTTGTTAATAATTGGGAAAGGAGGACCAACCAAGAGAGACATTACACAAAATCGATCGGCTCAGGAATGGGCTTTTGTCCAAGTGAAGACTAGTCCAGGCCCATTTAGTCATGGTGTCGTTGATGCACATTTTCAGAATATAAATAATTAATTGTACAAAATTTCGAAATGTATGACTCGCATTATTGCGCGCAAAGGAATAACGGAAAGCGGTTACAGAAACTGTATAGTTGGTAGTTGCACATGCCTGAACTTCCACACGCTGCGGTTACCAAAAAATTTAACCAATTTCTGAAGTCAAAATATGGGTTTCATGATCTTTTCAGCTCTTACTGGAATTTAGGGTTCATGAGAAATACCCGAATCTTCTTAGTAGCACTTCAAACTATAATTCTTGTGCTTTCTATTGAAGCAATTGAGCTGACAGTGTATTTTTAGGTCAATTACGTACGCTTAGGAATATCGTTTTACGGTATAAAATTTGTTTTCTTGATCCTTTCAATGGGTCGTTCTCGTGGAATTTTTCATTCTGAAGAAGATCGTAGTCAGAGGTTATCTTTTGATTTGATTTTTTTCGATTTATTATTATTATTTTTTTGTATTATCTTGCATTTTACATATGCTAGTAGGTGCATAATATCTTTGGTATTTTATCTTCTACTAAGATTTATGACATTACGTTTAGCTTTGCTGTTTCATCGTTTGTTTGAGTTATACAAGGACGTAGTTTATCTGATGAGTTATTGTGGTTCTCGTTGTCTTTTCCTTTCAATTTGTATTATTAATTGTGAGATAAATGAATGGTCCTTTGTGCAATGTTACACATGCCGAAGTTCATTTCTTACTATTAGGCTATGATTTGTTAAATTTGTGTTTCTTGAAGTAAAAGTCTGAAGCATTGTCAAGAATATTTTGTTTCGCACAAAATTAAATGAGTCGTTCTTTTGTCTAACTAATTTATATCGCTTCTGCTTTATGCATTGATTTGATGCAACGAGGTTTATCCTTTTGCCAATAGATTAATTGGAACTGTGTCTTAGCATTTTGTCACTATGCCTTTTCTTTATGTACTTTTCCATTGGTATACTTCTTTATGTTTCTTCAAATACTTGGTCTTTTTCGCAGATCAAGGAGAAAAAAGAGTGCATCAAGTGGAGAAAACATAGAATCTCTTGCTGCAGGTATATTTGTCTTCTTTAATACGTTTATCATTGAATAGAGTATCGTAGCTATCTTTGAATGTGGTTTGTTAAAAAGAGAGTGGATTGAAACAGTACTGGTGGTCATTTGTTAGCCTTATGTCTTCCACTTCTAGCATCTTTTCTTTGCTTCATCACTCAGTTAATGATTTGCTATATTAAGTGACATTTAGATTTCCCAAGTTAATTATCTTATAGGAGTCCACAATGTACGCATTTTGGGTTGATGAGTAAGGTACATTATTGTAGATTACTTTTGAGTTAGGTTTTGGGTGGATATTTTATATAATTTATGTTTTATGACGCGATACATTATATCCTACTTTTAATTCTTGAATGCTCAGGTCAGGGTACAAGTGAAGGAAAAAGGGCTTTATACCATTGTAACTATTGTAACAAAGATATTACTGGGAGAATTCGTATAAAATGCGGTGTATGTTGTGATTTTGACCTATGCATTGAGTGTTTCTCAGTAGGAGCTGAGGTTCATCCACACAAAAGTGGTCATCGGTATCGGGTTATGGTCAGTTCCTCATCTGAAAATTGTTGCTGTTAATTTAACATGAAGGATTCTATATTTTGAAATTGAGGTTTACTTTTTTTTTTTTTTGGTCGGAAAAAGATATTATATATATAAAAGGTACTACGAAAGTTTACAAAAGGACTTCTAAAACGCAAAATAAAATCAGGATGCTAATAAACAAACCCTAGGATCAATCACTTTTGTGATGTTTCTATTAACTCTGTTTTGTAAGTATTTTGTATTTCAATGTGCTAACAGTGATAATGTAATGTATATTTCGGCGCATATTTACTGTGTCGTTTTAAAGTTTTGGCTGACAAATGTTCTGCTTACAGACTAACACTAGAAGAGTGTAATATGTATTAAATCAATTCCGTTTCTGAATGTTTTTAGTATGAATATGCTTGTGTTTTTTCTCTGTCCGTTGGTTCCTTTCCATATGGTTTTATTTGTTACTGAGTCATGTACTTGCGCACATTGCTGATGGTCTTCAAAGTGTAATTTTAACAGGACATATTATCCTTTCCTCTCATATGTCCAGAATGGAATGCTGATGAAGAAATGCTACTTCTGGAGGTGATGTGTAACTTCTTTCGAGTGTTTGTCAGATCCTTGATCTGTAAAGTCTCACTTTTTCTAAAAAAAATATGTAGGTTTGTTTTTTTGCCTCATTAGATGTTCCTTAAGCAGGGGATTGAAATGTATGGCATGTGTAACTGGGCAGAAGTTGCAGAGCATGTTGGGACAAAGACAAAAGAAGCATGTATAGAGCATTATAGGAATGCTTATCTAAACTCTCCTCACTTTCCTATACCTGTATGATTTCTTTCATAATTAAGTTGCCTCTAAGAAATGTTTTTTCTTCAAGCAGTGCTACAAGATATACATTTGTTTCCTCAGGATATGACTCATGTAGTGGGTAAAAATAGAAATGAACTCCTTGCTATGGCTAAGGGGCATCTTGATGACAAAAAAGGTTGGTGTTATGGGTAGTCCTATACTTCTTTTCTCCTTTTCGTTTCCTTGTTGTACGTTCTAGAATTGATTAGTCAAGTTTTGAGTCCTCACTCGTATATTTAGCTATTAGGACATTGTGTAATGCTTTATCTTGGAATACTTTGTAAGTTGCTTGTGTTCTAACAGTATAGGTCATGACTCATGGATAGGGACTTGTTTCTGTTACAATCATTTATATAATCTAAGGAATGACATTTTGATACTTTCTTTGGTAAAAAAAAAACGTATGCATGAAATTTGCCTTAAATTGCTTTTGAAACCTACTTAGTGGATCTGTTTGAATGCAGTTTGGTAAACACTTGAAAATTTTCTACGACAGGGCTTGCTAGGTAGACAGTTGTATAAATTGCTTTCTTTTTTTAACTTTTGCATGGAATTTTTAAATGATGGAAAGTATGGTAATCAGCAATGTAATGTTTTAAGGAAGTTAATCAGACCTGTGTTAGGAAGTCTATTCACTACTGATCGCGATTATTTTAAACAATTATTTTCAGTGTGGCGCGATTATACCGCAAATGCACGGTGTCAAGTTTTAGTATAATGATATGAAAGTTGGGGTCGAACCCACAGGACTAGTAGTAATTACCAAATTCAATTAGCTTAACTATTTTTAATCTACGAAATTCCTATGAAAGATTTACTAATTTACTCAAACTTAGTAAATAACCAAAACACAAAAAGAGAATGCAAGAGATAAATATCGAGACTTCGGTTCACTTAAGTAAGCCCCCACAATTCATCTACTAGTTCTAATCAAAATTAATGCATCTAAGGTGACAAGTTTTCCGGTTATATCTAATATACTCTCTCGAGCTATATTAAACTTAATACCAATTTGCAATAAGTAAATCTCGTTCACTTATTTAACAAATCAATATTGCATATGCTTTATGAAAACCCTTAGCCTTCGATTACTATATTTCTATAGCTATCACTCATGTATTTGACGTCATCTCTCGATCTCGATCTGAAATCCACGGTTTGTGTTATTTGTTCCGTAACACAATTTTATCTCTCGATCTCAATTGCAAACTAACATCATTCAAAGGGTAGCTAATCCTTTAAAAGCAATAAAAACATAACACAAATACAAAGATAACAAAAACCCAATCAAAAACTAGAATTAAAATTGTGGGTTCATACAAAAGATCCCCTAATCTCGATAAACGACTTAGTCTAGCATAATAAAGCAAAAACAATGTTTTATCATATTTAAGAGCATAATAAACATTGAAATCTGAATAATAAACCAAAACAAAGTTTAGAAATATAGAAAATCGCTAGGCGTTGACTCCTTGCGTTTATCCGATATCCCGTCTCCCGTTGCGTTGCTTTGAATCTCCAACTTGTATGTGGTGGCTCCTCCCAAGTCTACGGTAAAAATCAGATGAAGAACCCCTTCTTTGTTCCAAAATCCCCCTTTTATAACCATAAAATCGAGCCCACAAAATCTGGTATCCAACAATAGCAAATCTCTTAAAAATGTAATTTTTCGTGCAGGACTCTGTAGCGATCAATCGCTATGTCCATGGCGATCGATATCTTCGACTTTTCTCTCTATGGCGATCGATCTCTGTATGAGTGGCGATCGATCGCCTAAACTTTCTGCCCCGATGCGATCGATTTCTCGTTTTTAGGCGATCGATCGCCTGCTGTGAAATTTTCCAACACTTTACTGCCTTGAAGCGATCGATCTCTTCTTTAGTGGCAATCGATCGCCTTTTCACTTTCATCCAATTCATCATCTTTTTCAATGTCTTGACTTGTTTTGTTCCATGTCCACCATTCAGTCCATAAAATGGGGTCTTTCGGGTATTTCTTGAACTTTCACTCGATTCCTGGAATTATACAAAAACACAACCAAAAGCGTAAAGTCGTCCACGAATCACTATAAAAATAGTAAGAAATATACGCAAATACAAGTGCAAAAATGACACTTATCAACTACTCGTAAGAGATTTCAATAATTTTTTTAATTGTGTGATAGGACTCCTCTAGGTGGCCATAAGTTAATAATGTCTCCCATGCATCATGCCATACTCAATTTGAGATGATTTTCTAACAATATAGTCTAAGTAATAATGTACTTGGATTCCTTTGCCAGGGGAACTTCAGCTTAAGGAGGAATCTCCATTCTCTCCCTCGAGAGTCAGGTATATTCATCATTTTCTCAAAAAATATTTCAATTATCTTTAAGCACTTCTAATCATCTACGAACCCGATTTTAGAGTTGAAGATTCATACAAAAACGGTCCTTCAGGTCGTTTACCTTCCACCTCCATGGCAGGTAAGTAGATGTGTTTTAATTGGCAACCATGGGACAAATTGTCCTTTATTCATTGCAAAAGATATTCTGAAACTATTAAAATAGAACATTCTACCGGAGTGAAAGTTAAGGCACTCAACATGGCCCACATCAAGGATCAGAGTGAGCTTTTAAAAATGGAGGGTGAGTGACATGTTTTAATTTTATTGTTAGTTCCAATTTCTGGAAAAAAATTGTGTTTCTTTCTAATTTTTAAAGTTCCTACAGATCATATGTCAGGGAGGAGTTTTGGTGGGAACAAACCAAAATCAGCAAAGATTGAGGCCCCATCTTTGGCGGATTCAGGTGGTTATAACGCAAAAAGACAAGAATTTGATCCTGAATATGACAATGATGCGGAACAATTGTTGGCTGATATGGAATTCAAGGAAACTGATAGTGAAGAGGAGCGTGAGTTGAAACTGCGGGTGCTTCATATATACTCAAGGAGGTATTGTTCCTCAGATTCAAAATATTAGAGGTTTTGGCTGTTTACACTCATCAGTTACAAAGTAAACTGGGAAAAATAGTAGGCAAATCTGTGGTTTATTTTCACTAAGATGTTAATGTTGTCAAATGTAAAGCGTGTTACTACTTTTGTTTCTCCTTTCCAAAGTATGAGTGGAAGCCACATTTTGGCTTAACTCATATGGTTAGTGTCTCCCCAGTCATCGAGAGATTACTTTGCAGTTTCTTTATGATGAAATGTTACATATACTCCAGCCACATTTTGGCTTAACTCATATGGTTATTGTCTCCCCAGTCATCAAGAGATTACTTTGCAGTTTCTTTATGCTGAAATGTTGCATATACTCCATTATTAATTAATGGATTCGTCAATTGCTTGTAATATGCTTATATATCTAATATTCTTGAGTTCATTACCGAGATGAATCTTTGCAGACTTGATGAGAGAAAACGAAGGAAGGATTTCATTCTGGATAGGAACATACTCCATCCTAGTCCATTTCGACAGGAATTATCTCGAGAAGAGAAGGTTTTATGCCAGCGTTATGATGTCTTAATGCATTTCCATTCCAAGGAGGAGCATGAAGAACTTCTAAAATCAGTTGTATCAGAGTGGATGATTCGAAAACGAATCCAAGAACTTCAGGTATATCCTCTATTTTGAAATGTAAGTAGCCTTGTTAATAATGCGAAGTCTGAGGAATTTTATAGATTATGTTCCATCTCATTGTGGTGTGCTCCAAGGATAATATTTTTGCACAAGTGATACACTAGACACGTTTGCCGGACATTTTGTGGAAGGATAATGATCGGTTAAAAAGTTTATCAACGCTATACTATTACATATCACTTGCATAGGTAATTTAGTTGAAATATTGTAATCTTAATAGATCTTAGGATTTAGTGAATATATTACATATAATTGACTTATTGGAAATGTATATTCAGGAAGCACGAGCTGCTGGTTGTCGTTTTTCGGCTGAAGCTGATCGATATCTTGAGCAAAAAAGGCGGGAAGCTGAAGATGGTGCTTGCCTGAAAGAAAGTTATCAGGCTGGACCAAGCAGCCAGGAAAGTCTGAGTATTCCTGTTTCCTCAGATTCATTTGGTACATACTCGAACACACCATCTGCCAGCCAAGCCAACTCAACACAGACTGATATGGATATTGTTTCATTTTCTGCTGTAAACTGTTTGTCTGAATCTGTAAGTCTTTCTCTTTGCTGCAATAGAAAAGCAATTTGTCATCGAGCTTGGAATTAACACTCTCAAAAGCTAAGTCATATTGCCACTCTAAGGCCTGCTTCATTCTAATAATCCCGAAGCTTGGAATTCTACTTATTTTTATTAGACTTTTTAAGATCAAAAGATCAATAAATATCTTGAAGTAGGAAAATGTTGTTTGGAAACAACAATTACCCCAATTATCTTTTACTGGAGTTGAAATATAACATTTTTCTGAGCCGTGAAATATAGCATTTTTAGTGTTATACAATTTAAGAGATTGAGGACGTATTGTCATAATCTATTACTAGTTTTGGTACAATGTCCTTTGTTAGATTAGATAGTTTGGTAAAAAAAGAGTGTGTCATCGATTCTATTGCACATTTGATAATTATTGGGAGGGGATCGTTGAGGAGTAAAACTAGCCTCTATTTCCTATAGATATTCATGAAACAAAATGATGGTGTTTGGACTAACGTACGATTTAGAAAATTTGAGCCGCACCACCAACTATAGATTATATAGTATGGCGACATGTAGTGGGTTTTACAGTGTTAATAATATAAGGCTGCAAATTAGAAATGAATAAAAAGGCTGAAAAGTTACACAACAAGAGTCTTGCAATCAATGTTGTGGGTTTAACTGTGGGCTTCTTACCTATATAATTTTTATGCATTGACAGGAGAAACAACTGTGCCGTGAGATCAGGTTAGCGCCACCTGATTTTCTGAAACTTCAGGCGGACATGACCACGCAGTTTATGATCGGCAATTTATCCAACAAATCCGATGCTTACTCATACTTCCAAATTGATCGAACCAAAATAGACAGAGTTTATGATCTGCTTTTGAAGAAGGGATTGGTTCGGAAATGATATTTCCAGTGACTCGCTCAAATATACGCACCAGTTCATAATGTGTTTTTGAACATATAATTGTCTCTGTCAGGTATCGGCAATCTATTGGGTGAAAAACTTGCGTTTGTATCTGTATTCTTTTACTGGCTGTAGGAGATGAAGCTTTACATAAATTCAATATTGCCTTTCCCATTGATTTAGTAAGGGATGGAAACAATGTGTGATGTTTTTCAAAAGGGTGTAGATTGTATGCTCAAATTTTCCATTGTGTAAACGGCGCACTTATTATGTCTTGCTTGGTGTATAAAGGTGAATTTCATAAGCAACAAGTTATGTTCACTTCTATTCCTACATGATATGCAATCTAGCTACACACGTGAATACTAGAATAGTATTTGAAAATGAGAGATTGAGTGAGATTTCAATTTATGTTTCTTGTAATGGATATCCTGTATCGAGATTAGGCTGTTGTACAATTCATGTTCAACGTTGAGAATTATCATGCACATGAAGAAAATTTTATGAACCAGGAAAAAAAAAACCATGACATTACTTGAATGATATGGTGCTATGACCGTCATTAGTTTTATACCATACGGTTATGTGGGAAGCATAGTGTTTCTACCTCAATAATAGCTAGTCTCTCTTGCGCAGATTGCATATCAGATTGATTGGGCTACTTTTAGAGAGAACTTGTACAACGAGATTGAAGCACTTCAATGCAAAGTCCAAAATGTGGGCCCATTTTTTCCAGAAGATATGCAAGCAAAGAAAAAAAGTTAAAATCTCCCCACCAACACCACACATATAATTGAACATGCTTAACTCCCAAAGCTCATCTAACTTTAAAAGAAACAAACGAAGATGAACAGAGTCTTCAACTCCACTTCATGCACTCAAATCTCCACAATCCAACCATAAGTTTCCCAACAAAATCCAGATTCAACCCCATCACACCTTTACCGTCATTTGTAAATCAGAAAACTGAGAGAAAATCAAACCATAATGACAGAACCCTCATTAATCTTGCTTCTCTCAAGTCCAAAATTCACCCAAGAAATGAAATTTCTGCAGTTACCTCAGAACGGAATTCAAGAATCCTGTTCTTTGGAGCTATATCTTTAGGGCTTGCAGTTTTGTTGATGGGTTTTGACGGTCATCAAAAGGCACTTGCTTTGGGTCCAGAAGAACCATTAATGGAAGAATTTTGGGACAATATGAGGAGATATGGACTGTATGTTTGACAGTAAGTACTGGTGCTATCTACACTCTTTTGCAGCCTATAGTGGAGCTGCTGAAGAATCCCATCTCTGCTATTCTTATACTAGCAATAATTGGTGGATGCATTTTCATTGTTTCTCAGGTGGTGTCAGCTATGGTCGGTTTGAGCGATTTTTCATATGATTATATATTAGCTGTTAAATTGCAGAGTATACTTGCATGTTTTTTTTTTATTAATATTTGTCAATGAAGGAATTTTTTATTTTCGAATTTTTAGCAATCAGGATGGATCCAGGTGGAAATCTCTATCTTTAGATATTATAAATTCAGAGGGATTCAAGAATTAAAGGGTGACCGTTACATGCAAAAAAAAAAGTTGAGGAATAAGGAGGAAAGCTCCTCCAGTGCAAGGTTGGCAATCAATGAATTGCAATAGGAATATTGTTCATCGAATTTTGAAGCACACTAGAAGACATCTAGATTATGTGAGTAATAAGCTGAGTCCCATATTGTATGAACTTTAGTTTTATTAGGTGTTGCCTTCCCCGGAAATATGAGTGATGTTGATAATAAGGAGATGAGCTGATGGATATTCCGAATAATGCTTCTATGCCTTTAAACACTGCTCCTTCCCCTGGATTCTCTTCCAGCTATCATCTCTTCCCAGTTTCCACCAACTTATCTTCTGTTTTAGCCTAGAAAATGTTTCCAACCGTTGAATACCTAGTCCTTTAGACACGAGCCAATATCATTTCATTTGATCGAACCTAAGGATGGTGAGATACTTTCCAATATTCCAATGGTGAAGGGAACATGTCTCTATATTTTCCCTTCCAAATAAGCCAACAGATAAGGATGGGAAACACGTCGTCCGATGTAGTTATGGACAAAGGAAGAAGAAAGCTTCAATTATTGAAACCTATATCTGATGGAAGAGGCTCAAAGAAGCCATAACTCTGCAAGGGGGTGTAAATAGTTCATGTTCTATAGTGGGAAGCGATTATGATTTACAACTCGTTGTATGTAGTTGGACTCTTACTCGATAAGTTAAAAAGCATAGTGCATAAAGATGGAATATGATATGTACATGGTGAAACAACAATAAAGAATGAGAGAGAGCTTTTCGAAAGGTTTAAGTGTGCAAAGTTGTGAAAAAATAATTAGCACGGACAACTTGTGGACGAACTCTGATCTGCACGACCTTAGTGTACTTTATGCCGCAACAAATATACCGATCTATCTATATTTTCCACCAAGTTGCAAACTTTGTAAGCTTCTTGACCATGAAGAGATAGTTGAAGTCCTCATTTCCTTGGCATTACTGACACGCTTCAACTCGTACTGGCTGTTGGATAGAATAAGCTCACTGTGCCAACTATTCAGAATCATGATCACTTGGTTTCTTTAACATACTTTTTTCTTGTGACAATTATGTAGTATTAATAATTTTGAATGGGAACTTATCTTTTCAGAATTATAAATAATTTTAAGTTTTTTTAATTCAGAGTCTTTCATCTCACATTCACATTTCTCAAAACTATTAGGTTATGGCACCATGTCACCAAGTTGCGCCATATTATGCATAGTTGATAGAAATCTCTGAACACTCGGACTACATGACTAAGTTGACGACTGAGGCGATTTTAGAGCCTTCACCACCAAAATTTTTGAGAGAGAAGAGAAAAGAAAAAATGGAGACTGTACGCACAACCAGGCACAGACGAAATGACTTAGTAGAAACTAGCGACACACAGATAACAGCAACAACTAGGTACAAGATTCTTGTTATTTCATTCCTCAGCGATGACTCTTTTCGAGTTTCAACTTTTTTATGTTTGATGTGGTGTCAAATAAACAATACAAATGAAAGATTGTCTGTTCACAAAGTTCATTTTGTCCATTCTTTGATTCAAAATAATGGATGATTCTAACAATCATTCAGTCCCAAATTAGTGTCACCTCGACACTATGTAAGTACCTCATTTTGACCCTCCTTTCCCAACATATCACTTCCAAACTCGTTTCTAGCTTCTCTTCAAGATTTTGGGGTTTATACAACGAATAATGGATAAAATGATACTCCAATTTCTAGTCTAGTTTTCCTATTTTCCTTCCTAGATTCATACTTTATATGTTTCTTCTTGTTTATCGCGTACAATCTTAATCACTCAAAGTTGATTTTCGCACAGTTCTGTCACGTTTTAGATAAGAAATGCATGTTCTTGATTTGCAATGGAATCTTAGCATTTCTTTCCTAGGACTCAAAATTTAGCTCCTCCTTATCGAACCATACTGGATTCATTTTGAGTAGAACTGAATAAGGTGTGAAGCAAATAACAGTAGTACCCCATGCATCAAAAGATGCAACAGTTCAAGAATGTAATATCTGTACATGGACTTAAAAAAAGAAGAAATCAACAAAGTAGTGCTCTACAGAGTACAACAAAAATGTAAAATGATGGTATTTGCAGAATTTATCCAGAAGATGAAGGAAGACTAAGAATTGAAGCACAAAGACAACTCGTACCTTTGTATAATCCTAAGCATTTTCGGCAGCCTGCACTGTATATGAAATTATGGCTCTTTATAGTTGATGATGCAGTTTCCTTCTCAATTCTTGATCTAATATTACACTGAAATTGGTTATTGAAAGTTCAATATAAATATTTTAAAAAAAAAGACGTACGGTACGAAACAAGAACACACGAAAATGACCCATTTCTTGAAACTGGATTTAGGTGCGTAATCATACGGAGATACAGGAACTGCTGAAGTTCCATTGAAGGGGCATTTGATTGTTCTGTGTTTTTTGAAAAGGTTGAACGTTCAAGAAAATATTGTTACAAGGATCCAGAAACCGATTCTCTTCACTTTCCTCAGTTTCCTGTTGGTAAAAAAATTTCACAAAAATAATAAATATTATGAATTTACTAATTTTTGGTGGTATCTAATTTTCTATAATATTTAACTATATAAATAAATTAAACAAGGTATTTATATAAATACTTAAACATAAATTTAATATGTAAATATAATAAAATTTATAAACGGGTATTCAATTGAATAAAATAATTGTTGAAGAAATATTTTGTGAGTATTTATTTTTGGTATCAAATTTGTATTATTTTGATGTAAAATTTGTATTAATTTAGACTTGTTGGTTGGAGATGGCCTTACTGCAACAAAAATAGCGGTTGAAATAGAAAGTATAAAATTGATAACAATTTTAGAATGGAAATTTAATTTGACGGTTGAAATATGAAAAATAAGATACAAAAAAGTAGTGAAAAAGAATTGGACTTGTTCAAACTTTGTTCATCATGCCCCATATATAATAGGTGTCCACGGTTTCTGTGTATTTAAGTTTTTAATCATGTCACGTGGCATATACATCCTCCCATTCCTCGCATTTACTAAATTTACATTTATATATGCAGCGATCCAAATTCCAAGATTGCCAAGAAATTCTTGTGTTGTAAGACTAAGCCAAACCAAACCTGACCCTCCCTCTTTCATTGGTTATGTGTTCAAAGCTTCTGTTCATTCAGGTATGAGTGGATCGTGCCATATTAATTCTCCCCTTGCAGTTTCATCTCCTTTTATCGTTAGCTCTCCTGTTGTTTTATTGGGTCCCTTTTCATTTATTAAAGCAATTTCTGTGTTTGTGGATCCAGTGGGTTCTTGGCATTATTCTGCCAAGATTACATGTTAAGGTCGAGTAAATCAATGTATTTGAAGAACAAAGCTTCTAATTGTCAAGAATATAAATATAATTTTAAAAAAATCCATATAAACGTGATAATGATGCCATCTTTTAAATATAACAATTATAATGGTGGTTTGAATGAATATGTATGAGTTTATGCCCAACAAAGAATGATTATAAACTAATTTCATTTCAGCTGAAAATTGCAGCATTATCTTAATTTAGCAACACTATTGTAGGTAATTGTTTACAGGTTTTGAGAGTCTGGAATGGCTAAGAATGATGTGTGTGATCCATTGCTAGCCCCAGTTGTGGATTCTTCATATCAATGTAGCTCGAGCACTGCCTTAAAGAAAAGAAAATACCGCCGATGCAACAGTGTTCCAGTTGAAGATATCAATCATCCAGAGCAGCATCTTGTTTCGTCCCTTCATCAAACCAGCTCAATTTTTGCCGATAATCCTGATTTCAGACGAGTACTTGGTTTCTTGGCAGCATATCTGGGCGTAGGATCCCTTTGCTTCTTCCTCGTCAGCCATCAGATCAAAGGAAACAAAACCAATGGAATTATTGATGCGGTATATTTCTGCATTGTTACAATGACAACCGTTGGGTATGGAGATCTCGTCCCTGATAGTGTTTTATCAAAGCTCCTAGCTTGTGTTTTCGTGTTCATTGGCATGGCTCTTGTTGGATTCTTACTAAGCAAGGCAGCAGATTATATAGTCGAAAATCAGGAGATAATCATGGTTAAGGCAATACACATGAGCGAAAAATGTAGCCCCGTCGAGATACTAAAAGAGGTTGAGACCAACAGGGCCAAGTACAAAGTTATCACTGCACTGGCTTTTCTTCTTATTCTTGTATGCAGTGGAATACTTTTCTTGTCTCTGAAAGAGGGATTGGATTTTTTTGATGCATTCTATTGTGTCTGTGCCACTATTACGACCCTTGGGTATGGCGATAAGAGCTTTTCAACATCTGGGGGACGTTTATTTGCTTCTTTCTGGATATTGATCAGCACCATTTGTTTGGCTCAATTCTTTTATTCCGTGGCTGAATTATATACAGAGAGACGGAGACAATCACTGGTGAATTGGGTTCTTTCTAGGAAGTTGACAGTTTCAGATATTGAAGCTGCTGATCTTGATAATGACAAAGCAGTGAGGTAAAAAAAAAAAATTATATGGCCTCGACCATGGGTGATCCAAAAGTAACTAAAATGGCAACTACATTAAAAATTTCGAAGTTTATGCATGTGCAGGATTCTAGGTTGTCCTTGAACTAGATCTTTAAAATACCAATATGCTTCTTCTTCTCCTTGGACATACCTTCATTAAGACTCGAGCAAATCTTGTGATAGACTCACTTTTTTATTCATCTTTTTCATACAGTGCTGCCGAATTTGTTGTGTATAAGCTCAAAGAGATGGGGAAGATTAGCGAGGAAGATATCGCAGTGGTGATGGCGGAATTTAAAAGTCTTGATATTGATCAATCAGGAACACTAACAAAAGCTGATCTGTAGAATCCTGAATAACTTAGATATTTAGAAGGTGAAATGCCTCAGCTTTTTCTCTTCTAACATAGAGTTGTGCTTTGGACATCACTAAAAAAATTTATATTTTAGATTT
Organism: Haberlea rhodopensis; assembly: GCA_907163345.1. Lineage (NCBI taxonomy): Eukaryota > Viridiplantae > Streptophyta > Magnoliopsida > Lamiales > Gesneriaceae > Haberlea > Haberlea rhodopensis. The sequence continues at coordinate 3,283,582 of CAJQUN010000003.1, read as the reverse complement.
TGAAATTTCGATATTTCTTATAATTCATATTACTTCTCTCCTGTACACTAGCAAATATCTTGTAGGTCATATATGCCTCAACAATCCATTATAGGATTTAAAAACGAAAACCAAAACTAGGATTCAACAGCTCATATGTATTGCATTCAATTGAAAAATAACAAAGAATATTTCGGAATAGCCTATAACCATGTAACAGTACAAAACTTCTGTCTGGCAGCAGATTCAGAATAAACTTCTGTCTTGTATCTAAAGATACCGTTGTGATGACGGTATCTTTAGACACACGTCATCACAACGGTATCTTTAGATACAAGGCATCACAACGGTACCTTGTGGTGACGCCTGGACTCCAACCATAACGTTGCTGCGATCTTTGTAGTCAAAAACCAGCCAGCCTTGTCAGGCGCCTCGTGAAATGGAGCATTAAGTTCCTTCAAATGTGACTCAAAAACACTCGCTAGGCCTTTTTCAGAAAATTTATGTTTCCCATGCCCTGTGTTAATCCCAAGCAAAGATGGTAATTCCTCGCCATTTTCGAGAGCTTTGGTCAAGTCATTCATCCATATATGGAGTGCCGTCAAAGCTGCCCCTGGAGAAAGGCTTTTCAAATGCAAAGACCATTGTGTGGGAGTTCTAGACATTATATCAGTGTAAATTTCAAGTGTAAGCCCAAGGTCTAACAACTCGCAAGCTCTCTCTAACTGGTTTAGGTTCACACAAAGATCAATCAAGCAGTTGCAGTAAGCTTTTCTGACAGCGGCACCAATTGACTTAAAGAGCTCACCAGCATCTTCCTTGAAGATTTCTCCTTCAATATTCTCTCCATTAACGAGGGGTTTGATAACATCAACGAGCTTGGGATTGGCCTTCTCAATGCAACTGGTCAACTTACCGAGTTCTTTTTGTGGGGCTTGAGTCATGACATTAAGAAGACACCCACAAAACCTCTCATCAGGAGTTATGTTTGACTCTAACAGCAGATCAAATGTGCGGACAACATCATCTATAAGGCCAGCTTTTCCATAACAGTGGATAAGTGAAGTTAAGACAAAGATGTTAGGCTCAAAGCCAGCTTCCAACATCTCAGCCAACATAGACTCGGCCTCTTTAACTTGCCCACTGCAAGAATATATGGTAATCATGGAAGCAAATGTCCAACTGTCTGGAATGCAAGCCCCCGAAGTTTTCATATCCTCAAAAATCTCCAAAGCTTCAGCAGTAAATCCTACATCAGCGCAAGTTGACAAAAGAGTTATATAAAACAACAGTCAACTCCAATTGCTTCTCCTTCATCTCTCTATACACTGCAACTGCATCTTCACCATATCGAGCTTTGCCATATGCCCGAACTAGTGCAGCATAAGTACCCCAAGTAGGCTCAATCCCTTTGCTCACCATCTCCCTAAAGATATTTTTTGCCTGCCACGGCCTCTTGGCTCTCCCCATTGCATCCAACAAAGTGTTATAAACAGCTGCATTAGGCTTAACCCCCAAGGCCTTCATCTCCTCGTACAAATTCAAGCACCCATCAAAATTCCCCGAAGAGCCGTAAATCCGAATCAAAGTAGAGAAAGTTAAGGCATCAAGACGCCATTTCTCGCTTCTCGCCCTATCATACAAACGTAGAGCGACATCCGTGTTCCCTGCTCTCCCATAAGCATCTATCATCACTGAGTAAGTAACATCATCGGGCTCACAACCCAAAGATGGCATCCTTTCAAACCACTCAACAGCCTTATCAGGCAAATTACAATGTCTAGCACAACTGATTATGGTAGAAAAAGTAACATTGTCCGGCTTGATCCCCCTCTCCAGCATCTGACCAAACAATTTTTCAGCTCCATTTAAATCCTTGCACTTCCTAAATATTTTCAAAGTCACATTATACAAAACAACTCGACCACTAATTTTCAATCTATCTTGAAAGTAATTAAGCAGCAGAGATGCAATTTCGGTTTTCGACATATTATTTAACACAATCACGGCATCCTGTTCGACAATGTTGTCTCCTAGAGAGTCTAAGACACGCAATATATCCTCTTCAACCGACCCACAACTACAAGAGTCCAAAGACTTTGCAACTTTCACTAAAGAAGCGTATCTGAAATCATACGATTTCTGCCTCAATTTCGATGCTTTGGGGCTATTCGGGTTGACCCAGACGTAGGGATTCGATGAAGGTATAGCCTTTTCATCTGGACCGTCAGAATCTCTTGAATTAATGGTTAGTGTCTGTTCTTGTAAAGAAACTTGGGTGATGCTAAAAGAAGGCTTCGGAGAGTGAAATTTGAGTGGAAAATTGGGAGTTCTTTGGGGCGGTCTGAGTTGAACCACGCTAGGAGGGGAGATAAAGGGGAAAAAAAGAGGGCTTTCGTGGGTGACTGCAGTAGATGTCGAAGCACTGAGACTGTACGCCATTGTTGCTCCTCTTTTTTCACACAACGCGGTGTTAGTGTGTGAGAGTATGCATAGTTTTTGGATTTTTTTTTTATTATTATTATTTGGTTGGGTATTGTCATGCACAAGTCTCGAACTAACACAAATACCACTAAACCAATAGGTTTGTGGCCAGAGTTTTTTGGGCTTTGTTGTTGCCTTTGGATAACAAAGGCCTCTGACACGTGGGGTATACCATTGTATATTAGGATAAATTTTGTATGAACTTAGTCCTATCATATACCAACACACATAAATATGTATATTTACCGATTGGTTCTAACTCTAGAAGAAGATTTATGTGGGATCCAATTGTTGAAAAATTCAGAAAAGATTAGTCTCTTGGGAAGATAAGAGTCTGCCTACTGGGGGCCATTTGATTCTGCTTTCTTCCTTGCCGATATACATCTTTTCCTTTTGTCGCGCGCTCCGAAAATCATCCTTTCAAAACTGAAATCTTTACAATCTTCTTTCTTATGGGGGTGGGGAGAGTAGCGGGAAAGTAGCCTAGATAAAATGATCAGACGTTTGCAAATCTAAACTAAACAGGGGCTGGGAGTGCGTACACATTTAAGAAGTCACTTTTGGGGAAATGAGGTTGGGAAATTTTAAGACATGTAACTCTCTTTGGATGAAGGTTCTTAGGTCGAAATATGACACTCTTAATTGGAATACGTTTTTGACAGAGAGGGTGGGGAATAGGGGTAGCGAGTCATCTTGGTGAAAAATCTTAGTGCAAACTACTTTCCAAGATCCTTCACAATGGTTTAGCGGGGGTCTAGTCAGTAAGATGAGAAATGTCATGGAGACAAAATTGTGATAATTTAGACGGTTAGAGGGGGACAATTTAGAGATTAGGTTTCCTAGATTAGCATCGATAGCCAGAGACATGGACATTATGGTAGGTAATATGGGGGAATGGGTCTAGGGTGTTTGGGCATGGCGATGGGACTGGTGCAAGGAGTTGTATGATTGGGAGAAAGATATCTTTTATTGTTTAGTAACTTGTCTTAACAGGTCGCATCTGATGCATGATCAAGACTGTTGAGCCTTAAACACATGGTTGTGTTTAATGCGTTAATTTATCTCCGGTTTATTTTTGAGTTTTGATGATCAACAAAACTTGTGTTTGTTATACTAATGTGTGTACTTAGTGTGCAGATTAAGTGATTAAAAGTGGATTGAAATGAACAAAATCGAGTGTGCACAATCTGGCGTGGATCGCCCCAGGCGATGGTGATCATCGGCCCAGGCGATGGCAGCCAGGCGGGGCATCGCCACGCACATCGACTGGAGCGATGCCGAGGCTGGCGCGCGCGAGAGTTCGCCCGAGGCGAAGGCATGAACGCCTGAAGCGATGAACTGATCGCCTGAGGCGATGGCTTGTTCGTTTGAGGCGATGGAAGGATTTGAGCTGCTGAAGCTACGGCCTTGATTTTAGCCTTTGATCGCCTGAGGCGATGCGTGTAATCTGCTGGCCGTTGGGACGCCGCGATGGAGATCGTTTGAGGCGATGGCTGAGGCGATGCAGGAGTGATTTCAGCCTTATGTGTAGCAACGGCTAGTAGGAGCCTAGGGGGCCTCCTACACTATAAATATTGATGCTTTGGAGCATTTTGAAGCTAAGAAACAAGCCTACAAACTTCTACAAGCTTTGCTAATTCAAATTTATTATAGCATTGCAAACTCCATACATTGTTGTTGTATTGGAGCTTGTATTTGTTTTCATTTGATAGAGTCTTGTTGTCTTCGTGTGAGTACACCGTGAAGGTGTTAGTTGGTTTATTGTAAAGGTCCTCCAACACCAAAGCAAGTTGGTAAATTGTAAAGTCGCCAACAAGTAAAGTTGGTGCATGTGTTGTGGCTATCCTTGGAGCCCTTAAGGCCAAGAAGACTCGTGAAGAGTGTTGGTAGCTCGTGAAGAGCTTTGTGTACTCGGGAATAGTATTGTGATCGGGAAGAGCTTTGTGTACTCGGGAAGAGTAGTGTGCTCGGGAAGAGCTTTGTAAACTCGGGAAGAGTTGGGTTGTGGCTAACTTGGAGCCCTCAAGGCCAAGATCATTTATTCTAGTGGAACCTCGGTTGGAGGTTATCTAACCGGGAAGAGGAGACGTAGGCGATTCATCGCCGAACTTCTATAACAAATCTTTGTATCTTTTATTGCTTTAATTTTCATTACGTATTTATTTACTTATTCTTTTTATTTATCGATTGATGTAAGGCTTCCGCAAGCGCAAACTCTTTTATTTTTGCAAACTCATTTTAAAACGCTAAAGTAGCCAAGGAATCTCATTCACCCCCTCTTCGATTCCAACAAAGACGATATTTGGAAGTGGAGGAGTGATCCATCAATATATACTTGGTTAAGTCAGCTTATGGATTGTTGCAAGTGGAATTTGATCATTGATGAAGATTCAAAATGGACTTTTTCTACATTATGGAACACTTTTTGCGCCGTCTAAAGTGACAGCATTTTCATGGAGGATGATTAGAGATTGTATACCAACAAAACACAATTTGAGAATTTTGGAGATTCGTAAGGGATCGATGACAGATTTATGTGATCTTTATGGAAGAAATGTTATAAGTGGCTGGGAATGACAATAGAATTAAAAAAGACCCAGTGTGACACTTATTTTAACACAAAGGGCTATGGGCACAGAAGAATGGAAGAAAATGTTGAATGACGACTTGGAAGACGGTCATATGGACTATTTGGTTATACTGTAATGAGTTGGTTTTCAAATAGACAACGGAAGCAAAGGACTAAGTGGGTAATTATATCCATATATTTGGCATTAGTTTTATTTTTTAAATAATAATAAATTGACGAACAAATCTCACTTCACCCAAAATTTAAAAATAAATAAATAAAATTGAAGAATCCGCCACTTCTTGTGTGGTGGATTCTGCCACCTTATGCCAATAAAAAAACAAAATTGTAAAAAAATATAGTATTTAATTTTTATAAGTATCTAAATTCTATACACAAAAATTATTACATATGTATATATCGTAGGGAAATGTTACAGTACACTCGGTATACAAACATCAATTAATGTATATTGTGTATGTATATGTGTATGGGTAATATACCCATACATATATATATATATACAATGTACGTGAGTTGATGTTTATATACCAAATGTACTATATCATTTACTCGTATCGTAAGCCAAGGTGCACTGGTATTAATAATATATTATAAAAAATCCTTTATTCAAGGTCAAGTTAATGTCATTTGGGCAGTCACAGGATTCGAATATCAAGACGAACTTTTATAGTGCAAAAATTTATATATTGTTGATCATTTGCATTTTTATCCATAGGATAGATTAGAGATATAAAAGTGCCATGTTAGTCGATTTCAATTTGTACTCAAAGGTTATTTGGTTCAAAATTTTCTTGATTAATCACATTTTTTCTGTTGATTATTATCCAGAAATATATAATCTTTTGGATTGAAGGATTTGGATTTCAAAATTTTATTACAAATCTATTCAAATTGTTTGGCTAATTTGGAAATTCATGGATTTCAAATCCGCATATTTAATTTTAAGGTATTTTTTAATAATACCAAATTATTTTAAATTCAAAATTATTGAAGTCGTTTCAAATCCAAAAATTTTAAATCCATCATTAAAATGAAATATTTTCATCTAAATGCAATCTTAGATAAATCGGAAGCTGAGAAATGGAAGGCTAACTGCTTAGGTTGGTGTAGGTGTGAGCATTCGGTCAAAATTGAACCGACCGAACAGAACTTGTAAAAATCGAACCAACATAATTTGTTTTTCGACTAACTGGAGTGACTGATTTTTACTAATTAAACCGAACAAATTGAACCAATAAAACGCCGGTTATTTCGATCTGTTACTGATTAAATCGGTATTTTTTAAACATCAATTAATAAAAATTAAAAATTGATTTCAAAAAAATTAAAAACTGATTTAGAAAATTAAAATATAATATAAAATATCGATTTAATCATTTAACTGAAACCGAACCAATTAAGCCAATAGTTTTAAACAATGAAAACCGAATTTCCTTATTAACCGAACCAAATTTCCAAATTAATTCAGTACGGTCGGTTGGTGGCATAATATCCTTATTGAATAAGTAGGGATGTCAACGGGACGGGTTTGGCCAAACCTGAGGCCGTCCCGCTACAAAAAAGGTTGTCACAGACCTGCTCCGCCCCGCTCAGCCCCACGAACCCATCGGGTTAAACTCGCCCCACCCCGCTTGATTTTTTTTCTAAAAAAATTGTTTATTAGCTAGAAATCAATTTTGAAGCACAAAAATTGAGTTTTATCATTGAATTCATTTTCTTCTCTAGTAAATATTTATAATAGCGTTGTAAAATTTTTTAAGTTACCAGATATTACTTAATTTGCTCTAATTCACTTTAAAAGATTCAACTTCTTTAATATAAACACATGAATTTTGATATAAAATTAAATAGTATCACGTTATGATTCAGCCAAATAATTAAAATGTACATTCGATATTAATTTATTTTTAAAATTTAATATGTATAATGGGGCGGGTCTAGGGCGGGTTTGGTCAAAATCGAGCCCCACCCACAATTTCAAAACCCGTTAGAGCGGGTCCAGATCCGTCCCGGCGGGACGGATTTAATACGGGTCTGGGTTTGGACCCGCCTTATTGCCATCCCTACGAATAAGGATCGTTCATTAAGTTGGCTAAATTTAAAGAACGTCATATCCTTGGGTAAACAAGCAAATATTAAAGTATATATGTTAGTCAAGCCTGTCATATAAATGTAGTTATTATAGAGTTTGAAAAGATTTTATAATGATCTTTCTCTAATTTTGTTTCCTTGATTGTCACATGGCATATTCTTTCCTTATTTCGTGAGACAGATTAATGGAATAATACATATGGTCCAGTCTTACGACCCCCAAAAGGCCAAAACTGAGCCACTTTCGTCTGCTCAGTCACCTTATTTTAGACTCTTGGTTTGTTCTAATGTAAATTGGATAGATATTCAAGGTCAAAGATCTAAAATTAATGGTTGATGATTCAGTTTAAATATTTGGGTCTATCTATGATGCACGACACGCGATGGATATCTGGATACGGATATCAGGATATCGATACGCCTGAGTCATACATATCTTGATGAGAGTAAAATAATTTTTAATTTAAATAGGCCATATGACATATCTGATACGTGTCGGTGTAGTATCCATATGTATCCGTATCCAAAAAATATACGATACGTGACCGTGAAAATATTATGAGTATCTTTGCATCATAGGGGTCTTTATATTTTTTGTAATGATTCACTCGCATTCAATGTATATTTTGCTGATCATACAAAGAGCATACTATTTTCCATCTCAAATCAATGTTTTTAATGCATATATCAACCCTAATCCTTCCTATAAAATGGCAATAATAACTTGACTTTGAAATAATATGAATAGAAAGTGGATGGGAAAATGGATGGTTTTGACCAAAGAGGCTGTGCTTTGGTTCTAATGGCTTTACTCTTAGTTATGGCCATAACCATATTTCCTCATTATATGAAACCCGAGCCTCCCTCTTCTTTGGCTCTTTTCTTTTCTCTCATCCCTTTAAGTGTTCTGTTCTACACATTATTTTTAGTGCTTTTTATTTGGTAATTTGTGTTGATTGCTCTCTTTGTATGGAAAATTCAATGTGTTTTTTTTATATGGTCTTGTATATATTGATTACTTGTCAATTTGTGAAATTTCTTGATGTATCTGATAATGCTACACATATTACGAGTGGAATTTAATATCACATTTCTGAAAAAAAGAACATATCATTAATAATATTACTATTTATTTATATTCTTCATGGTTTTCTTATCGAATTTTTTGAAAGTAATCAAATTAGAGGACCCTCTTTGATAATTTATCAATGGAAATATGCATGGCTTACGGGACGAATTTAGAATTTAGGCTGAGGGGCAGAAAATATTAAAATGTCAGAAAATATTTTTGACGGACAAAATACAATTTTAAGGAGTAATATACAATTTTGAAAGGACAAATGCGATTTTAGGTTAGAAAAAATATAATTTCAAGGGATAATACAAAAAAAAAAAAAAAAAAATTTAAGAGATGGTGTTTGTTCTCTCTTACCTTCACATGCATTCGCATGTATGAGAGAAGTTATTACAGCTCAATAAGGATGGAGTGATATTTGGAATGAGGGAAAGTTTTGAACGTCATTTTTAAACGATTCCATTTTTTTTTTTTTTTTTTTTTTTGATTTACAAGGTATTTCGCCTGACTAGTCCTTGGGTGACGGAACCGGCCCCTCAACGCCGCCACCAGGTAAACCGAGGGATGTGCCCGAACTGACAGACATCTGTGGGAGAGGACCTACAGGCCACGACCCCAGAGCACACCCCCACAATATTTCAGCAGGGAATGCGCTCCACACGGGAATCGAACCTGGCATCGAGGGGTTACCCTACGTCACCACAGACCTTACCAACTCGGCTATGCCCCTGGGGGCACGATTCCATTTTTATTATAATTGAAGTTATGTAATTATTGATTTTAAAAAATAAACAATTTTAAAATGGAAAGAAAAGAATTTTAATGGATTCAAAATCATCTAAACAAATACATATGATGAATTTAGATTGTAAATTTACAAATTTTTATTTTAAATTTCAAATCCTTCTATTCAAAAATATTATATATCGTAATTTGGTGTTCATATGGATAATGTAATTGTATTCCAGGTTTTTAAAATTAGATTTGGATTATTATATTATATTTCATAGTCGGATGCAGTTTATTCAATAAAGGACATTGACCTTGGACTACTTCGTATGGCCCGAGATTCTCGTTGTTATGCGAATATTCTCTTTACAGTCTAAGGCCATAAAAAAAAAAAAAAAAAAAAAAAAAAAAAATCAATGCCAATTATAAAATATTTTATACGCTCACACATTAATAAAAATCTCTCGCTCTATACGGTAAAACTATTTTTCATAAATAGAATAATAAATGGATTATTTAAATGTTATTTTTATAAATTCACCACACTGAAGATACTAATGTCATTTCTATAAGTTTGGTTAGATTTTTAGGGATGTGATTGATTTGATCAATAATTAAAAATAGGTTCTAAGTGGTTAAAATGATCGAGGAAAAGAATTCTTGAGCCGAATATAAACAAAATATCTTAAATTTTTAAATATATAATTGATTGATGAACACACACAAAAAAAAAAAAAGCAACGAATTAACAAATTTAACTTTCGTACATGTCCTCAACAAGATTTATCTTGCCAAATCGGCAAAGTAGCTACCTCCCTTGTATTATATTTTTATATCAAATCACAGGAATATAGCTCTAATTTTTTTAATATATTTTATAAATTAAATGGGTGTTATTGTATATAACTATTTTACAAGGGAAATAGATGTAGTTGTTCAAACTAAATGAAAAAAATTTGTAAAACAACTAATCTACAATGGAGGCATATGCATTTATCCCAAAAATGAATATGGACACAATTGTCGTTAGATAGTGTTTGTAAGTACTTCTCAGAATTGCTTATCTGAATTTTCATACCAAAAACAGATTTCGATTATTTATTTATCTGTTTCTGCTATTGCTTGTCTAACACAAAGTAAGTAAAAACAGAAATTGAGAAATATGTCATGATATACTTTTAACTGCTTTAATTTATGTGATGGTAATTTTGTAATTAACTGACCATTAAACTATTTTTTTAATAGCAAGTACTTGATATTTTTGCTTAAAATCTATTTTTTTTTTAACTTTTAAGTAAAATTAACATCGACGTGCTTTAAATAAGCAATTCTAAATATATTATTAACAATATTACTTTATGATTTTTTTAAAGACGAGATTACATTATTCATGACGCTGAAAAATGAATTCATGTCTTCTAGCGTATAATCAACTGTAATAGTAGTTCGGAAAAGTCAAGGTGGCGAGGAGAGAATCTTAATTATATTGACCATTTTTTTAAGTTTTTCAACGATTTTCTGTGTCTCACTTTTCAAAACTTCAAAGAGAACCCACTCAAAGTACAGTTCATCAGATTTGCGTAGATTCTGTATATATTTGAAGATCGTAAAATGACGTCGAATCTCACGATACGCGGCGGTGGTGGTGAAAATTCCGACAAGTTTGATAATGGGTTGAGAGCCGAATATGAAGATCAGTTGGAGAATTTCAGAGGCGGAGTGAGCGAGATTGAAGAGGAGTTTTCGATTGATATTAGCAGCGATAGACATATTAATAATCTTGACACCATTAAGGAAGAAACTGAGGGCAGCTTGTTTTCCTTTGATTTTCATGGCTGCGGCGATGATTCTGTGTATGTGGCGGTGTGGAAACAGAACGAAGAAGCAAGCATGGATGCCTTGATTTGGGCGATAAAGAATACTGTCATCTCCTCTTCTACTGTTGTTTTCCTCATTCATGTCTTTCCCGAAACTAAGTTCATTCCTTCTCCATGTAAGAATCTAAGTGTGCGACACAATTGTAAACGAAAAATAAATAAATTTAATGTGTACTTTTTCACAATCGTCCGTTTGTTGATAGTGGGGAAGCTTTCAGTCAGTCAAGTGAACCCGGAACAGAAGGAGAATTACATGTCCCAAGAAAGAATAAAAAGAAGAGAATTCCTCCAAAAGTTTCTTAATGTCTCGCAGTCACAGGTACGAACAGAGGAGATTTTTTGCCATACCGGAACCTGACCGGTAGTTGAATCGGTAATTCCATGACCCGACCAGTAATATAGTTTGAATCTTTTGATTAACCAGTGTTCTATCGACCCATGAAAATCCAAATAAACCAATGGTTTTTCATGAGAACCGATGACCTGATTGTTAAAAACCCAATGAGTAATTTCCTATTATTTTAATCTGTTTGAATTTGAAGCATTTGGGTCACTGCCCCGAACTCGAACTCGAGTCCTCCCAAAATAGGTCATAAGCCTTTACCACCCAATTAAGGTCGGACGTTCGACTTATTTCATTTTTATTTTTATGTGATGACACGATTTTGATGGTTTTGTATGTTGGCATAATATTAAGGATTGAATAAATTCTTTAAAATTTTGTTAATTACTTCCACTAGCTTATTATATAATTGGTGTTTAGGCAATTATCTTGTGGTGTATCTTTAAAAAAGAATTTATTTATTTCGATTGTTATATAATGGTTTGTGATCAATTTTTGGACCATTATATGTTTTGTGTGTATACATACAAATAGGTGAAGAGAGGGATACCAAATTTCCGAGTAATAGTATATATATTTACTAATATTTATTATTGAAAATATTATAATAAATGTTATTTAAATATATGTTAAGTAGGATGTCAATTTTTATTACAACAAAATATTTAATTTGATATTTGATAGAAATAAATGGACTCATTGTTCCAAATTTAGTTCAACTACCGATTTGATTGGTTGATATCTGAGTCAGGTTTAAAAACTATTTTTGGGTGACGAATTTAGCTAGGTGAGTATTGTAGTTTTTAAAGTGCGTGAATCTCTTTTAAAATATCACAAGTTTCATTTTTCTTGAATTGTAAGCTTAACAAATGCATCAATGGAAATATATAGGTTAAAGTGGACACCATACTTATTGAAAGTGACATGGAAGCAAAAGCAATACTGGATCTTATTCCCATTCTCCATATTAAAAAGCTTGTGTTAGGCGCCACCAAGTCCAATGTAAGGTACCAAAATGCATGCCACAGGATTCAACCACTTTTTCATATTTACCTTGTTCTTTGGCTACCATTTTTTTGTTTTCTAAAATCTTGTGCAACTTGTGGCAACCTTAGGAAGATCAAGTCCGGGAGAGGTAATGGAATGATTGATCAAATACTGCAGAATGCACCCGGGTTTTGCGATGTTAAGATCGTATGTGAAGATAAAGAAATGGCTGAGTTGATGGTGGAGTCGTCTCCTTCATCTCCCTCTCCTTCGCCCCGATCGTTTGATGCGAATCCGAAACTTGCTCAAGATGGACGAAAAACGGAAAATGATTTGTTTGGTTGTGGGTGTTTTAAGGTTTGAGGATAAAACTTGCTCAAGATCAACCTTTTTCGAAGTTATTATATGTGTTTGTTACTTTTGCGCCTCTGTGCAGCATATACATATTGTTTTAAGCAAAATACGTATGTGTGTACGTATAAAATATAATCTCTAAATTTACTCGCTTATATGCTGCATGAATGTGTTAATATAATCCCTAAATTTACACTCCCACCACACAACATTTTGTTCTTTATCATGACAGAGAACATTTTCGTTCTCCATAAACATATCCACCTTGATTTCAGATTCTTTCTACATAATAAATTATCCTATTTTCACATTTTAATACACACATATTCTTGTCAACTATGATTTGACAAACAATGATTGAATATTTTTGTGTATATTGATACATAGACCGAAGTTCATGCAAGAATTTCCCAATATTTCCGTGAGCAACCAAAAGAAAGAAAACAATGGAATCACACTACCAATGTCTAGTTCACTTGCTCAAGTGTCACCAGCATAAAAACATACAGAGACTACAAATAAAATTTGCTCCTACCAAGTCTTCAATTCAACAACTTGCTCAAGAAACTAATGAAAATTTATACATAAAGAGTGTCCAAATGTTCTCCACCCCATGCTTCTCAAGCTACAAACGCCACACAATTTTTCAACATTGAAATCATTCAAAGATCGCCTTGCAGCCACAATGTCTAATAGCAGACCTCAGACGAGTAAGAACGGTCGTTGCATGTGACTTTTTGTGGTCTTGTTCAATCTTTCTGCAGAAATCCCACAAACTGATGGCCACTTTCCAGGATAGTCGAAATTAAAGGCTCCCCGTAACTTAACTTCCAGCATACCAACGTCAACTAGAAGAAATCAAATTCAAGATACTTATCACTTTTCTGATTCTTATCAGCAGCAGCACCCGCCTTTTCGGTTGTTGATGCTCCTGGAAGAGGCAGTCTGTCAAAGTCAACAGGCTTCGGTATCTCAGGAGGGGTGGCACAACGTATCAAAGCCCAGTTAACTCCTTCAAAGAAAGGGTGCTGCTTTATCTCTGTTGCTCCTCGTTTATACGCCAACCGATTCTGAGGCTCTTTCACGAGTAATCCTCGAATCAGATCCCTAGCAGCAAAACTGACAACAGGAGATTCTGGAAATCGAAGAGGGTGTCCAACAACATTGAACAATGTGGCTCGATTACCTGAACCTTTAAATGGGGTTTTACCAAACAAAAGCTCGTAAATAAAGATTCCAAAAGTCCACCAATCCACAGCGCTACCATGCCCTTCACCTTTGATTATCTCTGGTGCAAGATACTCATGAGTTCCGACAAACGACATTGAACGAGCATTGGTTGGCTCAGCAATCAGCTCAGGTAATGGGCTCACTTGGTTCCCGATTTCATTTTTGGGTTTCCTATCTTTCTTGGATTTGCTTGAAAAGAGTCGAGGACCAAAGCATGTTGTTTGAACGACACATGATGGCTGGATGCAGGCTGGTTTGATGCATGCCGGTTGGGCACAGTACAAGGGATTTTTCCGCTGGGGATCTGAATCAGAGGATGAGGTATTAACCATAGTAGGGCTAACAGCACATCGAAGCGAAAGATCGAAATCTGTGAGCATTATGTGTCCATCGTCCCTAACAAGGACATTTTCAGGCTTAAGGTCACGATAGACAATCCCAAGCATGTGTAGATACTCTAGAGCGAGCAAGATTTCTGCTACATAAAATCTGCCAGAAAGAGAGATGAAAAAAATTAAATCGTCAGATGCACTCAATTTTATATGAAACAACCTCAAGCAACATCTAAGGCTCGAGTTCTGCCCTAGTTTCAAGGCAACAACTTGTGAAACTAAACAATCGAGAAAAAGATAACTTGTATAACAGAACATAATTGTCTTCACAAACCACGCAGGATATCACTATAAACTGCTAAAGATGCTTATAAGGGTGCACCGCTAGAATGTTAGATACCAGCTTCGTTGCACAAAAAAGAGCTTCAATTAAAATCAAACAGAGTATAATAAATAGTACAGCAGTCGACAGAAGTTGGTGGGTCAAAAACAGTGGCAGAGGGGGCCAAACTAAAACCCTAAAATTTGGAGAGACCCACTCCAGAAAATTTAAGATGCAGTGTCCCTGTTAGCCCTTCTCTGGCTAAAACCATTGTCCCTTGGCCTACATAACTGATATATAATTTACATAGAGGTCTAAGACGAAAGGTATTCTAAATTTGACTAATCCAGTACACAGATATTTTGCCAACAAATCTTTGCCAAATTTTAAAACAAATTAGGAAGAGCAATATTGAGATACTCCTAATGCAAGAAGATGATATCAATGTATAATGCCTCATGTAGAACACTTTATATGGTAGGTTCCATAACTAAGTAAAGAAAACTAAAAGCATTTGATGTTTTTTACTTCATTCTTAAATATGGTCCATAGCTGTCTTACTTCACTGCTTGCTCCGAGAAATATTTTCCGGGTTGTCTCTGTCTAAGAGTGTGCAGGTCTCCTCCAGGGCAGAACTCCATAACCAAACAAGAAAATTTATCGGTCTCGAAATGGTTATATAAAGTCGGAAGGAAGGGATGGTCCAGGCACTGCAATATCTCTCTTTCAGTCTGAGCACGAAGAAGTTTCTTACGACTAGCAAGAGACGTTTTATCCATAACTTTCATTGCAAAGTAACATTTGGCCCCACTCAACTCCGCCAAATAAACACTTCCAATATCTCCACAACCTAATCTTTTCAGGAGCCGAAAATGGCTCAAGCCTAGCACGCCGTCTCTGGCACGTACTGCTTGGATGGCCTCCCATTGTAAATCATTCGCTTTATGTGGCTTACTGATACTACTAAAGCTGCTACATGTGCTCTCGTCGCTGACGTCACTACCCGTGCTTCCTCGACAAATGCTACTCTTTCCACTCTCAACCATATCAGCCTGATCACTTATTTTGCCACCTCCGCTGGTTTTGTTTCCAAACATTGAACTGTTCTTTACATTTAACTGTTCGGATTTCGTCTCGTGATCAACAGAAGTTTCGAGCGAGCTTTTTATCTCATCCGCCTCAAAATTTACAGTTGTCGACACTTGCTCCGATTCAACGGAAAGAAACATTCGAATCAGAGTTAACATATGACAAATGCAAAGATCCATTGAAATCGATCAGTGATTTCTTTGATTTGTCAGTTCGTATTGGGGATGTCTTAATTACAACACCTGAATCTGCTGATTGCTCAGGATTAACAGGCTTGGACTTGCTTGATTTATTTGCTTCCCTTGCATGGTGGACACCAATAATTTTTCGTTGGAGTTCCATGGGAGCTCTAGCATAATCGTTTGATGCCATATCACAATTTTTCTAAAAGTAGATTCAACAAATATTTTCCACAGTCGCATCAATAGCTATAATCCCCTTGATTAACACTGAAGCACTTTGTCTACACCAGCTCCGGAAAACCACAAGCCTGTCGAAGATCGATCCAATGGTTTAATAACATTATAAAACAGCTTTATTCATGCTTTCTAACAGACAAAAAAGTGTAATCAAGTACTAGTAGAAGAATGAGGAGGACTAAAGATTTTTCCTATGGCAAAAAAAACAACATATCCACAAAGCTCAAATTCTAGATCTTACTGAAAACAGTAAATAAATGTACAACTGTACAAGCAAAAGTCATAGATCAGATTACTCACGTTCTTTGAGTTGCAACAATTTATCACATATCATAGAGCCAAAATATAAACTCAACGACCACATCCATACTTCACATACAAACTCAAAAGCTCCAACACAAAGCAGTACACAGCTTTATCAAACATCAAATGAAGAGAAAAGTAGAAAAATACCAATAATAAAAGCTAGAAAATAAAATAGAGAGTGAAGGCGCGAGTAGACAATACTAGTCAATCACACAACTCCACGGTCAATAAAGACACTCTTATTTTCCAAGGAAAGAGGCTTTTGCAAATTTTTAAATCAAGCCCATTTCCAGAAAACCTGAAAAGATGGAACCTAGAAAAATGAAATTCACATTGGGAATCAAGGACCGCCACAAAAAGTAAAGAGGCACAGAATCAAGGTCAGCTCCTGAAAAATGCATCACGCAATTATTTTACATTCACATAACAACAATTCATAGTATTAATTCCCATATAAATCAGATCCCGGTGGGAGAATCGCAATTAAAAGGAAAATCCCAACTCAGATCCAGAATCACAGAGCGATTTTCATTAATCCAAGGATTCTTGGAGAAAAGGGCCAAAACCCATAAAGTATAGAACATTAAGACAAGGAAAAAAAAAAGCACCTAAATTTGCAATGATCGGAAGTTGAAGGCTCTGAAGCTTTGGCAGTGAAAAGGGTTGTTGTAGAGAGAAAAGAAACTGCCCCATTGCACTGTAGCCAATAGTTTTGTACCTGTGACAACGAACAACTGGAGGAGAGAGAGTAAAATGGGGAATTAGATAGATTTAATTAAGTAATTATTATTGATTATCCCTAATTAAAACATTAAATCAATGAGTCTACTTTTTTATATATTAATTTTTTTATATATGACTCATTAAAAATATTGATTATGAATCCATCTAGCATAGGATAATCAAGAAATAACCTTAATTAAGATGCTTCAAAATAATAAAATATTTTTGGCTATCCAATCTCCAGAAATTATTCAATCCCATTTGACTTATAGCTTGGGTTTGTCAGCATAAACATTATTTTAAAAAGTATTTTTTGTTTTTATTCTTATCTTTGTTTTTTTAAAATGATTTTCGATTGGGAGTAAAAAAAAACTTTGGTTTCAGTAAAAAAAAAAGGGTTGTTAGGAGAATATAGTCCAAAACTTTTTGTTTTTTTTTTCTTGAGTGTTTTTAAAAAGATTCTATTAAGTAATATTTATTTTTATTTAAATAAATAAATAGATATGTATAAAACATATGGAAAACAATAATATATTAATTTCATTTAACATAAAAATTATTGATAACATAATTTGAACATGTCATAAAGAAACTATGGTAAATATGTGAAATATTGATAAATTTAAAACTTTGAGTTCGTAAAACCAAAAATAGAAACAAATCAAAATAAAATTTAGGAGCCTTGTTTTAGTTTCTATTTTCTAATGAATGGGTTTATTTTTATTTTTTTAGAGGAAAAAACAAAGATTGTTTTTCTTTCATTTATGCTAATTCGACTTCCCACCCGTATGCCTCCATAGATCTAATAAGAATTATTGTAATAGGGAATCCGGGTTTATAGTAATACACTGTAGGCTGAATCAAATGTGATTGCTCATATACTTGTTGTTATAGCAGTTTGGGCATTTGTTACTCTCTTTAGAAGCTTGCCCTTATTTTTTTTGGGAAAGTTTAGGTCGGTATAAAATGGTAAAATTTTATTCATCATAATTCAGGAAAAATAACTTACAATCATTTAAGTCAACTTTAGGTTAAAATGATAAAAATGCCCTTAATAAGAAAATGCGGCAATCTCAAAAAATTTAAATCTCTTACTTTCAGCACTTCGTTCGATTTCTTTCTTTCACCATTGCGATTCAACTCTTCTCGTAAATCTCTCTCGCCAATTACGATTTCTTACAGTTGGCTTTTCTCTTCATCTCTTCGATTTTCGGTTTCATCACTTCGTTCCAGATTTTTTTTTTCAATTCCGGTATGGGTGTGTGTTTGTGTGTAAGAGTATATATATATATATACTTTGTTGCATTTTGAGGTTTTTTAGTTATTATGTATTGGTGTCCGTGCTTCTTTGCTCATTTTCAGAATTTACAGTCTGAAACTTGCAACGAAGAAGATGACCCAGAGAAAGATTAATTGGTGTACCAAAATTATAAAAAATAACTGGTGCATGAAAATCATAAAAAATAACTGGTGCACGGAAATTATTAAGAGTAACTGGTGCATGAAAGATTGAAAATCTATAACTGATGCACGAAAAATCAGTAACTGATGCACGAAATTAAAATCAGCTACTGATGCACGAAAATTGAAAATCCGTAATAAATGCACAAAAATTAAAATCATTCACTGATGCACGAAACATAGTAAAAGTATGTGATGCACGAACCATAATCGCAAGTGGGTGATGCACGAACCATACAATTAAGTAAGTGATGTACGAACCATTTAATTTCATGCACCAGTTATTATATTTGGTGCACCAATTTGTTTTTTACAAATTTTGTGCATCAGTTAATTAACGCAAAGTTCGTGCACCAGTGTTGTATTTCGTGCATCAGTGTTATATTTTCATGCGCCAATGTTATATTTTATCATTTTTGTGCACTAGTTATTTTATGATTTTCGTGCACCAAGGTTATATTTGCACCAGTTACTTTTTTATCATTTCGTGCACCAGTTACTTTTTATGATTTTCGTGCACCAAGATTATATTTTCGTGCACCAATTAGTTTTTATAATTTTCGTGCACCAATTACTTTTTCTCTGAGTCATCTTTTTCGTTGCAATATCTTGCTGACATGCTGTAAATTTTAGAAATGAGCAAACAAGCTCGGACACCAATGCATACCTTACTTCTTCATCCATATGCATCAGTCAAAGCCATGAGAGATTTAAAAAAAAAATACTAATAGATTTTATCTATCTAAAATTTAGCATTGGTATTCAAATTTATAATCACATACACACACAGTATACACACACATGATGGAATGTGCAGAGCAGATCCGAAAATTATATGTGCAGAGTAGTCCGATTTCTTCGATTCAAAAAGATTCCAAATACTACGAACAATTTAGATGCTTCGATTCAAACATATTTCATGTGCATAACATTTTAGCAAATAATTTTTAGGTCGGGGCGACAAGATGATGAAGAAAATAATGAACTGAGAATCGCCGGAAATTGGAGATTTTACATGCAGAGGGGGAAAAGAGAATACGTAAAGAGTTAATCTGAAATTAGGTTTAGAAATTTTTTATAACTTAATGGTATTTTGGGAACTAAAAAAGATATTTACAAACCAACTCTTTAAACTTTGAACTTATGTACATGTATTTTTTTGTAAACATTATGTTTGCCAAACTTATTGGAATTAATTTTATCAAAACAGCATCAATATCCAATTTTGCCTTCTCTGTTTGCACGTTGTAGCTCTTGATTTTGTCCAAATGGGCTAGTTTGAACACAATTGTATGTTATATGAAAATTTTATTAAATTAGGAAAAAACTATATTTCAAAAAAAAAAAAGTTCATTTCATTAGAAATAAATGATAGCCCTCATCTGGCGGTCGTACAAGGAGTAGGTGTCAATTAAATTGGTTTAAATCTTCATTTTATCCTATTAAACTAAGACGTGTTAATTGCCAACGCCTCGTAATACTTGTCTTTGATTAATCAGATGTCGTTTTCCGAGTGCCAACACCTACTAAAGTCAACATTATAGTTTCCAAGATAAAACTTATTCAATTCTTTGAGTTCACCCTTTTCATCAAATTTAATTATTATTATATTATGTATTTATGATCAGATCCAAAAATCTTCGATTGCTGAATATTAGAGGACCATTTTTAATTTTACGTTTCACTGATTTGGGGAATTTTGAAGTTTCACCGATTTGGTAATAATTGAAGCGGTGTGGACCACGATTGAAAAGGGAATTGTGCATGGTGGAATTACGGGAGTTTTTGTTGTAAGACGTGGTCCGATGAAGCCAATGTTGTTTGTTTGACCTTTATGCAAGAGTTGTCAAATTTGTTTCTTCACTCCTTTTTTTAATTTGATACATTTCATTCCTTTACCCGGGAAAATCGATGATTATCCTGACTTGGGTCCTACACATTTTTTGAGACGGTTCATGGGTTGGATCGGACCGGATCCAACCGGTCCCGGGTTCCATTTGGGTTGAACCGGACAAACCGATTTCGAACCGGATTGGTCCGGTTCCGGTTCCATGGCCCATGCCATGGAACCGATCCGGTTCGGAACCCCGGATCCGAATCATCGGATTGGTCCTGGGTAAACCTGTTCCAACCGGAACCGGTTTGGCTATCAATCGCCATGTTCAGCGATTGATCGCCAATCGACACTGTTTTTTTTAACTTACGGGTATTGGCGGTCGATCGCCAAGATTTTAGCGATCGATCGCCCCACCTATTTTTTTATTTTTTATTTATTTTTTTCAGATTTTGCGTTCAACAAAATCGTAAAGGAAAAATACATCATTTATTGAATATGAAAAACAACATAAAAGATACATTATTTGAAATTTATAATAAAAATACATTATTCATCATAATTTATAAGTATAGTCTTGGCCAATTCTTCTTCTTCTTCGGAACTTTCATTACCGAACTCGTCGACTCCTCCTTGTCTCTTATTGCTTCTCTCAGCATCGAACCAATATTTTAGCAGCGTAAGCATGCACAATGATTCTGATTTTAGAGAAACTCTAAAGCCTCCAATGAGTCGAGCACAAGTTGAAATGCCGACTCCGACGCGACACTCGATCATTGGACTGCAAAAACATCTCTAGCCATTTTGGCTAAGACTGGATATTATCTTGCGTTTGCTTTCCACCACTCTAGTACGTCAAAATTTTCATCTGTAATGAACATTTGACCCAGGAAGAACTGCAACTCATTTGCAGAGGTAGATGACACTCCACTTCCTCTATACTTCTTTCTTCCAAGGCTCCTCAACACATTAATCCCTCCGCTTCGTGACTGACTAGCATCTTCTTCTTCTCCTCCTACTACACGTGACAATGCGCTCTGTCCCTGTTCACTATGATATAATCCAAACATATTTTGGAGAGAATGCATGATTGACGTCTTTTGATCGTCAACATTCTTATCCAAAATACGTATTGTAATATTCAAAGAAATTATCGAAAGATCCTACACCCTGACTTGGGTCTAACAATGTAGATATACAGTGCACGTGTGGAATTTGTTCCCAACATTTTTTAAACTTCTCCTCCATACGATAAACGAACGACGTCAACTCAATATCATCTCTAAATTCAATAAATTTACAAAACATGTTAAATACAAGGTGAAGAGAATAATGTGAAGTAGGATAACAAACACCGGAGAAACGATATGTTGATTCTTTAAAAGTTGATAACAAATCAGTTAAATTATTAACAAAAAACCAATCCTTATCAGGCAATAAATAACTTTAATCACTTTCAGGCATTTGATAGGAGTTATAAAAAGAAGTTAAAGCATCTTGATAAGGTAACATCGATTCTAACATTTGTGCAAAGAATTCCATCGACTTACAATGGGCGGTGGAAAAAGAGTAAACCGAAGGTTCTGACTTACACACGTATGTTTCCAATCACGCTTAACACGTGATTGTCGTATCCACTGACAACAGTTTTTAAGTTTATCTATGTTACTACATTCAGCATCTTCATAACCATCTTTTACTGCTAAATTAATTATATGACATGCACATCTAACATGGAGAAAAACACAATTAAGCATTGTTCGTAAATATATTTTAAGTTCACGCATTGCCGCCGTATTATTTGAAGCATTGTCAAGTGTAATCGAACAAATTTTATCTGCAATTCCATAAAATCTACAAACATTAACAATAAATTTAGCAATTTGTGAACCAATATCATCAAGTGACAAAATTCTTTTCTGCAAACGCCATGACATTTTATCCTAAGGATGGTACCGAATTTCCCTTTTTTTTATAACTAGATCCATAATTACAGGTTATGCATGCATTGTGGGATTTAAGAATTTTTTTTTTTTTGCGAAATTTTAACTGTAAACTTTCATCTCAATTCTTTGAAACATGTTTCCATTGAATTCATATTTTCATAGACAATCATTATTTCCTACACAATATTTCATCATTTCGAAAACAATTCAATTTATTAAGTCCTGTCTAACTCAAAAGTTATATTTTAAATTTAAGTACTGTCCAGAAAACAATTTTTTTTTTAAAAAAAAAAAGAAAAAAGAAAAGTTTTGGATCAACGAAGGTAAGAAAAATAGGGCCATGGTATTTTTATTGATCAAAATGACAATAACTTGGTAGGAAATTGAAGGGGACGACCATAATGGAAAATTCAAGAAAGACATTGTGGAGTATAATACGATTCTCATATTAATATTTATTAATTTCATGTATAACCTGTAATGGCTCAATTTTTTAAGGAATTTATTGACCCAAATATTGTGTAAGTTATAAATTATAATATTAATAATTATAATAATAAATAAATAAATAGAATATCTAATAATAATAAAATAATAATTAATTAAAAAAAAAATTGAATTGAAATGAAATGAGAAAAAACGTATAAGCTGCTCGCGATTTCTTCTCCCCTAAATGTAATTTGTCCGCTTCAGTTCATCGTCCGCTTCATCTGCTTCTCTTCATCTCCTTCACTGCTCGTCCGTTTCTCCTTCGCTTCTCGTCCGTTTCATTTTGTCGTTCACTCTTCATCTCCCTCACCCTTTCACCTCCTCACCATGTTAATCAATTAGTTATTTAGTTCTACCAACAAGAAACCATTTCTGTCTGTGTCGAGTTCCGAAAATAAATTCCAGATTTTTCTAAACTTTCGATTTGAGTTCGAAAATCATTCCAGATCCAAGTAAGAACAAGAGAGGAAATCGGATTTGAGCTGAAATCACAAAGAAATTGGTATGAAATTCGATTTGTTATGTTTCGAAATTATTCTGTTTTCGATTTTAATTCCTGTTTAGATTTTTATTTGTTAGGGTTAGGATAGTTGGATTTAAATTGAAGTTTTAGGGGTTTAATTTGTCAAGAACAAATTTTTAAGGATTATATTCGAAAATTTAGGCTGTAATTCGAAGGTTTAATATTTGTTCGAAGATGATATTTTGTTTGAAGATTTTACAGAAAGTGGAATTCGAAAATGAAGATGGTTTTTTTTTAAGAAATTGATACTGGAATTATTCGAAGGTTTTTCTGAAAATTTGAAGATTTTGTTCGAAAATTGTATGTTGGTTTTTAAGGGGATTTCGAAAAAGTATACTTTATTTCAAAGATTAGGCTGTAGTTTGAGGATGAAATTAAGTTTGGAATTAGAAAGTGTGTTACTGGAATTGTATTGAATTTTGGAAGAATTGAGATGGTATTTTGGTTCGAAAATGTAATGTGTAATTCAAAGAGTTAGGATTTTGTTAGATTGTGTTAGAACCAAGTTAATTGAGTATGATTTTAATATTGTTGAAATGGATAATAGGAAATCCCTGATATATTGGAGATTTTGGGAGGTTTGTAGATTTATCGTTGATAGGAAGCTTTGAGGTACGTAAAGGAAGTTGCAAGTTTCCGCAAATTATTTTAAGTATTTCGTATTGTTTATTTTTGAAATGATTTTTGGATAGTAAGCATGCAAGAAATTATTTTGAAAAATGATTTTTGAAAAGAAATGTATTTTGTTGAAAATAGAATTTTGAATAACATTTTATTGTGTGTGAAAAACTATTTTTAAAGGCCATGTTTGTCGTGATTCGGTGAATACGATTGAAGTTTGTGAACTGTGGATATTTTTGTTTCGTTGTGGCTCGCATTGCGACGAGGATAAAAACGCGCATACTTTCGGCTCGTTGGCGACGAGAATAAAGAAACGCATTTCGTTTTGCCCGAAGACAGAGGGGGTATAATATCTGTCGGTACCCTTCCAGCGGGTATAGTCTGGAATGATATCATTGTGTCACATCTGTATTTGAGTATGCATTTGTTTCATTACTGCATGGCTACTACTAGTAAATGGTTATTATGAGTATATGGCTATGTTTAATGATTAATTCTATAATGTTAAGACATTATATGATAGTGTTATTCGTTTCCGTTAAGTTTCGTTGGTTATCTGTGCAGTTATTTCTGTTATGATTTCGTTTTGTGAAATTTAGTTCCGTTAACTGCTCGGATTAAATCATATATGTGTGAAAGTTATTTTGGATATGAAAGTATATTATTTTTCGTCACATTATGAAAAATGATGTTTTTAATACTTTTATCAAATGTTTATTATGCTTACTATAAAATGCTGCAACTTACCTTTACCTGTAATGTGACATATTACAGATGGAGTTGAAGACTTATACGATGCGGAGGATATTTAGATTTATTATGAAGTTTTGAGTATGTTGATGGAGTTGAAGACTTAGACGATGCGGAGAATATTTAGATTTATTATGAAGTCTTGAGTATGTTGACATGTTAAGTTTATTTTGAGGATATGAAACATTTATTTATGTTTTCAGTTGGATTTATGGTATTTGAGGTTTATTTCAGTTTATTTATGGTTTTTACGATTTTGGTGTTGTGGTGGTAGTGATCTGGTAGATCACAGGGCACAAATTTTAAGAGGAGACTCTGCTCAAATTTTTCTAAGATAAAAGTCACGGATAAAAATTATTAAGTCAAACGTCCGATAAGAATTAAAACGTTTCCGCTAAACATAAGTTCAAGGTGATAACAAGATTTCGATTCGAGTGAAGCCTTGTATTCAAGCAATTGAATACGGCGGGCGACCCGTCTGGGCGGGCCGTCACAGTTGGTATCAGAGCCTTAGTTTATATGTTTGGGATTAGACCTTTGCTTTAAGACTAAGCTTATTTAAGTTTGACTTGTTGGGAAAAGTTTTGGATTTAGAGTAATGGAGTTAAGCTTGAATCAGCACCTAAGATTTTATATGTGTGTGTGTTTGAACTTATGTGTCTACTTGCTTTTACTTGCTTTAAACATTTAATTTGTTTTGTTTAAATTAGTATCATTTATTCCGATAAAACTCTTTTTTAAGATTCCAAATGGCTAGAGGAAGAACCAGTAGCAATCAGAGTGGTAGCCAAGAGCAGGACTCGAATCGCAACTCAGGAGATGGTCAAGATAGGAATGTGGATCAAGGTCAAGATGGAGTCCCAAATATAAACGTGGGATCAATGAATGAGGTGGACATCACGAACATATGTCGCATCATAGCTGGAGTGTTACAACAAAATGTTGTTTCGGCACCACTACAGCCGGAATCACAGAGAAGGACTGAATTTGAGAGATTCCGGGCACTCCGACCACCGTACTTTGGAAACGAGACTGATCCAATGAAAGCTGAGGAATGGCTGACTAAGATTGAAGAATTACTGAAGGCCATAAACGTTGCCGATGGAGAAAAAGTTACAGTGGTGACTCCATTTCTGGAAGGAAATGCAAAGCATTGGTGGACCTCAGTGGAAGTAAGTATGGAACGAAACTCCATTACCTGGACGATTTTTAGAGAGAAATTTCTGCAACAATATTTTCCTGACGCTGTCCGAATGGCTAAAGAAGATGAATTTTTGAGGCTGAGGCAAACTGAGAATATGACTGTGCTGGAATATCTGAGGAAGTTCCAAGAGCTGGGCAGATTCTGTCCTTTATATTTGCAGTCTGAGAACAGCAAGATTACAAGGTTCAGACAAGGTCTTCGCACTGGCATCAGGCTCAAAGTAGCACCTCTCATGGATACAAAATTTGATATACTCATGGAGAGGGCATTGTTCGTGGAATCTGAACTGAGGAATCTTGAGACTCCTCAAAATCGAAAGAGAAAGCCTGAATTCAGAAACAGAGATCAGAGACCGCCAGCTCGCAGACAGATGATCGTTGAACCTAAGAAGAATGAAGTTTGTCCCAAGTGTAATCGGAGTCATACTGGGGAATGTTACTGGAACTCTGGAGGTTGCTTTAAATGTGGATCTAAAGAACATCGGATTAGAGATTGTCCCAGTTTGAAGCAAACCTCAGGAACAAATCAACTACGTGGACAACAACAGCGCAATCCAACTAGATTGTATGCTGTCCGTGCTGAAGAGGATCATGAGTTGATCGGAGGTAAATTTAAATTCTTGAATCAAGATGTTTACGTGTTATTTGATTCTGGCGCTTCAAATTCCTTTATCTCTGAGTCTTGTGTGGAGAAACTTGATTTGCACTTCAGTCCACTGTTACATTTAATGCAAGTATTGAGTCCATTAGGAAAGACAGTCACAATTAAATATGTATGCAATGATGTAACACTGATTGTGAAAAGCGAAGAATTCAAAGCCAACCTGTTCATCATCAACATGAAAGAATTTGACATAATTCTTGGAATGGATTGGTTGAGTAGTGCAAAGGCTCGCATTGACTGTTATCGAAAGATCATAACCCTACAAACGAATTCGGGTAAAGAGATCTGTTATGAAGGCGTGAGCTTGCATGAACGATTTTGTAGCAATGTCTCTGAGGTGGAAGCAAAAATAAATAAGATTTGCACGGTGAAAGAATTCTCAGATGTTTTCCCAGAGGATTTGCCAGGACTGCCACCAATTCGAAGCACGGAATTTTCTATTGATATTATTCCGGGATCGGAACCGATATCCAAAGCACCTTACAGGATGGCACCAGCAGAGCTAAAAGAATTGAAAAGTCAATTGAAGGAACTACAAGATAAAGGTTTCATAAGGCCTAGTGTGTCACCTTGGGGAGCACCGGTACTGTTTGTAAAGAAAAAGGACGGCAGCATGAGAATGTGCATTGACTACAGGGAGTTGAATCGAATCACTGTGAAGAATAAATATCCGCTACCAAGGATTGACGATTTGTTCGATCAATTACAAGGTGCACAAATATTCTCGAAGATTGATTTGAGATCTGGGTATCATCAACTCAGAATCAAGGAGCAAGATATTCACAAAACTGCATTTCGAACCAGATACGGACATTATGAATTTCTGGTGATGCCTTTCGGACTTACGAATGCACCTGCAGCATTTATGGCATTAATGAATCACGTATTCCGAGAATGGCTCGACAAATTCATCATAGTATTCATTGATGATATATTGATTTATTCTAAATCAAAGGAAGAACATGAAGAACATTTGAAGATGACATTGGAGAGACTACGACAACATCAATTATTCGCAAAGTTCGAGAAATGTGACTTCTGGTTGGATTCTGTATCATTTCTTGGACACATCATTGATACTCAAGGAATCCGAGTAGACTCAGCAAAGATTCAAGCCATTACCAATTGGAAAGTTCCGACATCAGTAACAGAAATTCGAAGTTTTTTGGGATTGGCTGGATATTACCGAAAATTTGTGGAAGGATTTTCTCGAGTTGCATTACCCCTTACAAAGTTAACAAGAAAGGGAGTAAAGTTTGAATGGGATGCTAAGTGTCAGGCAAGTTTTGAGAAGTTGAAAGATCTACTTGTGACGGCACCTATTCTTACATTGCCGGATGGACATGAAGGATTTTGTATCTACAGTGATGCATCAAAGGAGGGGTTAGGTTGTGTACTTATGCAAAATGGAAAGGTGATTGCATATGCTTCACGACAGTTGAAAGAACACGAGATAAGGTACCCCACTCATGATCTGGAACTGGCAGCAGTGGTTTTTGCGCTGAAGTTATGGCGACATTACTTGTACGGAACCACATGTGATATCTACACTGATCACAAGAGCTTAAAGTATATTTTTACTCAAAAGGAGTTGAATATGAGACAGAGAAGATGATTAGAGCTGATCAAGGACTATGATGTGAAATTGCACTATCATCCTGGAAAGAGTAATGCGGTAGCTGATGCATTAAGCAGGAAGAGTTACGGATCAATGCTATTGACTACGCAACAGAAACTCATTGACGAGATGTCAAAGTTAAATCTGAATGTCGAATCAAGAGACGACCAAAATGGGACGACGGTATTGTGTAATCTCATGGTGCAACCTGATCTTATTCTCAGGATTAAGGAAGCACAATCAAAGGATCCTATGTGGCAGACTTTATCACAAAAGGCTCAATCAAACCAAGAAAGTTTTAGAATGCATGAAGATGGGACTTTGAGATTCAATGATATACTATTCGTTCCAGCTGTATCAACACTCAGGGACGAAGTCTTACAAGATTCACATCAGACAATTTTGGCCATGCATCCAGGACAAAATAAAATGTATCAAGATATGAAGCAATTATTTTGGTGGCCAGGGATGAAGCAAGATGTCGTAAAGTTTGTGTCCAAGTGTTTAGTGTGTCAACAAGTGAAAGTTGGAAGACAAAAGCCAGCAGGAACACTGAGAAACTTGGATGTACCAAACTGGAAATGGGAGCATATTACTATGGACTTTGTGACTGGATTACCCAAAACTACGACACAAAAGGATTCAGTTTGGGTTATTGTTGATCGACTTACTAAGTGTGCTCACTTTATACCGATGAAGAAGACCACATCAATGAATGATTTAGCACGGCTTTACATTGATCAAGTGGTGTGTTTGCACGGGATACCAGTTAGTATCATATCTGATCGAGATGCTCGATTCACCTCACAATTCTGGAAGAGTTTACAATCTGTGCTGGGAACAAATTTGAAGTACAGTACAGCTTTCCATCCACAGACAGACGGACAGTCTGAGAGAACGATTCAAATTCTAGAGGATTTACTTAGAACATGTATTTTGGATTTTCAAGGACAGTGGGATCGTCATCTGAAACTGGCAGAGTTTGTGTACAATAACAGTTATCAATCAAGTATTCAAATGGCACCATTTGAAGCTTTGTATGGGAAGAAATGTCGAACACCTCAGTGTTGGTTTGATGTTGGAGAGAAGGTATTGGAAGGACCAGAGTTGATCAAACTCACGAATGAAAATGTTTCCATCATCAAACAGAGATTACTTACAGCTCAGAGTCGACATAAAAGTTGGGCTGATGTTCGCAGACGAGATTTAGAATTTCAGCAAGGGGATAAGGTATACTTGAAAGTATCACCATTCAGAGGAGTAATGAGGTTTGGCAAGCATGGAAAGTTAAGTCCGAGATTCATTGGACCATATGATATTCTGGAAAGAATAGGAACTTTGGCTTATCGACTTGCTCTACCTCCGGAACTAGATCGAGTACATAATGTATTTCACGTTTCGATGCTCAGGAAGTATGTTCCAGATGAAAGTCATGTGCTTAAAGCAACAGAGATTGAGATATCCAAGGAATGCACATATTCAGAATATCCTATCAAGATACTCGACCGTCAAGAGAGAATTCTACGAACTAAGACAATTCCGTTTGTTAAGGTTCAGTGGAGTAATCATTCACCTGATGAAGCAACATGGGAAAAAGAAGAAGAACTATATGCTAAATATCCAGATGTAAAATGCAATTCAAGTTTCGAGGACGAAACTTTTTAGAATGTATGGAGATTGTAATGGCTCAATTTTTTAAGGAATTTATTGACCCAAATATTGTGTAAGTTATAAATTATAATATTAATAATTATAATAATAAATAAATAAATAGAATATCTAATAATAATAAAATAATAATTAATTAAAAAAAAATTGAATTGAAATGAAATGAGAAAAAACGTATAAGCTGCTCGCGATTTCTTCTCCCCTAAATGTAATTTGTCCGCTTCAGTTCATCGTCCGCTTCATCTGCTTCTCTTCATCTCCTTCACTGCTCGTCCGTTTCTCCTTCGCTTCTCGTCCGTTTCATTTTGTCGTTCACTCTTCATCTCCCTCACCCTTTCACCTCCTCACCATGTTAATCAATTAGTTATTTAGTTCTACCAACAAGAAACCATTTCTGTCTGTGTCGAGTTCCGAAAATAAATTCCAGATTTTTCTAAACTTTCGATTTGAGTTCGAAAATCATTCCAGATCCAAGTAAGAACAAGAGAGGAAATCGGATTTGAGCTGAAATCACAAAGAAATTGGTATGAAATTCGATTTGTTATGTTTCGAAATTATTCTGTTTTCGATTTTAATTCCTGTTTAGATTTTTATTTGTTAGGGTTAGGATAGTTGGATTTAAATTGAAGGTTTAGGGGTTTAATTTGTCAAGAACAAATTTTTAAGGATTATATTCGAAAATTTAGGCTGTAATTCGAAGGTTTAATATTTGTTCGAAGATGATATTTTGTTTGAAGATTTTACAGAAAGTGGAATTCGAAAATGAAGATGGTTTTTTTTTTAAGAAATTGATACTGGAATTATTCGAAGGTTTTTCTGAAAATTTGAAGATTTTGTTCGAAAATTGTATGTTGGTTTTAAGGGGATTTCGAAAAAGTATACTTTATTTCAAAGATTAGGCTGTAGTTTGAGGATGAAATTAAGTTTGGAATTAGAAAGTGTGTTACTGGAATTGTATTGAATTTTGGAAGAATTGAGATGGTATTTTGGTTCGAAAATGTAATGTGTAATTCAAAGAGTTAGGATTTTGTTAGATTGTGTTAGAACCAAGTTAATTGAGTATGATTTTAATATTGTTGAAATGGATAATAGGAAATCCCTGATATATTGGAGATTTTGGGAGGTTTGTAGATTTATCGTTGATAGGAAGCTTTGAGGTACGTAAAGGAAGTTGCAATTTTCCGCAAATTATTTTAAGTATTTCGTATTGTTTATTTTTGAAATGATTTTTGGATAGTAAGCATGCAAGAAATTATTTTGAAAAATGATTTTTGAAAAGAAATGTATTTTGTTGAAAATAGAATTTTGAATAACATTTTATTGTGTGTGAAAAACTATTTTTAAAGGCCATGTTTGTCGTGATTCGGTGAATACGATTGAAGTTTGTGAACTGTGGATATTTTTGTTTCGTTGTGGCTCGCATTGCGACGAGGATAAAAACGCGCATACTTTCGGCTCGTTGGCGACGAGAATAAAGAAACACATTTCGTTTTGCCCGAAGACAGAGGGGGTATAATATCTGTCGATACCCTTCCAGCGGGTATAGTCTGGAATGATATCATTGTGTCACATCCGTATTTGAGTATGCATTTGTTTCATTACAGCATGGCTACTACTAGTAAATGGTTATTATGAGTATATGGCTATGTTTAATGATTAATTCTATAATGTTAAGACATTATATGATATTGTTATTTGTTTCCGTTATGTTTCGTTGGTTATCTGTGCAGTTATTTCTGTTATGATTCCGTTTTGTGAAATTTAGTTTCGTTGACTGCTCGGATTAAACCATATATGTGTGAAAGTTATTTTGGATATGAAAATATATTATTTTTCGTCACATTATGAAAAATGATGTTTTTAATAATTCATCAAATGTTTATTATGCTTACTATAAAATGCTGCAACTTACCTTTACCTGTAATGTGACATATTACAGATGGAGTTGAAGACTTAGACGATGCGGAGAATATTTAGATTTATTATGAAGTCTTGAGTATGTTGACATGTTAAGTTTATTTTGAGGATATGAAACATTTATTTATGTTTCAGTTGGATTTATGGTATTTGAGGTTTATTTCAGTTTATTTATGGTTTTTACGATTTTGGTGTTGTGGTGGTAGTGATCTGGTAGATCACAGGGCACAAATTTTAAGAGGAGACTCTGCTCAAATTTTTCTAAGATAAAAGTCACGGATAAAAATTATTAAGTCAAACGTCCGATAAAAATTAAAACGTTTCCGCTAAACATAAGTTCAAGGTGATAACAAGATTTCGATTCGAGTGAAGCCTTGTATTCAAGCAATTGAATACGGCGGGCGACCCGTCTGGGCGGGCCGTCACATAACCTATGCATATTAAATAATGCAAACTTGTTGTGTAAGAAAATAGTGTACATGAAGCAAAAGTATACTTAATTTGAAATATTTTACTAAGCTAAACCATTGTAGTTTTAAGTAAGCTCCTTCAAATTAATCCTTCGACCATATAAAACTGCCAACATATATTAGTTCACTTCGTAGGTTTTACTTTATATGCGAATTTTCATAGAGGTAGCAGATCCGTGGCATAGCCCGGCCTGTTACGGATTGTGCCAGGCACGACCCATGTACATATGCCAGATCGGCCTGTCTGTATAGGCTCGTGAGCCATATTTTTTTATTTTTAAATTTGAAAATGTTGCCCATATTAGTAACTTTATAGTTTAAATTGATGATTGTAATTTCCATTTGAATTTTCTATATTTACAATAATTGTTTCAATATATTTATTATTTTATTATTTCCAAATTTAAAATTATTTTATAAACCTAAAATATTTTTGTAAAAAATAATAATCTATTTTTTAAAAAAAATAATAAAATTAAAATGGGTTGTCCATCCTGTGACTCCAGCCTGACAGTGCCTGTAGGTAGGAGTGCTTATCGGGCCGGGTCAATCCGGACCCGGCTCGAAATCGGACCGGTTAGTTCGGTCCGAAATCCGAACCGGACTAACCGGTTCCGATTCGCCCCAGAATCGGTATCAAACCGGTCCGGGGCGGTTCCCGGGAGCAGAACTGGTAGCACCGTCGGTTCCGGTGCTACCGATTTGGAACCGGTTCCGAAATCGAAACGGTTAATTTTAAAAAAAATTAAAAAATAAAAAATGTGTCTTTTTGTCAGCATGGCAACGGCTGAACGTTACGTTCATCTATTTATTTTTTTTAATTTTTTTTAAAATCTATAAATATGTGTGAATTTTTTTCATTTTTCTCACAATTCATTCTTCTCATAATTCTATACTTCAATCTCATATTTTCCTCTCAATTGTGCTATCTACAATTTACTTATATAATAAGGGCATCTTCATCTAGCAGCGGCACTGATCGTAGTCGGGGTCTCGTCCCGGGTCGTCTATCACTGAGTTCATCTTCGACAATGAATTTGCATGTACCAATACCTGAGTTAAATGAAAGTTATGATTTTTTTTGCTGACCTCATTGTTGGTAGTTCCTCTATGAATGTCGAACCGCAACAACTCGAACAACCGGCCAAACCTCCAGCTGCCCAAGCCCAATAGAGACAACAAGTGGAGTCATCCGGAGCCACTACAGCAGCAAGTAGACAACCGACTCCTGCCAAAAGAAGTAAGATATGGGATCACTTTGAACTCGCTCAAAAAGAAGGTACTAATGAATCTGTTGCAATATGTAAATTAAGTAAAATGCAATAGTCATATAAAGCTGGTGGTTCCAGTGGAGGCACTGGAACATTTAAAAAACACTTAGTAAAAAAACATAATTTTGATGAGACAACATTACAACCATTAGGTCGAGAAGCAACACAAGCACAAATTAATGTTCTCACTGGCACGAATTTTATTTTAACTGCTGAAATTAACTGTAGGCCACTTGTTAGATATGTGATTAAATGTGAGCTAACATGCTGGTTTTATTGAATTTGCTTCGTCTATACAACCCATGTTTAAACATATTTCCATGCACATACTAAAAGAAATTGTATGGACGTATTTGTTGAATATAGAAATATAATGTTTCAACATCTTTCTAGTTTGCCTTGTAGGGTTAGCTTAACAACCGATATTTGGATAAATGTAAATTCAGATTCATATCTTGTTGTCACTTGTCATTGGATTGATGATAATTGGTGTATGCAAAAACGGATTTTGTCTTTAGATGAGTTAGATTGTGCACATACTGGTTATGTAATTGCTAAATATGTATTCAACACTTGTAGACATTATGGAATTCAAGATAAGGTATTTTCAATCACATTAGACAATGCTGCGATGTGTGATTTAAAGGCCTATATGAAACCAATGCATGATGGCGTTTTTTTTCATGTTAGATGTGCATGTCATGTGATTAATTTGGCTGTTAAAGTCGGTTATGAGGACAATCACTCAGCATGTATTGAGAAAATGAAATATTGCGGTAAATGGTTACGCACGAGCCGTGTTAAGCGCGATTGGAAATAATTATTTTTATCTAATGGTTTAAAACATCTTCTTTTTTCATCACCAACAGAAACTAGGTGGAATTCGTTGTACAATATGTTGAATGATATGTTACCTTACAAAGATATTTTAACTCCATTTTATAAGTCATATCAAATGCCTGATAGCGATGATTGTGTTTATCTGACTAGAGGATTGGGAATTTGTTGAAAATTGTGTATCATTGTTAGGTACTTTCAAAGAAGCGACGAAAAGCTTTTCCGGTGTTTCTTATCCAACTTTCATTTATTTTCTTCCTTTAATATTTAATATGTTTGATAAGTTTATAGAATTTAGAGATGACTATGACTTGCATGCTTTTGTTAGTGCAGTGAAAACTAAATTTATAAAATTTTGGGAACAAATCACGTGCACTGCATCGCAACATTGCTAGATCCTAGTCAATGTTTATCTTCATTTGAGATATTTTTTGAATATTATGCTAAATTTTTAGGGAAGGTTGTTGACGATCAAAAGACGTCTATAATGCAATCTCTCCAAAATATGTTTCAATTGTATTATAATCAACA
Source organism: Haberlea rhodopensis (assembly GCA_907163345.1). Classification (NCBI taxonomy): domain Eukaryota; kingdom Viridiplantae; phylum Streptophyta; class Magnoliopsida; order Lamiales; family Gesneriaceae; genus Haberlea; species Haberlea rhodopensis. The sequence continues at coordinate 3,248,846 of CAJQUN010000003.1, read as the reverse complement.
GGCAAGTGAATCATCGCAACAAAGGCCTGCTGAAGAACAACCCCAAGCTCAAACTAAATGTGGGGGCATCAATTTGCTTAGGATGCTGGGCAGGAAAAACTTAAGGGAAAATGACATTCTACTAGGACGTCGACTGAGTTGCAAATTTATCTGAATTATCAATTTGTAACGGAAGACAACTTCGACGTGTTACAATGGTGGAAGTCAAATGCGGCACAATTCCCTATCTTAGCCAAAATGGCTAGAGACGTGTATGTGGTACAAGCTTGAAGCGTCGCTTCTGAATCTGCATTCTCAACATGTGGCCGAATTATTGGAGAATACAGAAGTAGTCTATCTGCTGATTTGTTATGCATGCTCACGTTACTTAAATATTGGTTTGAAGCAGAATGTAAGAATAGAAGAGATGGGGCGGTTGACGAATTCGTAAATCATTATGACGAGCAAGAAGAAGAGAACGCAAAAATAATACTTATCAATTATGAAGAGTGCTAAACAGTAATATTTTTTTATTTAGATTTTCAATTGCCATCTCTTTACAATTATTTGTATGCATCTATATTATGAAATGAAGAAGAAATATATTGAATTTGTGATGAATATTGGGGAAACATTTACAACATTAAAAAAAATTAAATTTTTTTTTTTAAAAAATCGAAAAAAGCGGACCGGACCGGATCGACCCGGAATCGTGTCCGATCCGGTTCCTTAACAGACCGGACCGGTTCCTTGCTTAATGGATCCGGAACCGACCGGTTTCTAATTGGATCGAACCGGTCCGATTCGTTAAACACCCCTACCTGTAGGTCATGGGTGACCTGTTTTCGTGGGTCATACACGTTTTGACACCTCTAAATTTTCAGTTGTGTCTTCCTGCCTTAAGTTGTGTTTTTATAACTTTTCACGAGTCACGACTGCATTATACTTCAACAAATTTAAAAAATTTCCATTATTGGCTTGTCACGACGCGCATTGCTTTCCTCATCTTTGAAGGTTTTTAATTTTACAAATTTTAGAAAGAAATATATTTGACAACATATATTTACCTTAAGACTCAGTTCTTCAAAGATAGATTTTTTATTAAGCATTTTTTCTCTATATTACATGGAAATATAGAGACAATAAGGGCCAAAACAATCTTCACCCATAGATAAAGCCAAGGCGACGATGCAACATAAAGACGACACGACTATATAATATAATGTTTGGTAGCAGGAACAAAAGAGGAGAAAACTCATAGATAGGCATCCATAAGCAATTGAATGATCAGGATTTTCCCAATCTCCGAGCATTCGAAAAGAGAAAGACTCATAGCGAGTGGAAGGGTTGCCGAGCATCCACCGCAAAAGAAAAAAACAAGGGCGAGAATAGACATCCAACAGCGGCCAGCCCAAGAGGTTCAGAAGGAAGTGGGGCAGCCGGACTTCGGAGAAGCCCCAACTCCCTCCCAACCACCTGAAGCCTTTGAATTCGAAAACACCAATATAGTAAGACGAAAACCAGCAGCGGCGACATCAAGGAGAAACACCGAAGAGGTTAAGAGAACATCCATAAGAGGAGTAGAGTCGGCATTAACGCCAAAATCTAGATAGAGCTGGGCTACATAAGCATCAACTAACCCCAAGTAAATGACCAAACAACAACACAAACCGAAAATAGAGATCTTTCCAAGAAGATGATCGAGCGTGCCGGGAAAGAAAGAAAAAAAAAAAGTAGATGAGAAAACGACGGAACGACGGGAAGCAGCACAAGTGCCGAGAAAACTTATTACAGGAGGAGACATTTGCCCTTCAACACAAAATTAAAGTTATATTACAAATAAACATAAACTATTTAAAGATAAACTATTAAAAATATGAATAAAAAGTGTCGGATAAAGGTTTAACTTTTCTTCAAGATGGGAGTCCTTGCCTCCTTGGTACGTTTCATCGTTCTCCTCTTTTATTGACTTTCTCAGTGGTTTCTTTGTGGTTTTGTGCTTGGTTTTTTCTGGTGTTGTTTATGGTGCTGCTTGCGGTTGGATGTTAGCCGGCAGCGGGGTTATGGGCGGTGGTGGTGGATTCCCAGGAGCCGGTCGTGTTCTCGGTCTTGTTGGAGGTCGCGGTGGTGAGTCTGGCTGTGGTTGGGGTCTAGGTTTCGATGGAGAGCTTGGTGGGATTGGCGGTTTCCGAGCTGGTTTTCGGGGTGGTGCCAGAGGTGGTTTTCGTGGTCGTCTCGGTCAAGGGCGGCTCGGTGGGGGTGTTGCGGGTGTCTTTCGTTTCTGGCCGGAGCTTGGTGGGCATGGAGTTTTTGGTGGCTGGTTTGGACCCGGAGGACATCTCGATGGTAGAGGCAATGTTGGATGCGGTGGAAGTTTATTGGGGGTGCTGTTGGCAGGGGCGAATCTAGGAATTTTATCGAGAAATTTTATCGAGGGGGCAAAAATTAATTATATAAAAATTAAATGAAAAGTTTATGATAAACATCCGTTAAAGACTATAAGTAAATAATTACAATGCGATTATTTCAAAAAATACACTTGCTTGATTTCAAGAATTTAATTGTAATAATATAATTATTATAATGTTCGGTTCATTGATATTTAAGGAAGATATTTGCTCAATTTCAAGAACGACGAGAACATGTTATTTATATGTTGAAGATATCCATTAATTTTTGGTAGAGAGATGTAAGAATGCAAGATGTGTCAATAAAATATTTTATTGTGATATGTTTTTGACAATCATCCTTGATATTACATTTGTCCATTGGTGAATTGTATATTATTACACTACTAAATGTTAATTGAAAGGAAATTAATAGTAAATCTATATTGTGTCATACTCAGAAATCATTAATTTTATAGACAATAAAAATTTGTTGCGGTTTAATATAACTATTTTTTTTAAAAAAAATAGTTATATTAAACTAAGTTTAATAGGAAAAAGCACTATATTAAATTTAGTTTGGCTTAAGTTACTTAGTAACAAAATACATAAATCCCTTTCCCCACAACAAAAAAAGAAAAGAAAATATATATATAATAATAATAATTTTTTAAAGGAAAAAAAGATATTAAATTGCTTAAATAATACAAAATATGTAACACAACAAACAAATTGGCCCCTTTCGTTCCCTTCGAGTATCGAACGTTGAGTACAAGACTCAGAGTCCAGCGCCGTCACCACTTCACCATTGGACATCCTTGTAATACTACTTATAATAACAAATATATTTGAGGGGGGGGAGGGGGCAGCTGCCCCCCTCAAGCTCAAGTAAATTCGCCCCTGGCTGTTGGTGGTGTCGGCGGTCTCGGTTTTGCCTAGAAGGTGATTGCACGACAACCTCGTCGCTCGGATTGAAGTGGTTCTGGTGGTATGTGCGGGGTTTGGGGGCACTCCGTGCATTCTTTTGTGTGTGAATGACTGGTCGTGCTAGCTCCTACCTTTTGCTATGTATATTTCTTGTTCGCCTTTTTAGTTATTTTCTATCTGGTATATATGTATTTGTCTGTGGTAGGGGTGCTTAACGGATCGAACCGGTCCGAAATCGGCAAATTTCGGACCAGTTAGGCACGAAATCGGTCCGATATGTTAATGAACCGGATCAGACCCGGTTCCGGTTCCGTTTCGTTCCGATTCCGATCGGTTCAAGATCGATCGGATCCGGTTCGTTTGTTTTTTATTTTTTGAATTTTTTTTATTTTCGAACTCTTTTTTTATTATTTTTTTTATTTTTATTTGTAAATGTTCCAACCAATATGTGCATAATCTAACTCATCTAAAGATAAAATCCATTTTTGCATACACCGATTATCATCAATCCAATGACAAACGACGACAAAATATGAATCCGGATTTACATTTGTCCAAATATCGGTTGTTAATCTAACCCTACAAGGCAAACTAGAAAGTTGTTCAAACAATGTATTTCTATATTCAACAAATACGTCCATACAATTTCTTTTTAGTGTGTGCCTATAAATATGTCTAAATATGGGTTGTATAGACAAAGCAAATGCAATAAAATCAGCATGTTCAACTTGTATAAAAGTAGTTAACATCTAATCACATATCTAACAAGTGACCTATGGTTAATTTCAGCAGTTAAAATAAAATTCGTGCCAGTGAGAACATTAATTTGTGCTTGTATTGCTTCTATACCTAATGGCTGTAATGTTGCCTCATCAAAATTATTTTTTTTACTAAGTGTTTTTAAATGTTCCGGTGCCTCAACTGGAACCACCAGCTTTATATGAATATTGTATCTTACATAATTTACATATTGCAACATATTCATTAGTACCTTCTTTTTGAGCGAGTTCAAAGTGATCACATATCTTACTTCTTTTGGCACGAATCGGTTGCCTACTCGATGCTGTAGTGGCTCCGAATGACTCCACTTGTTGTCTCTCTTGGGCTTGGGCAGCAGGAGGTTCGGTAGGTTGTTCGGGTTGTTGCGGTTCGACGTTCATAGATGAACCACGAACATTGATGTCAGCAAAAAAAGGATAACTTTCATTTAACTCAGGAATTGACACAAACAAATTCATTGCCGAAGATGAACTAAGTGATAGACGACCCGGATGAGACCCCGACTGCGACCCCGACTACGACCAGCGCCGCTGATAGATGAATATGACATTATTATATAAGTAAAATGTAGATAACACAATGGAGAGAAAAATATGAGATTGGAGTATACAATTTTGCAAGAATAAATTGTGAGGATTTACAAAGCACAATACACCTATTTATAGTTTTTTTTTAATAAAAAAAATGTGAATGTTTGGCAACGGCAGCAAGGCAACAACTTATGTTTTTTTAATTTTTTTTTCCGAAACTTACCGGCAGGAACAGGTGGTGCTACCGGTTTGAAGGCATAGAATCGCCTCGAACCGATTTTTTACCGATTTCGGGGCGATTTGGAACCAGTTAGCACGGTTCTGGTTTCGAACCGGGCTAATCGGTTCGGTTCCGGGCTGGGTCAGCCGGGTCAGGATTGACCCGGGCCGATAAGCACCCCTAGTCTGTGGGTCTGCTGCAGTATCGCCTTTTGGTTTTTTTACCCTTTTGGCAATGGATGGATGACACTTTGTTAGGGTTGATACAGTAGTTGGTGTTGTTACTCGGGGATTATAGAAGTGAAAGCCAATTTATAGTACTTCAGGACTATCTCAAGTTGATGATTCTTTTGGTTAGGAGAGCTTGTTCTCTTATCCGTCTTTATCTGCTGGAGACTCCCGATCTTTACTACCTTTACCTTCAGTTATATGTGAAGGCACATGCACTCTTGTTTGTCGTTGGTGTACGTTTATGGTGGTTGTAGCTTTAATTATTCTTGGGTCAGGACCACATGTTGTATTTTCGTCTACTTGATCAGGTTTATAATATAATGCTTTTCGTTCAAAAAAAAAAAAGAATAAAATATAATAAAGTGTTGAGTAAGAATTATTTAAAATTGTTGAATGAAATAATTTTAAAAGTTAAAGATGTGACACTGTTTGTAATTACAGGCATGACCTAAACCATTTACTTTGTATGTGATTTTTGTACCCAAAGATAGTGTTTGGGTAAAGATATAATAATTTTTGGCTACTTTTATCACATGCTTGTTTTGATTTTAAGAAAAAATATTACATCATATTTATCTTAATCCCACTTCATAACAAAATAACTAATATACCATATTCTACCTTTTGTTATTATTTCAAAATTGAAATTACCGCCAAAACTTTCAACTTACTTCATATGACTTAATCCATGAAATTCAAATTTTCGAGGGTATTTTAGTACCAAACAATAAAATTAATCCAACATTTTAAATAAATATTAAACACCATATAACTTATCACATTATATCATAACAATCTCATAATTTAATCATTCTAACGTCTTACCCCAGTCACTCCAAACGGTGCAAAAGTTCTCAATTTTTTAAAAGCATATTTATCGATTGAATTTTCTGTCACCTTCAAAGTTTATTGCAATCAATACGTGTTCCCATTCTTGACCACATTTGTCCCATTAGAAATTAAATTATTCAAGTAAGATTCATTAGTCATTACCTTATCAGACTGAACATTGTATTTCCTGTGATGACCATAACCTTTGGTCAATATTCCAGAAAATATTTCAATATGGATACCGTGGGCCAGCATTAAAACAGCTAATATCTAGACACTCGATCTTGATTTGGTTTTCCGCCAACAATGAAGCTTCTAGTGCGCGTAATTGAAGCAAGGAACATACCCGCAAAGGACTCAAACGGGTTTAGTGACCCGTATGTGAAACTACAGTTAGGGAGGCAGAGGTACAGGAGCAAAGTTATAAAGAAATGCTTGAACCCATCATGGTGTGAGGAATTTTATTTTAAAGTCGATGATTTGGAAGAAGAGCTGCTTATGTCTGTTTTTGATGAAGACATGTTCTCCAATGATGATTTTATTGGGGAGGTCAAGGTGCCCATTTCTTGGGTTTTTGAAGCCAAGGACAAGTCCCTTGGTACTATTTGGCTCTCCTTACAGCCTAAGGATAAAAATGCCAAATACAAAGATTGTGGTATGGTTTAACTTAATGCTTTTTCTCTAAATTGCCATTGTTGATTTTGTATTTTATGATAACCCGTGATGAAATCTCGTATTTTGAGTTAATGATGTTAACTTAGTAGTTCAAGGTAGGATATGTTTAGTTGATTAATTTCCAGATTTTCTTTATTTATGATGGATGATGGAGTGATTGTTCAAAAATGAAAAGATGGGATGCTTAATAGAGGTCTTGATTTAATTCATCATCCGATAACTGACAAATGTTCTATTCTTATAAATAGGTGACATTCTTCTCACTGTATGTTTGTCAAATAATAACTCATTATTGGATGTACCACAATTCGGAAATTCTGTAAACTCGCCAAGAAAGTCTTTAGATTCTTTAGGCTCGCCAAGGAAGTCTTCTCCTCTAAGACCATCTTCCCCTATGAGTTTAGAAGAATCTGTCTTTTCTAGAGAGGAAAAAATATATCAAACAACATTAGCTGGTCGAATTGCTCAAATGTTTAATAAAAATGTGGACTCAATGTCTGTTGCTACTGCTGATGCAACTGATGCATCAGAGATGCCTGAAAGTGTGCATTCCATGGTCTTGGAGGACAAGTCACCCGAAGGAAAACCCTCACCAGTTGATTTTGAAGAGTTGATGAAAAATATGGAGACGAGGGACCAAGGAGGTGAAGTTCCGAGTAGTTTATATGGAGGGATAGTTGTGGACCAACTTTATGGAATAAGGCCACAAGAGTTGAATTCAATATTGTTTTCACCTGATTCGAACTTTTTGAAGTCTTCGTCGGACATACAAGGTTCTACCGATTTGGTAATAGGACCCTGGAAATTTGAGAATGAAGGTGAAAGCCTTAAAAGAGTTGTTTCCTATACTAAAGCTCCAAGTAAATTGATTAAAGCTTTGAAAGCAATAGAGGAGCAAACATATTTGAAAGCTGACTTGAAGGCATTCGCTGTTTTAGCCTGTGTGAGTACTCCAGATGCTCCATATGGGAAAACTTTTAAGATAGAAGTACTTTACTGCATTACTCCAGGGCCAGAGCAACCATCCGGGGAACAGTCATCTCGGCTGGTAATTTCTTGGCGGGTTAACTTTTTGCAGAGCACTATGATGAAAGGTATGATTGAAGGCGGAGCGAGACAAGGCATAATGGAAAGCTTTGAGCAGTACCAGAAGTTGCTTTCCCAGAATGTAAAGCCAGTTGATATCAAGGATATCGGGTCCGAGAAAGATCAGCTTTTGGCCACTCTTCAGGTTGAGAGCCAGTCCGACTGGAAATTAGCGGTTCAGTATTTTGTGAATTTTACAGTTTTCTCGACTATTTTCGTAGGGTTATATGTTCTTGTACATATATCACTGGCCATGCCTAGCACAATTCAGGGGCTTGAGTTTGTTGGTTTGGACTTGCCTGATTCCATTGGTGAATTGTTTGTATCTGGAATACTAATTCTGCAAGGCAAACAAGTGCTAGAGTTGATGTTTAGATTTATGCAGGCAAGATTGCAAACAGGTATTCAAATAGGATTGTTCATAATTGCAAAGTATCTGGGGTTAATGGTGACCTATCTGAAGCTGCGAATTTGATCCCTTCTCATTTTGTTGTAGGCACTGATCACGGGCTCAAAGCACAGGGGGACGGTTGGTTGCTCACGGTTGCTTTAATTGAAGGAAGTAGTTTTGCAGCTGTTGACTCGAGTGGGTTCTCAGATCCTTATGTGGTATTCACTTGCAATGGGAGAACTAGAACCAGCTCTATCAGGTTCCAGAAATCTGATCCTCTGTGGAACGGTAAATTTAAGATCATTTTGTTCTTTTCGTTGCTTTTTGTGTAGTATGTTTCTTGCCAAGCAAGAGAATATTTTGCTCTTATTTTGTGGCTATGTTTTGGATTCAATTCATCCACTGAGATCCATGTCTGATGCAGAAATTTTTGAATTTGATGCCATGGACGAGCCTCCATCAGTGTTGGATGTGGAAGTTTTCGATTTTGATGGTCCCTTTGATGAAGCTATATCACTTGGACGTGCTGAGATTAATTTCTTGAAATCTAGTAATTCAAATTTATCTGATATATGGATTACTCTTCAAGGAAAGTTAGCTCAAGCCTGCCAGTCAAAATTGCATTTAAGAATTTTCTTGAATGATACAAGGGGTAGCAATGTCGTGAAAGATTATATCAGCAAGATGGAGAAGGAGGTTGGAAAAAAGGTAAAATTCTTCTCATCTTACGGATTCACTTCACGGTTAAATTACACATTTTGTTTTCTTGTTAATTGGTGCGTGAAATTTTTGCAGATAAGAGTGCGTTCTCCTCAAACAAATGCAGCATTCCAAAAGCTTTTTGGACTTCCTCCTGAGGAGTTTCTCATCAATGACTTTGCTTGCCACTTGAAACGAAAAATGCCTCTCCAGGTATTTTTTGGCAACTATTAGAAATCAAAGAGTATATCGTGGATTAGATTTGATATTGTAAAGATTATGATGCATATTATTTACATGTAGTTTAGTTATAAAAATATATTTCTTATCGTATTTATCCGAAGACATTTTCACCTGTGTAAAGGTGGGGTATAACAGGGTTTTTTTCAATTTTAAAATTTAGATTAAGAGAGGTTATTTAAATTTGGATCTACAGTGTGTTGTAAATGTAGGCCTTCCGATTGAAACTCATAAATCTTGTATTCTGTTGTGTTGTCTTTATACGATATGTGTACTATGTAAAAGATCCACATTAACTTAGTCATTTAAGTCAGATTTAACAACTCCCACTTTAATTTACTTGCACAATTTAGGTAATTGATAATGATTTACTGATCTGGTGGCAGGGCCGTCTCTTCCTGTCACCAAGAATTATCGGGTTCCACGCTGATCTATTTGGTCGGAAGACCAAGTTTTTCTTTCTTTGGGAAGATATAGAAGATATTCAAGACATACCTCCAACTTTGTCATCAATGGGAAGTCCAATCATCATCATGACACTAAGGCCCGGAAAAGGTTTTGATGCACGGCAGGGAGCGAGGACACAGGATGCAGAAGGCAGACTGAAATTTCATTTTCACTCATTCGTATCTTTCAATATTGCTCGCAGGTAATAATCTTGATTCTGCTAAGTTTCTCCTGTTCTGAAAGGTTATTTTCCGCATGTTAGATCGCTTCTTGCACACGATTCTGTGCTTTTTTCTGCGTATTCATAATTTATTCCAGTTTCTTTTCTGAAAGAAAACTTGTGAATATTGTTCAGAACAATCATGGCACTCTGGAAGGCACGAGCCTTGACTCCTGCAGAAAATGTTCAAATGGTTGAGGAAGAATCTAATTCTAATGGTGAACAAACTGCTGCAGAGGAGTCCGTAGCCAAGAAAGTCCAAGCTGCTGAGGAACTCGAGGCTAAAAGTCTTCAAGAAGGAGACGAGGAAAATGAACCAAGACGCTTTCAAACTGAGGAGATCGGATCTTTTATTGGAATGGAGGATGTTAACATGTCTATGGCTTATTCTTCGATCATATCTCTTCCTGTGAGTATTGAACCTTTTGCACTACCTTTGTTTAGATTAGATCGTTTTTCTTTGCAATGAGAATTTGACAAGACATGCAGTCCATATTTGTGTGTGCGTGTGTGGAGATGCTGCTAAAAGTTTTCATTTATCATTTCCAGACTAGTTTCTTTATGGAGTTGTTCAGAGGGGGTGAAATTGATCAAAAGGTCATGGAACGAGCCGGATGCCTCAATTACTCTCACACCCCCTGGGAATCTGAAAATTCGGATGTTTATCAGAGACAACTATATTACAAATTTGATAAACATGTATCTCGTTACAGAGGAGAAGTGACCAGCACTCAGCAGAAGTCTACGCTTCCCGATAAAAATGGTTGGCTAATAGAAGAGGTCATGACTCTCCACGGGGTTCCTCTTGGCGATTATTTCACTGTAAGAGCATTGCCATTGACTATATGAAATATCTTTGGCTCGAGTCTTTCTGGTTCTAAAACCAAAGTTCTGGGTGTGTCCTGATGCAATGCAATTGATGAATATGTGATGGTTTTTTGCAGCTTCACTTGAGGTATCAAGTTGAAGATTTACCTTCAAGATCCGTAGGATGCAATGTCCAAGTATACATTGGAATCGCATGGTTGAGATACACAATACATCAAAAAAGAATCACTAAAAACATCCTGTCTAATTTACGGGATCGTCTGAAAATCATGTTCAGCGTTCTGGAGAAAGAATACATTTCGGGGGAATAGATTGCTGGCTTGGAAGAACAAATATTTCTCGTATCACATAGTTGATTGTCATCAGGTTCTGCAGACATAACTTGGATGAAGCTCAGTGACAAAATACACGTTATTGACAAGACGGGGGCGGATGGGGTAGTATTCCATGTCTGCAACTCTTGTTCATTGCACAGTTGTGATTGTTTATACCTGTGAAAGTCTATGGAACCTGCTTTGAGGGCACATTTTAGTTGAAAAATGTAACTAGACCATTTTTTTGGGTCTTAGAAGACGATGTGCCCTTCTTTTGTGAATATTGTGGACGTTGAATTTGCTGTAGATGACACAAGCAATGGATATAATGATGTCCACCGCGCAATCATTCGAACAGCCCAAGGCATCATACCCCAGTAGCAACACACTCCTTTTGAGTGCTGAGGTCCCAGGTTCGAGACCGACCCTTCCTCTCCCCAAACCCTTCACAATTAGTGTAGGACTGTAAAAAAAATTTATTTATTCCAACATCACTTACTTGAGCTCGAAAATAAAGAAACTTATGGCCAAGTGGACCCAAAACAAAGGGGTTCTATCACAATATGGGTGTGTATGGTTAGAGTGGCGGAATAGAAGAATCAAGGATTATTTGAGTGATTACAAATATAAGATGACTTGATAAAGAGTGATACGATGTGATCAGTTAATTGTTTGGTTGGAATTGAAATATTATGTAAAGTGATCACAGTATCATCTCTCTTAATTTTTTAAATATAACATTAATTTTTTTTTTTTTTAAAAAAATTTCTCTCCCTCAACTTTTGTTCGTTGTTCATTGGTTAAGATTGTGCTACGTGTTAGAGAATAAATAATAAATTGTTCAATCTCTCTACAAGCTCGGGCTTTTAGATGAGACGATAATTCTTTATGGTATCAGTCTCTGGCTAACGTCAAGGTCCTGAGTTTAAAACTCACAAACAACAATTCCACCCACATTAAATATTCACTTGATGGGCCTCCCAAAAAAGAGAAATCGGCCCACAAGTGAGGGGGAATGTTAGAGAATAAATAATAAATTGTCCAATCTCTCTACAAGCTCGGGCTTTTAGATGAGACGGCAATTCTTTACTACGCAGTACATATCATAAAATAGTATAGTATAAATGTCAGATTATCGGTTAATCATCTATCTAAAAACTTAAACCACATTAAATATATTTCACTCGATATCACATAAATATACGCATGCCACATAATCCATCTATTAGGACGAATCAACTCCAAAAATAAAGCATATTTTGAGTTGAAATTTTATTCATTTGTCGGGCGGAAAATTCTTCCATTGATCGGCCCAGATCCAAAAATATTCTACCACGGTTGGTTTGATAAACTATGATTAAATATTTTTATATGTGTTGATGTACGAACCGGGCTCACACTGGGTCCATACAAAAATTTCGCAGTCGGACCCCTGAACTTTTTGAATTGATAATAGATTGTATGAAAGGAAGAAACAATATGAACCTGGAAAAGATTCGGTTAGTGTATCTTGTGAATTATTCTTGGCTACCCAATGAGACACTACTATAAATGTTGGATCAATGTCCTATATTTATAGATGTCCAACTTTTTTATGTAGAACTCAATGCATTGATAATTCTGGGTCATTGATTCATCCTATGCGATAGTATCTCATGGGATAGCCAAGAAGTAACCGTAACTTGGAGGATGAGCCCATGGGGCAATTATAGTACATTGTACGCACATCCCACACCACAAATTTTCTCCATTTAAATTCCTATTGGAAATATGGGGGCAACCAACTACCAAATTATGTCTAGTTTCATTTCTAAATAATATTCCTTTTCATATATATAATATTCTTGCAAAATATGTTTTGCCATAATACCCGGAAAAAAAATATACACATCATACACACCCAATAAACACCAAAATTTACTTGTTTCGTCAATCGTCTCGGGAGCAAACACAAATGTTTTGATATTTTCAGACGAGAATTACATTTAACTCTCGGATCACCTCACATCACAGATACATAAACAAAAGTTTAAAAGCTTAGAGATAACCAGACGAAGGATAAATTTACAAAGATTGGTTAATGGGTTTATACAGCCATACAAAACCCTCAGAGATGATTATCATCTTGAATTTGCCATCCTTCCAATCTTGACCATGGCTTTCAAGGTGTGCTACCATCCATCAGTGAGCCATCTTCCAAAGCCACCATTTCAATACCTTCTGGAAATGAGTCAGTGTCCAACAAAATATACATTTTGATTTACGATCATTGTTTTCAACGGTTTAACTTAAAATATAAAGCCAATGTTTCTCAGGAATCCAAGTTTATTGAACTAATATTTTAAAGAATGACATTTATAGATTAAAAAAATTTGTATTCATAAACTATATTTTCTGAAAAAAATTATCTGATAGATTTTACCTCGACAGCTTGATTCCCACTTAGAACGTGTTGACAACATAAGTTGTGTCACATTTGGTCGACAAGTGATTTAAGAGACCCAAAAACTAACAAATGAAGTTCTTACCATATACATTTATATCAGCAATTTACTTGGAAAAAAGAAAAAGAAAGGCTACGTTAGATTCATAAACAATGATATCAAATCTATTATTAAAATTAAACTTTACGCACCTAATGATAGCCATCTTAGTAACTCATCATGCATAATATGAGTAGAATGATTGGTTCATTGTCATCAAAGTTTGTAAAATATTAAAAAAAAAATTATATAAAGTTGTGTACATTTTCTGGGAAATATTTAAGCACATAAAATTATCAAAATAGTGTTGTTTGAAGGAAAATCAGTGAGACTGAGATTCGATATAAATATTTTATTTTGAGTAATTCGAGTAATTTTGTTTCTCTATTCGAGTGGTAGATTGTAATTATGAATTTCAAATTATTCCAATAACAATTTTGAAGGATACTTCTTGCTCTGGTTCTGTGAACATGTTGTATTCATATGTGCATGTGTCTTTATATCAATGTCGATGAAATACAAGTGGCGGAAGCAAGAAAAATAGCAAGGTGGCAAAAAAAGTTAAAATATAAAATGTAGGTAAATTTTGTTTTAATAGGTCGAAAAAAATTAAAGTGGGACAAAATGTTATTTTTTAGGAGTAAATTGTAATTTTTACAGTTAAAATTCATTTTTTTTTTAAAAATAATAAATTATATAGTAAAAAAAATATTCCACCTATGAATACAACACGACACAATATAAATATTTTGTGGTTACTAAGAAACATAATTCATTATTGTGAATTTTTGCGCAATCACATTTTGCATTGATTGTAACAATCTCAAGTACCTTATTTATCATGTAAAATAATGACTACATAAATAAAGGTAGACAAAACAAAATGATGACTATAAATTTTACAAAAAAATATTACACAACGATAGTTTTTTTTTTTTTGAGAGTGAAAGGGGCTAAATATTTTTTCGCAAAATACAGACTCGAACCCGAGTCTCTCTAAAGTAGAGATGAGCTCTTACCAACTGGACTAGACTCAGGAGCTCCTATTACACAACGATAGTTTCTTGGGTTATAATTGAAACTTTATACGTGCCACTTCTTGTAGTTAAGAAAAAACCAAATTTAAAAAGTAGTCATTCAAAGGGGACAAGTAACATCCTAAATTGACAATAAGTCGAGGCATAATAGACGTAATTAAGCCACGCCCACGCGTGTTAGCGCACTAAGAGAGTGGAAAATATGTGGGATGCCTTTGGCCTCCAAAACCACCAACAACATATGTACCTAAGCAAATCACCAAATGTCCAAATCTCAACTCCGACCAGTCTTATCAAGATTCTCTGTCTTCAACACAATCAAACGGCACAGGACAAGACACGTAGCCGACACCAATTCTCACAAGAAAAGGAGATTGCACCATCCTAGTGGAGGAAACTATGATCTGGCACTCAGGATCTTCCTGTTCTAATGGTGGTGGGAGCAGATTCAGCTGCTAAAAATGATCCCATAAAAATAATTTAAACTTTCATTATAATTTTTTTTTAGAAATTTAAAATTTATCTTATAAAATTATCGAAGGTAAGCCCATCTCAGACTTTTAAAAAATATAAACTTTTTTCCCATAAGAACACATTAAGTCAGTTATTAATTAATTTTTTTTACTTCTTTCCTATTTTTTGTATGACTTCTTGAAAAAAAGTTGTAATGCTTGCCCCTCTTGAAATGAAAAAAAGTTTAATCCTTTACGTAACTTTTTAACATTATCAAGTGTCATACGATTGAAATTTCTTTGGCCCCACTTCCTGGAAAAAAAAACACTTCTCTAGAAATGGTAGGGTTTGCCCACTTGCATTGCATGCTAGTGTGCGTGAATAAGAATCCGAGGATTTTAAAAAGGTTGATATAAATGTATTATGTATACATGGTTAAAAGTAGGTTTCATTGTTTCAGTTTCTCATGAGGAGGGCGACTGCTCGTTTGGTTGGACACGATATTCTTGAAAGATACTGATCATTTCTTTGCTCTACATTCAAGTATGTTATCATTAGATTTCACTTTGATGCATTACGATGTTGACTAAGCCCATAATTATTAAGTATGCACATATTTGTCATTTGTGTCGTATGTTTTCGGTGGTAGGGCTTTCTTGATTTCAAACAAGATGCCCATAAATAATTAGCCACCTTCCCTCTTTTCTTCCTCCTCTGTCGAATTTGTTTAGAATATCGTTACATGCTTGAAGGAACTCTCGTTTTGTTGTGAGCTCGAAAAAACTTTACTTTGTGGTAAGTTTGGATTCTTTGATTTAGTATTTCAATGCTGATTTTGATGATATCTCTCCCATAATGAACTGCGAAAGCTGAAGTCACTTTATATGCATTTTTATGGTATGTTTTTCTTTACTTAAAAGTAAATATGATCATGATTCATGAAGACACTTTGTGAACTTTATAACACAATTCCAATATAGTATGGACAAAGGGAAATTCCCAAAACTCTGTATTGGAAATTTGTTAAGTATAACTAGCAATGTCCAAAATCTGTTACCATCTTTGGCTAAAATTCCCATATCTATGTGAGACTATTGAAACATGGTGCTTTGCTTTGCTTCACAGTTTTCTGGCCCAAATGTGAGGTTTTCTTAGTGCTTGGCTTCTTTACATAGTTTTCATGTTTTATTCTGTTCCCATGATATGTGGAAAACTAATGCATCAAAACTGACGATGCACTATAAGCCATAATTATATGGTCTTTATGTAAAGATTCCAAGTACCCACAAAACTAAAGGCAAAAAAACGTTCATGCAGGCAATAGATTGTGGTCTGAGTATGCCTAGGCTCGTGGTGAATTTTCGGGATTAAGATTTTCGTAGAAAATTGCTCGTCCCACCCGGTCCACTTGCACATACGTGCCAAAATTCTGTGCGAGTTTGATCCTGTAGAATTTAGAATTCTTGGAAAAAGTAGGCTTTTTTTTTTTAAGAGATAGATACAAGTTCCATGAGTTTTGGACTGAAATTTTCATCGCAAACGCATAATAATTGTTACGAAAATGAAGTTTATGAGACTGGGAAACAGGCCAGACACCTTCATCACAGAGGAGGCTACAAGGTAAACAAGATTTTTCTGCTGCAGTCGTGTACTGATCAAGATAATAGGGTAAACACTTAACTGCTGCTCGAAATTTTCAGGATCGTTATATCTGATGTACCAAGCGACCTTACCATTCAAATAAACAATATAAGCTATCTTCTCCACAAGGTAAATTTTGTTGCTGGTAAAATGTAGACCATTCAAAATTAATAAAGATCACTCGTATAATCTTGTTTCTGGCATGCCTAACTACAGTATCCTCTTCTTCCAAAGTGTGGGTTATTGCAACGACTCATCGCAGAGTCAGAAGATTTGAGCAACATCATGTTGAACCTACACGATATTCCGGGAGGAGAGGAGGCTTTTGAGCTGTGTGCCAAGTATTGCTATGGGATCACAATTAACCTCAGTTCCCACAATTTTGTGTCAGCCTTTTGTGCTGCCAAATACCTTGGAATGACCGAAAGAGTCGAAACTGGGAACTTTGTCACGAAATTGGAGGATTTTCTCTCATCTTGCATTCTTGAGGGGTGGAAAGACTCAGTTGTGACTCTTCAGAATACTAGAAGAATATACGAGTGGTCAGAAAGTCTCGGTATCGTTCGAAAATGCATGGAATCCATTGTTGACAAGATACTGACACCTCCACACACGGTAAGAATCTATATTTAATATCTGGTGTGAGTGAGTATGTATAAAATTTTGATTTGGATGAAAGCCCTCTTCAGGTTTCATGGTCTTATACATATAGCAGACCGGGATATGGAAAAAATCGTCGAGAGTCCGCGCCCAAGGACTGGTGGACAGAGGACATATCTTTCCTTGATGTAGAAATGTTCAGATGGATAGTTATGGCTATAAAATCAACAAATATGCTGCAGCCACAGCTAATTGGTGAGGCGTTGCACGTATATGCGTGTCGGTGGCTGCCAGGCATCACCAATACGGGATTGAACGAAGGGTCAACTTCTCGAGCAGAAGATCAAGATTCTCCGGATAGGAAGCAGAGAATTCTTGAGACCATTGTCAGCCTGATTCCAGCGGATAAAGGGTCTGTCTCGGTTAAGTTCTTGCTAAGACTCGTTAGCATCTCGAATTTTCTTGGAGTGTCTCCAGTGACAAAAGCAGAACTTTTGAGGCTTTCAGGTTTGCAACTCGAGGATGCAGCATTGGATGACTTGCTGCTCCCTAATCGAGTCTCAAATGATCAAACTTCCTATGACGTTGATTTGGTTAAGACCGTGTTAGAGAGTTTTTTGAGGCAATGTAAAAGGCAAACTCCTACAGATGAAAGCAAGACACTAAGATCGATCAATAATGTCGGAAAGCTCATTGATTCATACCTGCAAGTGGTTTCAAAGGATGCCAACATGTCAGTTCAGAAAATGACGTCTTTAGCTGAAACACTGCCAGGAATTGCACGTACAGATCACGATAATCTGTACAAGGCAATCAACATTTATCTCAAGGTACTGTTCTAATGGTCTGATGAATAAATTTCAATCAATAATTTTCTCGCAAAAATGCATATTTGCCTATACCAAAGGCTATCGGTCTACAAAGTTAAAACTCAAAATATTTTCGACTATAGAACAAATCAAAATATCACATTGCGACCTTGTACCATATAGAATAATGCAGGCAACTGTAAATTCCCAATATCCCTTCTTAATCATTATTCCAACTCGCAATTCATGATAATCGAGCACATGGCCTCAACCATAACATCAATCGTAATGCCAACAGTCTAGAGTTATTAGTAACAATAAACTCAAATATTTTCAATTTTATATTAGTCTATGCATCATGTTCTGATTGATATACCGTATAGGCAGTCACCGCACTATTGTCGATTGTTATTGCCCAATATTTCTCAATTTTAAAAATGTATAAGCATATCATAATCTTCTGCATTCTGATTTCAAGTGTTCAACTGATAAATTCTTGCTTATACACTTTGACAACAGGAGCATCCTGATCTGAGCAAAATGGATAAGAAGCACCTCTGCCGGATTCTTGATTGCCAAAAATTGTCTCCAGAAGTTCGTGCACATGCCGTGAAAAATGATCGATTGCCTTTGAGAACCGTGGTGAAACTTCTCTTCTTTGAACAAGGGAAAGGCAACACTACAACAAATATAAAACACAGATCATCAGATCAAACCTCAGTTGTCAGAGATGACATGAACAAATTAAAATTAAGTACAGATGATAATCAATCAGGTAAAGGAAAGGGTGGTAGATTACGACGATAAGTTCCAACTAAGACCAGAATTAAGCTTTAAAATAAGGGAAAGTCAGGTAAGATATGAGAAACGGAAGGGAAATTAGAGATGAAGGGATATCTGAAATTCAGCATTGAAACTTGAATCCTCATGAGAAGCTCAATAAAGAAGAGTCTCAGGGAAAACTCACAGCAGCAAAAGCAAAGAACGATAGCACACAAGGATCTGTATACTGAATCCCAGTCAAAATATCTCGAGGAGCAAATGCAGAGAAACATATATACTTCATGTTAATAATTTTCTTGTGCAACAGGCAGGAGGGATCCTTCTGAGTTCTACTCCTGAAATTGTAAACAAAGCATCACATGTTACCCCATTTATGCATAAAACTATACATAAATCCTGTCATTGTCTACCGTGATGTTCTTGATATTTTAGAGAATTTGGATTTTAGATTGAAGCAAAAGAATAACAATATAAACTATCAAACAGCTATGAATAAGAATAACCACGTATTCTTTTACAACCGCCATGGCCTCAATACAATTTCTTCAGTCTTGCCTAGTACAAAGCAACGATTGGCAATAATATAGATACAAGCTTAGAATGAATCCTTGTTTGATAGCACGGATGTGGTGGGATTTGAGAGAATTTTAAATTACAAATTCTATTTCTGAGTGATTGGAAAGATCGAATTTCAAAATAGAATTGGTATTTGATTGGATTTTATAGGATTTGAGTTAACTAAATGAAATCTGTGAAAAATTGAAAGGATTTTATGGAATTTGAGTTATGGGAAGATACAAAATATTTTTAATATTTAATATTTGTAATTTACTCATGAATTTTTAATTTACTTTCAAATTTAATAAAATATTATTTTCTTAAAAATCTATATTATTGATTCACATGTTAGAGAAAATTTATTAAAAACAATTAAAAATATTTTATATTTAAAAACTCTATAAATATTTTCTTCTACTTCAAAATCTTGATTATTTTTCAAAATTTAGCAACATTTTTTCGTAAATTCCCTCTTGATCAACCTTTTTTTTAAATTTCTTAATAAAACTATTTACTAAAAATATAGTTTTCTAGCTCTTTTTAAAAATATTTTTTTCTTACATATGTTTAAACAAAATGGGCTACTCTTCAATCTTACGGATCAAAACAATTAGTCTCCACGAATCCATCTTCAGATCATGCTCAAACCAAAACTCAATAATTACAGCATTTATAGTTTAGGACATAAGATGAGTTTACACTTTTGCCTTGCCAGAATCAGCCGAGCAACTGCAGGTTTGGGTTGATACTAAAGGTAAATCAAACCATTTGGCGATAATATTCTCCACCAAAGTTGCTGGATCGAACTAGCCCAAGTATTTAGTGGGGCAAAATTGTAAAAAAAATTAGGGGGCAAAAATGTAGGTTTTTAAAATTTTGGAATAAAAAACTTACTACATGTTTTAAAATTATTGGGGTAAAAGTATAATATATATTTTTATATATTATATATTTTTTTAAAATTAGGGGGCAGACCCCTCACTCCCATCTAGATATATCTCTGATTGATATCCTTAAAGGGAGTGCTCATAAAAATATCAACGAATAATCCCGATAAAAGCAGTCAACAAAAGAATGTATACAAGGAGAAAAATCTAAACTTGAAGTCTTGAAGACATCAAAGTGGCATAAACTAAACAAGCATCAAGATCAAAACCATTCAAATCAATAATTTAACAATATAATAAGCCCAGAACACTGTACAGTGTTCTGGGTCTTATTTTCAGATCCTCATGAACAGTAACCATGGAATTGGGCTTGTGGGCCGATATATAGCAATGGGTCGTGTTATTCATTAATGAATGGAAAAAATGGGCTTCTTCCTTTTCTATGTTTGTCTTGGGTTCAGATTTAATTGGAGCCCCTTCTCAGAGCTTCGCCGTGCTCGCTCAATCGCCAGCTCCCAAGGAAAGTGTTGCCGTCGGTGGTTGGGGTTGACATTCGCAGCCTGTCTCGAAGAGACGTGCTGTCGTAGGTATCAGATTATGTTCGTAGGTTGGTGTTGGTACGCCGCCTGCTCTTTTTATTTCTCGCGGACAAAGGAGGTCATGTGCTTTTGCCCGCTCGTCACTGTCGGGAACCGGATTTTTGTGCTTGTTCTGCATGATCTTTTTCGCGCTTTTCCCTTTGTCTTTTCGTTGCAGGGATAAAAGTGATGGGAGGATGCCATCATTTCTTTTCAGCCGCCGCACCTGCTGATTTCGTGGCTTGAGGACCCTCTTTTCCTTCTATACGTTATGTTGTTGGGTATTCCATCTTTTTCTACAATTTCTAATTTTCAGGTTTTGCTGGTTATTGCTAAGGTTTTCTCGTGAGGCTGGTTCTCCTGCCCATATTTTGTTTTATGTTGTTTGCGTACGTTTTTCGGTGGGATTTTATTTCTTGGAGCTGATGGTTTCTGGAGTCAGAGGGCATACAGACACATGCGACTTTTGTCTACAGGTGTAACATGATTTCTAGCCTATTTTATTCAAAGAAATGAAAATTTGGGTAAAAGATTTTGAATATGCATGAGATGGAAAAAATTGACTGCAACAGTCGATCTGTATAAAATGTTTGCATGTCTATCATCAAAGCTTGATGCTTCTTGTGTCATTTGGTTTTTTTTTAATAACTTTTTGTGTCTTTTCGTATTAGTCTTTTGCACTATCTACTGTTAGTTCTTTTAATATATCTTTGATTGTTCTGGGTCTTATGAGGGTTGAGGTGAGGTTAAGAGAAAGCATTTGCTTCGATTGGTGATTCCTTGTACAGGATAATGTTTGTTTATGCACCAACCATGAGAAATACATTGTGATCACAATGTATCTTTATGCAGTACTGATCATTAAATCACTTAAGTTCATAATTTTGATTACATAGTGAGAGTATTCATTTGCAAACTAAACAGTATGGTTCAAATTCAAATGGTCTGGATAATATAATGACTGTGTATGCATCCTAAGACTGTGTTTGTAAAAAAAAGTTTTTACCCCAGTTTGGTCGGGCTTTCTTTGACAAAATGGCTTATATAAGCAAAGAAAGTAAATATAGATTTAAGGCTTCTGTTTTAGCTTATCTTTATAAATAAATTTAAAAAGAAAAAGAACACTTTTCAGCTACTCTATCCAAACGTAAACCTACTTCTATTTCTAAAAGAAAACACTTAAAAAACTTTTCTTACGAAACAATTTTTAAGCCAAGTGCTTTTATAAGGAAAAAATGGCCCCAAGTCAGCAGGCCTAAGTGGTTTTACAACATGCATTCATGAATGATATTTTATAACATGGGCCACAGCATATCATTATAAGAGGAGGGAACGTGTCAAGAATATTTATTTCTTATACTTACATAAACTCTGCATTATCTGTGTTTAGAGTTTGCTGATATGACTTATTAAAATTTCCAAGTCTTGTGCCACATTTAGATTGTGCACATGTAATAACATGCCCGAACTCTGCGTGACTTTATGTCTTACAAACAATGGTAGTAATCCAGGTTCGTCTTATGCTATTAAATACGATTTTGGAAGTATTTTCCCTCTTTCAAGTGCTGTAAATCTGGCCGCTAACACATTTTTGCTCTTGTCTTTGTTATGAACTTACATCTTTTGTCAAGCTGCAGCTGCAACTCATGCTGGAGTTTCTGTTATTCATTTTTTTGTTGGTCGACTTAGGGTAATATCTTTCTCCGTAATTTTCTCATGGACACCTTTTACTGTCATGATAAAGATGTGGTCATAACCTTGCTTTCAAATTTACAGTTAACACTTTTTAAGAAGCTAGAAATCATTAGCTTTTCTTCCTGGTCCATGGTGAGTTGATGTGATCTCCGTAATTGCACCTGACTAATTGCAGTTATGTGGAGTCGGAGCTTCGGAGAGGGTATTTGTTGGTGCTTTTATGTCAATGTCCTCTACAGTCATGGTAAGCTCTCCTTCACCTGTTAAGCTTTATGATTGTAGGATTTAGTTGAAATTTTCTTAGGCACACAACTATACTTTGTTGATTAGTGTTTTAAGTTTTTGACGGAAAAAAAAAGTTACCATCGGCACCCTAATTTTGCAGTTAACTATGCTTGTATTATCTACATCATGGTTGTTTCGCTTCTGTTCCCCGACAAAGAATTATCTTTAAAGTTTGAATGTAGAATAACCCAAACCTTTTAATTCCTCTGATCTTTTTTTTTAAGTTTTTTTTATTTTCAACTCTATGCTAATGTGATCAATTTAATTCATACATGTGTATCTTTCATTATTATTTTGAACCTAGCAAATAAAGTAGTCCCTGGCACCGTGCCTCGCACGGTGCATAAGAAACTAGTACAAAATATAAAATCGTAAGGGACAACAAAAAATACGGAAATAAAAAAATATTTTGATATTGACACCCCCATGTAACTAGAAACATTCTAAGAACACATAAATCAAAAGCAGAAGTAGAAAGCGCTAAATAAAGCAAGCATTTCATTTGAGATCTCACATGGTTCGTAATATCGGTCGCGGTCACGGAACGACGGTCCGTAACCGGCAGTCATTGTAGTAAAATTCATGGCTGAAATGTATGTATTTAAATTTTAGTATGTCGTGTGTTAGACTATGTCGTGTGTTAGACTATCTCCTTCATTTATATGATTTTAGTATCCTAAATTGTAATAACCAGTGTTTTGAAAATCGGACCAAATCGGTCGGTTCAACCGATTTAAGCGGTGGTCATTATTTGATTCGGTCAGGTTGACCCTCTAAAAGCACCATGCTAAAAAACCAGTAGGAACATGATTAAACAGGTAAAAAACCGGTTCAACAATTGAACCGATCGACAGTTAAACCAGCCGATTCCTTCATTTTTCTTTTATTTTTAAAAAAATTATTTTTTTATCTTTGTTAAAATTATAAATCAAATTTTTAGAACAAAATATATAGTATATATAATTTATTGTTATTAAAATAATTATAAAATAATATTTTATGTATGTCTTTATCAAAAAACCCATATAATTCTATAGAGGTATCTTGTATATTATATATAAACATGGTTATTTTCTCGTAAATTATAAAACATGTGAACCATTTCATATTTTTTAAATATTTTCTTATAATTTTGGGACATTGTTCTTTTTTAGCATTGTTTGTTGTTTTTTGAGATGTTTTATTATTATTTTTTATGTTGCACATTTGATTTGATCTAATTTTTGAAGTTTGACATGTATGTTGGTGTAATGATATTATTTTTATTGTGAACTAGTGGTTCAACCGGTCGAATCTCTAACTAGTAAGGATATCAGTTTTATATCTGGTTCGATTTTGAAAACACTGGTAATAACATTGTCCCACATTGGTAAAAATTGAAAGTTTAAATAGTTTATAACAATGAACTACTGTAGCAACTTGGGTTAACAATTTTCATAAAGAGAAGACATACAAAGTAGTTGCCATAGGAGTCCATTGTGCAGTCGCGTTTGCGCAGGTATGGCCCTAGACGTGACAATATGGTATCAGAGTCGGTCAGCAACAGGAAATTATGGGAAATAAGTGTTATGTGGGACAAAGTGCTACGTGCGTGAAAGACATCTCTTGAGCCCCGTGGGATAAAGTGTTAAATGACGGGGCCACCTCTTGAGCCCCGTGGGATAAAGTGCTTCATTGTGATACCTTTGTCCCAGCATGTGTAAAGATTGAAAGTTTAAAATGTTTTATTAGGAGTTAATGATGGACAAAGTAGTTGCAACCTTAGCCATTGCCAAGTCTAGGTTGCGCGGATCTAAACCCGTGGTGACAAATAATCTATCCATTTCAGTGCACGAAGAGAGTTGAAAAGTCAGTGATTAATAGTTGGTTGTGTGGTCTTTATTTCTTCTACAATATGAATGAACCCATAAAATTCAGGGAAATAAAAATTAGAATTTTAAAATAATTATTATAAAATTTTACATTTTTTCATGGGATATTTCACTCCTCGCATATCCACTACCTAGCCTCTACCTACGGGTTAGTTAAGAAACTGACCTCCCTCAAATTTTTTTTTTAAAAGCACCTCCCCATTGTTATTCTAACACCGGAGAGGGTCATACTTTTTAAGGTCAGTCCCCCAAATTTTCCCTCTATCTACCTACTTACAATATTAATCTTTGGGAAAATTAGAATTTTCACCAATTTATTTTTGTGATTTTGATCTTTTATAAAATTGTTTCATCGGTTTTTTTTAATGCTAATGAGATGTTAACATATTAATGTTACATAAACATTCCAATAAAAAAAAACAAAATTTCAATAAAAAAAGATTAAAATTACAAAACAAATGACCGTTTTACAATCACTCATTCACATTCATGCTTTTAACCATCATAATATGTGACTGCATTCAATTAGCATCGAAAATTTTGCGATACCAGGAAACATGAAATAGGAATTTAACCTTATGATTGGTCTTTTTCTGGAGCAGCAAACGCCGATACCAAGCGAAAACATTTGTTGCAGAAAAATGCATCAAAACTGCACCATTAACTTCAAATTGTAAAAGATTTAAATATAATCTAGCAATTACAGTGAATTAAGTGGAGATGATGAAACATGAATGTACAGAAAAAGATTCATGCTTAATGTTAAACCATCTTCAGCTACAGATTGAGATACATTAGCTGAAGCTCTCATTTGTTTATCTCAGAATACCCAAAAGCTTGAATCAGATCTCAAATGGAAACCAACATGACCACAGACTAATTCATTTTTATACACCACACCCAGCGATCCCATGTGAATCAACATGCTGCACGATATGCAAATCTGGGGTTATAGACATCCAATTCACCCCAAATAAATGATGCATCTGTTGTGTCCTTGTTTGGCATCCCTGGCTTTCCCCTGGATGAAGATCTTTCTATCCGCATTCCCACAGGACTCTCATGAGATGTAAGGCAACTTTCCGTAGAACAATCAGCATGCTGTGGATGAAACTTGGGAGACACTTCTGCCGGGAAATGAGCGTGAAACTCATCTGCAGATTGTAGTATATATGGTTCGAGTGGATTTATGGGAAATGGGTTTGCTCCTCTTCCTTGACAACCATCCCCATCATCATTTGTTGCTGCAGATCCAAGAACTTGATCTGCGAGCATTTTGCAGGTTCTTTCCAACATAGCATTGTACCTTTTCTCCGCATCTTGACGAATTTGCAAATGTTTTTCAGCCTGTGCGAAAATTGACAGTCAGAAGGGTTTGACTTCCGAATCTCAAGTTTTTCTATTGTAGATATCATATCGTATAAGATGTTTAACATATTCTGTAAGTCCACTTGCAAATGTATTACGAGGATGTTTGGAATGGGAGCTCACTTCTACTTGCAAGTGAAGTTTGCTCTGCACTTCCATTTGTGCCCTTAACGCCTCCTTGACTTCATAACCCCTACAACAAAAGTTGCTGGATTTTTCACCAAAATAACTAACTGAGGCAAAATGCACATTTTACAAGCTGCCCAAGAAAGAACACAAACTCTTACTCATTCATGTCAGATGCTTGCAAGTTTTGAGGAGAATCAGTGGCACGAGGGCCATCCAGATGATATGAACCTGAAAGCCCCACCAGTTGATAGAATAAGACGTCAGTTCACAATTTCAATGCCAAAATAGAATAAGTCTTACCTAAAATGTAAGTAACCTAATCTCTTTTGATAAAAATATCAAAATGACTTTTCAGGTTTTTGCACAATACAGATGTGTTCGAAATTTCCCATTCTCCATCTCCACTTTGCTTGGGGATTTGGGATTCAGGAATGAACAGGGCCAGAACAGACTTGAGTCCATATATAGATGTTTCTTTTCTTGTTTGAATATTATCATTTTCAATCTCTTTGCTTATTAATTCAGGATCACTCAGGGATAGGGCTGACTAAATAGAATGGCTCGACACTGTTTACTCTACTCATCCTACTGATTTAGAATTTGACTTTAAAGGCTGTTACAATGCATAGAGAAAAAGCTGGACCTACCATCTTTAGAAGCCTCACCAAATTCTTTCCCTGATTGCTTCCCTAATCGATATTTCTGCAATGATGTATGAATATCTGGTAAAAAACCTTGAAAAGACATCACAACAATGCAAGCTCCATAAAGAACAAAAAAGGCAAGCTCCATCGCAGGATAGCTAAGATAACTAAACAGAAAGAATGTAAAACCTGGAGATGACTTTTCAAATGAAACAGTGTCAATCCCTTGACACCCATAGTACGCATTATAGCCTTCGGAGTAGCCTCTGAAAAACAGTCAAGTTCTAGCATTCACTGGACTGAAAGCCATATTGAGAAACAACTTATATAGGACAATTCAAAACCGCATATTCACAGAAACATATAAAACAGAGCCGGAAATATTGGGCATGTCATTTAAGTTCCAATAACAGGTATAACATTTAAGTTCCTCTAGACAAGATTGTTTTTTTTTTTTTTTTTAAACATCATCGACTTTTGACAAATGTTTTATTGTTGTACAAAGGATGAAAGGAGAGACCAAATTCCAAGTTTCATGTAATAAACAGAACCAAGTAAATTATCTCAGCCACGAGCAGATGTCTTAGTTTGCAATAGAACAAAACCCGCTAACGAATAGCTCATTAGCGCATTCTCAATCCAATAGAGAAACCAAAACTAAAACAATAATCAAATTACTCGATTTCACCTGCGTGCATCAAGCTCCATGAAGAAGCACTAATAGATGAAGCGACTGATTTTCCAAATGGGATACTGAACTAGGAGAAATGACAAATAGAGGATGACTAAGACTAAATAAGCTCACGCTAATTTGACAAGCCCGCGAGTATAAGAAATCTGTTGACAATCAAATAATATACAGACCTTGCCCATTGCCCGAAAATGTAGACGACTATACGCACACCCATAATCACTAAAGTCGGTCCACGGGAATCACCACAAGTACACTATCTAATTTATCAATCAAACACATCAAAAAAGCGTATTAATAATGATCTAAAAAAAAGCGTATTAATTAACGTGGGATGCAGATTGAAGAAGGAAAAAGGACGCTAACTGCCGGGGCCACCAAGTTGAGTAACGGCGTCGACGAAGCGCTCGTGGAGGTTAGTAGTCCATCGAAGGCGTTGTTTCGGGTCGGATGTAAGGACGAGACACGGGTCCGCACCGACCCGTTGACCATGACATACATTGCTCGACACCTGAATGCTGTCTTGATTCAAAATAGCTTCACGAGATTGAATCAAACTTGGAAACATTGAGAAAAATTGCTAGTAAGACTAGAACCTCGTAAAGCTAATATGGAAGAAGGTAAGTAAGAACAGGATAGAGAGCAAAGCTAAATCGTTTGTTAACACAACGACTTTGCGCTGTGTCAAGTGTGACTACTGTGTGGTAAAGGACGGACCACGAGAAAGAGAATGGGGAAGTGAAAAGGTTAAATAAAGAATACTGTAAAAAGGGAGAACCGTACCAGAATCTCCTGCACCTGTCTGAACACACCTGGAAAATGATGACTCATTTTATCCATTCGTCTATGAAAATTTGTCTTTACGTACTGAAATCATGGAAAGTTTCTGTTGAATTAGCGGTAAAATTTTAAATATTACTTGATTCAATAAAAAACAACCACCAACTTAGCATGGTCGAGTAGGAGGAGGACCTCCATCGGTCAATTTTAGAATAAAACAGAATTTTGATTATAATTTTTAGACATACTGTTTATTTGTTCAATGTTCAATATTCCAAAAAAAAAAAATTAGCATATCAAAGAACCAACTAGACCTAATTTCCAAATCCATTCACATAACTCGTGCTATTTACATGTTGATCGATTTAATTAATACATAAAATTTTAAAATTTCAAAAAAATTGACTCCACAACAAACACCAAACCTTCCCTCATTAAAATTACTCTCGCGACCCTGAATGGAACACATTAAAGTTTGAGCGATCAAAGTATGGATGGAATAAGGTTTCCAATATGCGTAGCAAAATACTGTCATCAAACAGCTCTTCTAGAAAATAAATGACAACACCATTGTCATTACGCACAACTTTGATACACATTAGTGTTGCACTTACCACAGATGATATAAGGAAAAAGGCTAACGCGCAATCACAACTCAGGGATATACACAAACTTTTATTTTATACCAAGAAATGGAACTTCTGCCTCTAGTCCTTAAAATTAGTTGGTTTGATTACCGGGATGATACTAAAAGTTTCCCAAGACCACGTGGTTTCGTAGCAAAATTTGGATGATTCCTCCCGGACAGGGTGGAACCCCCTGCTTGCATCTAAGGAGAATTGTGAGTGAGAGAGTGAGTCAAAAGTTAAGGGTATTGGTTTCATGTGAATGAGTAGTCGAGTTAAGTATGCGGCTTCACGATGCCAAGAAGCTTCCACCCACCAAATCCTGCCAGAGAAAAGGCCTGAATATGGAAGTAAGAGTTAGATGGGAAATAAATATGTAAGTTTGAAGAAAGGAATTATTTGAGAGATTCAATCTATTATTCTCTCTTTATTGATTGTTCCAATCTTAAAATAAATACAACCATATGTCTTCTATTTATAGAAGACTCATAATCCTAAAATCTAGGAAGATAAATCTAATTAAATAAAAAGATAAAC